>JAABKJ010001858.1:0-29331 GCA_011634705.1 Andricus grossulariae
ATTCATATCTCTTCATTAAATTTGTATTATTTGGTTGAAAATTATTACTTTTGTTGATAATCCAATTGTTTTGTAAATTCGTTTTACTTTGAAATTGTTTTTTGTTTTTAACTTAAAATTTAATTATTCTATTTTTTGTTTAAAATTGATCTTATTTAGTTGAAAATTAAATTATTTGGTTATAAGTTTATGTATTTAGTTGAAAATTTGTATTATTTGGTTAAAAATTCTATCATTTTGATTCAAATTTTGAAGAAAAAAATGGATTTTTTTTTTTCTACTGAAAATTTAACTATGCCATTTTCGGTTAAAGTTATTCTTTCTTAGTTGAAAATTCAACTATTTGGGTAGAAAATTAACTTTCTTGTCGACAATTCAACTGTTTTGTCGAAAATTCATTTTTTTCACTTGAAAATTTATTATTTTTTAAAATGAAAATTTAACTATTCCATTTTCGGTTGAAAATTGATCTCTCTGAGTTAAAAGTTGAAATATTTAGTTGAAAATGTATGTATTTTGTTGAAAATTTTTCTTATTTGGTAGAAAATTAATCTTGTTGGTTAAAAATTTACCTTTTTGGTTGAATATTTAACGGTTTTGTTGAACATTTGTCTTCTTTGATAGAAAATTCATATTTTTTGTGAAAATTTGTATTACTATTCGGTTGAAAATTCAATTGTTTGTCGAAAATTCAACAATTTTGTTGATAGGTCATTTTTTTTTTAAATGCAACTATTTGGTTGAAATTGAATTTTTTTGTTGATAATTCAATTGTTTTTTTTTTAATTCGTTTTTTAAATTAAAAACTGTTTTTGTTTAACTGAAAATTTAACTATTCCATTTTTGGTTGAAAATTGTTCTTTTTTAGTTGAAAATTCAATCATTTGGTTGTAAATTTACGTATTTTGTTAAAAATTTGTCTTTTTTGGTATAAGATTAATCTACTTGGGTTAAAATTTATTTTTATTTTTGTTAAAAAATTAGCAGTTTTGTTGAACATTAATCTTTTTTGTATAAAAAATTCATATCTTTTCTTTTTTTGTGTTATTTGGTTGACAATTTAGTTATTATTATTAAAATTCAACAATTTTGATCAAAAGTCATTTAATTTTGGTGAAAATTCGACTATTTGCTTGAAAATTAATACTTTTGTTGATAATTCAATTGTTTTATTTAAAATTCGTTTCTTTAGTTCAAAATTGTTTTTTTTTTAACTGAAGATTTACCTATTCCATTTTTGGTTGAAAATTGATCTTTTTTAGTTAAAAATTCAATTGATTGGTTGTAAATTCATGTATTTTTTGGAAAATTTGTTTTCTTAGGTATAAAAATAATCTACTTGTTTAAATTCATTTTTTTTTTTGTTAAAAATTTATCTTTTTTGTTGACAATTTCACGGTTTTGTTGAACATTCATCTTTTTGGTAGAAAATGCAACTGTATATAATTTATTAAATAATTTTTTTGTATTTTAAAAAATTTTGTTATTTATTTTTAATTTTCTTCTTTTGAACATAATGTGTTTTGAGGAAATATGACGAATGTTTCTCTTCTTCTGACGTCAGGTTGAAAGAAAAGGCAGATTATGTGTAGTTTATTTTTTCAGCATTGGATTTATTTACATACGCCTGCTAACGCGGGACAATACGAATGGAGATTAGTTTTGTTTCAAGCCAAGGTTTACTGAAATTAAGTTGTATATATGAACAAAGTGGATATATGTTCTAAATAATTGAACAAATGTCAACACACCCCTGAGTGTCATCTGGTCGTAAAAAATATTTTTAAACAGCTGCACTTTTTGAAATATGTCAAAAAGTTTAATCAATTTTCGTAACCAATATTGTAGAGTTTCTGCTATTTAAACATTTTTTCGTAAAATTCAACTTTCTTCGAAATTTCTAATTGTTCGATTAAATTAGAGCGATATTCGATATCCCCACTACTGCCAAAATCATGTTCGATATCCCCACTACTGTAACAATCCTGTTCGATACCCCCACTACTGCCACACTCATTTTCGATAATCCCACTACGCGAACATACATCTTCAGTATCCCCACTACTGCCACACTTCTCTTCGATATCCCCACTACTGTCACGCTAAGAATGTATATTCTCTCTCTCTCTCTCTGCATACTGTTACCATGGAATCTACTCAAAACTCATGATGACTCCTTACAAAAAATTTTAATGTTAATCTATTAAAGTTTCACTACTGCCGTGTGACGAATGATTTCCTGAAATTTCGAAATATAATGAAAACGACTTGATGAAAAAAATTTAATTTTACAAGATTAAAAAGTTTTAGAAAAAATTCGAGTAAGATTAAAAGATATTTCAAAGTTTTTAAAAGATAAAAAGAAAATAATTTGAAACTTGAAAAGATTTCAAAAATTTTCAAACAAAATGTAGAAAAGTTTCAAGATATTAAAAAAAAATCTTCTCAAGATTCCTAGGAAAATTTAAGCTGATTTTTTATTGTGAAAAATAAATTGTCAGAGAATATTTAAACAGATTTAAAAACATTTCAAAAGATTTAAAAAATTTTCAAAAAAGAATCTACAAGATTTTAAGGCATTTTTTTAATTAGCAGAATTTTAACAAAATTTGAAAAAATTGAAAGGAAGTTTAGAAGTTTTTAAAAGATTGAAAAAATTGTTTGAAATTTGAAAAGATTTCAAAAATTAAAAATAAAAAGTTACTTTTTGAAGATTTAGAAAAAATGTTTGAAGTATATCAAAATATTTCGAAAAATGTTGAATTTTCTCATGAATTGTTGAAAAATTACATTTATCTGACCTTAAAAATAAATAAACTTGAAAAATAAATAGTTACTCGAAAATTTTATTTTGTATATTAAATTATTTTGCCCTTAAATTATAATTTGGTTGATCTTTTGTTTCTTTCTTGTATGAATTCAACTGTTTTTTATTTGAAATTAAAATCTCTTTTTGTGGAAACATCAAGTATGTATAACATGTTTCGTTGACAATTTACTTTGTTTAATTCAACTTTTTGGTTGGAAATCAACTTTATTGTTGAAATTTTGATTAGAAATGTTAAAAAATTATATTTATGTAACCTTAAAAACAAATAAACATATAAAATTAATCTTCTTAGTTAAAAATTTATCTGTTTGGTTGTAAATTAACTTTTTTCTTGAACATTCATATTTTCGGGCTAAAAAAATTAACAATATTTTTAGCAAATTCTTTCTTTTGGAAGAACCTTGATCATTTTTGGTAGAAAATGAATCTTCTTGGTAGAAAAAAATATTGTTATATCGATTATTCGATATCCCCACAACTGCCACAATCGGTTTCGATATCCCCACTACTGCCACGACCTTGTATGATACCCCCACTATTGCCACAATCATACTCGATATTCACTCTGCTTAACCAACCGTCTTCAATATCCCCACTGCTGCCACACTCCGCTTCGATATCCCCACTACTGTAATGCTAAGAATGTATATTCTCTCTCTCTCTGCACACTCTTAACATGCGATCTCCTCAAAACTCATGATGATTCATTACAAAAAATTTCAAAGTTAACCCATTAAAGTTTCACTTCTGCCCTGCGACCCCACTGCCACGCTGGTTTTATTTTTCATTTGGTACCGCCAATTTTTTTTGGTCACGGATTTAACTATTTTGTTGAAAATTCGTCTTTTATGGATGAATTTAACTATTTTTCAAATAAAATCAAAATCTTCTTTGGTTGAAATATCAATTATGTATTACTTTTTTCGTTTTGAATTCGTCTTTTTTGGTAGAAAAATAAATCTTCTTGGTAGAAAATTCATCTATTAAAAATGAATTTTTTTAACTTTAAATTTGATTATTTCATTTTTGTCGAAAATTTATCCTTTTTGATAGAAATTTAATCTTCTTTAATAATAATTAATCCATTTGGGTGAAAATTTAATTTTTAATTTTAATTTTGGCTAGAAACTTAATATTATAATAATATTTTGTTGAAAATAAATTTTACTATTAAACATTATTTTTTGGAAACTCCTTGATCTTTTTTGGTAGAAAATGAATCGTCTTGGTAGAAAAAAATCTTGTTATATCGATTATTCGATATCCCCACTACTGCCAAGATCTAGCCCGTTCAATATCCTCACTATTGACACAATCATGTTCGATATCCCATCTACTTAACCAATCCTCTTCAATATCCCTACTGCTGCCACATTCCTCTTCGATATCCCCACTACTGCAACGCTAAGAATGTATATTCTCTCTCTCTCTCTGTACATTCTTAACATGCGATCTCCTTAAAACTCATGATGATTCATAACAAAAAATTTCAAAGTTAACCCATCAAAGTTTCATTTCTGCCCTGCGACCCCACTGCCACACTGGTTTTATTTTTCATTTGGTAGCGACAATTTTTTTTGGTCGAGGATTTAACTATTTTGTTGAAAATTTGTCTTTTCTGGATGAATTTAACTGTTTTTCAATTGAAATAAAAATCTTTTTTTGTTGAAATATCAATTATGTATTACATTTTTCGTTTTGAATTCATATTTTTTGGTTGAAAATTGAACTACACTGTTAAAAATTTATATTGTTGTTGTTGAAAATTCAACTGGTTGGTTAAAAGTAGAACTACGTGTTAAAAAATTATTATTTTTTTTTTAAGATTTATAATTTTAGTTGAAAATTCATCTTTTCGGTTGAAAATGTAATATTTTCGTTGAAAATTCGTCTTTTTTGTAAGAAAATAAATCTTCTTGTTAGAAAATTCATCCATTAAAAATTAATTTTTTTGACTGAAAATTTAACTATTTTATTTTTGTCAAAAATTTATCCTTTTTGATAGACATTTAATCTTCTTTAATAATAATTAATCTTTTTAGGTGAAAATTTAATTTTGATTTTTGCTAGAAAATGAATATTATGATAACATTTTGTTGAAAATAAATTTTGTAATTGAAAATTCATATTTTCGAGTTTGAAAGTTTAATTGTTTTGTAGATAATTCGTTTTTTTGGAAGAACCTTGATCTTTTTTGGTAGAAAATAAATCTTCTTTGTAGAAAATTGATTTATTTAGTTGAAAATTCAATTATTTAATTGAAAGAGAACTTTCTTGTTGAAAATTCATATTTCGGGTTAAAAAATTTCACTATTTTATAGAAAATTCGTCTCTTTTGGAAAAACTTTATTTATATTTGTCAGTTAAAAATTAAACTATTGGGTTCGAAAATTCATTTTTTTAGTTAAAAATTCAAATATTTGGTTGTAAATTCATGTCTTTTATTGATAATTTTTTTTTTTTGTGTGTGGAAAATTAGTCTCTTTTTGGTTAAAAAATCAACTTTTTAGTTGAAAATTCAAATATTTCGTTAAATGTTGAATAAATATTTTTGTCTGAAAATGTGAGTATTCCATTTTTTATTGCTAATTGATATTTTGAATTCAAAATTCATTTTTTACAGTTTAAAATTCATGTATTTTGTAAAAAATTAATTTTTTTTTTGGTTGAAAATTCTTTTTTTTTTGTTTGGATTCAACTGTTTATGAGTTCAAATAAAATTTTTTTTTGAAATTTCATCCATATGGTCGTACATTTTTTTTGTTTAGTTGAAAATTCATATTTTCGGGTTAAAATTAAACTGTTTTCTAGAAAATTCGACTTTTTGGCCTGGAAATTCTACGATTTGCTATAAAATGAAACTATTTTGTTGGAAATTGAAGTATTGTTGAAAATTAAGTTTTTAGTTGAAAATTTAACTATTTGTCAAGAAAAATAAGCTATTTGATTAAGAATTGCACTATTTTTTTTAAATGGAACTATTTTTTTGGAAATACGTTTTTTTTGTTGTTGAAAATTAATTTTTTGTGCAAATTTAAATATTGCATATTTGGTTGAAAATGCAACCTTTATTATTATAATTATTATACTATTATACTTACCTGAAAAAAACTATTTACTTGAAAATTATTTTTTGGTTGTTGATAGAAAATTCATCCTCTGGGTTGAAAATTCCACTATTTGGTCAAAAATTCATATTTTTGGTGGAAAATTCATCATTGTAATTAAAATATTATTTCATTAGTTCAAAATTAATTTTTTTATTCAAGATGTAACTATATTCGATTTTTGGTTTGTAAATTGATCTTTTTTTGTTGAAAATTTGTATATTTTATTAAAACTGTATCTTTTTTGGTAGAAAATTCATCTTTTGAGTTTAAAATTGGATTATTTGGTTGAGAATTTTTGGTTAAAAATTGACTGTTCTAACTGTTTCTGTTAGATGAAAATCAAAATTAAAAAATAAATTTCGTTGAAGATAAGTCTTTTTTTCAGAAAATTAATCTTTTTAGTCGGAAATTCAACTATTCGGCGAGGAAAATAAACTATTTGGTTGAAAATTGGACTATTTTTTTGGAAAAGTGAACTGTTTTGTTGCAAATACGTTTTTTTTTGTTAAGAATTATTTTTTTTCTGAAAATTTAAATATTTCTTTTTTGTTCGAAAATGCATCCGTTATTATTATTTGTATTATTATTATATAATTTTTATGAGAATTCATCTATTTTTGATTAAAGATTAAAATCTTTTTTTGGTGAAAATTATTTTCTGATGGAATTTTAATTCGAGATTGTTGAAATCTTCGAGAATTATTAAAAATGATTGTTCCCATAAAATAGAAAAATTTATTTTATGGGGAAAATAATTACATCGTCAACCGAAAAGATGAATTTTCAACAAAATTGATGAATCTTCAACTAAATAGTTATATTTTAACCCAATGGATCAATTTTCTACCAAGCGGATTAATTTTCTACCAAAAATGATAAATTTTCGAAATTTAATTTTTCAAATTAAAAAGTAATTTTTAAAACTTCTAAACCTTTTTTTAATGTTTTCGTTTTTTTTTAATTTTGCAAATTGAAAAAAATTGCCTTAAAATCTTGCAAATTCTTTTTTTACAATTTTGTAAATCCTTTGAAATGTTTTTAAATCGGTTTAAATATTCTCTTACAATTTATTTTTTACAATAAAAAACAGCTTAAATTTTCCTGGGAATCTTGAGAAGATTTTTTTTATTATCTTGAAACCTTTCAAAAACTTTAAAAACTTGAAAATTTTATTTCGAAATCTAGAAGAATCTAAATTTTGTTTGGAATATTTAAAAATCTTGTCAAGTTCTAAATTATTTTTTTATCTTTTCAATACTTTTGAATATCTCTTAAACTTACTCGAATTTTTTCCAAAACTTTTTAGTCTTTTAAAATTAAAAAACTTTGTTTTAAAATCGTTTACAGACTATTTCTAAAATTAAGGAAATCACTTGGAATTTTTGGAAATCTTTCTTAATTTTCTCCTCATTTTAATTATTTTGTAATCTCCACAAAACTTCTAAAACTTGGAAAAATCTTTTGAAACAATTCAGTTTTCCTAAAAGTTTTCAAATAATCCTGCAAACGAAAAAAAAAATGAGAGAGAGAGAATACATTCTTGGCGTGGCAGTAGTGGGGATATCGAGGAGGAATGTGGCATTAGTGGGAATATTGAAGAGGGGTGGTTTAGCTGTGGGGATACATAACATGACTGTGGTAGTAGTGGGGATATCGAAGAGGATTGTGACAGTAGTGGGGATATCGAAATAATTCAGTTTTCCTAAAAGTTTTTAAACTCCTGCAAAATAAAAAGAAATTGTTTTAAAATCTTCCACATTCTTTTTCGACATATTTTCTTTTTAAGCTAATATAAATATAAATATACCATCTTTCTGGGGTTTGTTTTCAAACTTTTGATGCAGTTTATCGCAAGGAAATTCGCTTGCTACTCATATTCAGATTCCAGTTCTCATGATAGTAAACACTGTGTCTCGTACATGTCTGCCACGTATAATCACTTAATGCTGTGTATATTTAAGACATCTCACTACTATTGTATATTATTTCCTCGAGCGTAGTAAACAGTTTCTCATTAAACATTTACAAAGCGTTCCTTTCAATATCTTCCGATTGAACATTGGCGCCTTTCCCAAAAATTGAATCCCTCAGAAAGAATGGTAACGTCGATTTCTACTTATCCAAAATATGATACATTAGTTTCTAATTCAAAATTTTAATTGATTATAAAATTTTATTAACTTCTACTGAATATACCTTTTGTCATTTTGTATATATTCATTGCAAAAACAAATTTTTTAATCATATTTTCCATCAGTTGGTAAGGAAGAACTTCTTAGTCTAATGTCACTGGCGCCCTCACGTAAGTAAATTTCGAAATGGGCATGTGACATTCGATTCCTACTTTATCAACATTTCTGGTGGCTCATAGAGTCATGTTTTTTTGGTTCAATTTAAAATTTAAACAGATTTAACTATGTTTGAATAACAATTGAATACCTCAGAAAGAATGGTAACGTCAATTTCTACTTATCCTAGATATGATATATTAGTTTCTGATTCAAAAATTTAATTGATTATAAAATTTTATTAACTCTTACTGAATATACCTTTATCATATTTTATATATTCATGGCACAAATTTTTTTATCATATTTTTTATCAGTCGGTAAGGAAGAAATTTTTAGTCTAATGTCACTGGCGCCCTCACGTAAGTAAATCTCGAAATGGGCATTCGACTCCTACCTTATCAACATTTTTTTTGGCTCATAGTCATCTTTTTTGTTTAAATTTAACCTGATTAAATTATTTTTTGTATGAAATTAAAATCCTTTTTAGTTGAAATAACAAATATCACGTTTTTTGTTGAGAATTCATCTTTTTTGTTTAAGAATTCAACTACTTAGTTGGAAGTGGAACTACTTTGTTAAAAAATTATTTAATTAGTTGATGATTCATTATTTTAGTTGAAAAAACTTCTTTTTATTTAAAATTTAATTATTTTGTTGAAAATGATGTTCTCTAGTTGAAAATTAATTTTTTAACTGAAAATTTATTAACAAATTTAGAAATGTTTTTAAATTATTTCAATTAATTTATTAATTTTTAATTAAAATGTAATTTAAAATTAATTTTTTTATTTATTTAAAAATTTAGTTATAAATGTATCTCCTTACGTTGAAAATAAAAATAATTTTGGTTTAAAATTCCTGTATTTTATTGAAAATTTGAATTTTGTGGGAAAATATTTAATCTTCTTGGTGACTCATTTTTTTTGTTGAAAATTTCTTTAAAAAATCAAATATTTGGTTAAAAAGTAATCTTATTGGATGAAATTTTATCGTTTTTGATAGAAATTTGATCTTTTTGGTTAAAAATTAGATTATTTCGTTGAAAATTTACTTTAGTTTTATTGAAAATTAATTAAGTTTATTGAAAATTCAACTATTCTATTTTTAGTTGAAAATTTATATTATTTTAGGTAAAAATTCAAAGATTTTCTGAAAATCCGTCGTTTTTTGGTAGAAGAGTACTTCATTAGTTGAAATTTTTTCTTTTTCGTTAAAAATTAATTTCTTATGTAATTTTTTATAAAATTTAACTATTATATTCAAAATTTCGTTTTTTTTTTGGTTGAAAATTTATTTTACTGAATGAAAATCTAACTTTTTTATTTTTGTTAGCAAATTTATCTCTTCAGATGAAAATTCATCATGTATTTGGTTAACAATTAAATTTCTTCTAGTTGAATATTCATAATTTTAGTTAAAAATTTAATTTAAATATTCCATTTTTAGTGGAAAATTTACGTTTTTTGAAAGAAATGTTGTCTTTTTCGTTCAACAATTATCCGTTTTGTACAAAATTTAACTATTCTATTTTTTGTTAAAAATTTATTTCTTTTGTTGAAAATAAAATTTATTTGAAAATTCGTTTTTTTTTTGCTGATAGGTAATTCATCCTGTGGATTGCAAATTCCACTATTTGGTAAAAAATTCATATTTTTATTTGAAAATTCATCATTGTGATTAAAAATTCATTTCTTTGGTCGAAAATTCTTTTCTTGTCTTTTGGGTTTAAAATTTTTGACAATTCATTTTTTGGTTGAAAATTTACTGTTTAAATTTAAAATTTAGTGCTTCTATTTTTGGTTACAAAATAATTTTTTTTATATAAAAAAACTATTTTGTTGAAAATTCGTTTTTTTTTGTTAAAAATTTGTTTTTCTATCATTTAACTATTCTAATTTTGGATGAAAATTGAAATTTTATTATGAAATTTCATGTAGTTTATTTAAAATGAGTATTTTCGGATAGAAAAATAATGTTTGGGTTCAAAATTCAATTAACTATTTGGTTAAAAATTCATATTTTTAGTTGAAGATTCATCATTTTAGTTAAAAATTCATTTCTTTGGTTGAAAATTTACTTTTGTGATTTGAAAACACAACGAAAAGGTGTTTAAAATATATTTAGAAACAAAATTTGTTTTGCATTAACATTATTATTTAACATGAAAATATGATTTTTCAATATTATTTATATTATATATATTTTTATATATTTCAATTGGAAAAAATTACAACTAAATAGTTTGATTTTCGCAAAAAAAAAATTGATTATCAACGAATAAAATTAAATTTCTATCAAATAAGATACATTTTCGACCAAAGATGGAATAGTTCAATTTTCAGTTTTAAACATTAATTTTTTAAAATTTTATTAATCTTCAACTAAAAAAATAAATTTTTAGCAAGAAAGTTCAACTTGTTACCGAGTAGTTGAATTTTCCACTAAAGGAGATGAATTCTGGGAAAAAAGGTAATTGTTGAAATTTTAATCAGAAAAGATTTTGTATTGAAATAAAAAACAGTTAAATTAATGTAAAAAAAACAACATTTTAAGCCAAATAATTGAATCCTCAACTGAAATAAATTACTTTTCTACCGAAAAGATGAATTTTCAACAAAAGAAATAAATTTTGAAATTAAAATTATGATGTTCGACAAACAAGCAAAAATAATTGTTAATAAAGTAGTTCAATTTTCAAACAAAAAAAAAGATGAATTATTAATACAAAATGTAGTATTTGATATTTTAAATAAAAAGGACTTAAATTATAAATAAAAAAGAATTAAATTCATCCAAAAATGAAGATTTATCAACAAGATAGTTGAATTTTCGCCAGAAAATGATTTTTCAGCCAAGATAGAAAAAAAACATTCTACCAAATTATAACTGTAGAGGAAAAATCATTTTTAGTCGAATATAAAATTTTCGAAAAAGTATTTATTTTTAGGTTTATTTGTTGTCAAGGTTATAAAATATAATTTTTGAACATTTCAAATATTTCAAATCAAAATTTCAACAAAAAAGTTATTTTTCAACCAAATAGTTGAATTTTCGAAAAGAAATAAAAAATGAATTCTCAACGAAACATGTTATACATAATTCATGTTTAAAAAAAAAAAGATTTTAATTTCAAATCAAAAACAATTGAATTCGTCCAAGAAAGAATATTTTTCAACAAAATAATTGAATCCTCAACCAAAACTGATTAATTTTCAAATAAAAAGATGAATTTTTAACCAAGAAGATTAATTTTCTGACAAAGAAGAACAATTTTCCACGAAATGGTTACATTTTCAACCGAAGAAATAAATTTTTAATTAAAATGTAGAATTTTTAACTAAAAAAAATAATTGTTTACAAAATAGTTCAATATCTTCCGAATTGACATTTGCGCCTTTAGTAAATTTTCACAGAAACAAAAAAAAAAACATCCAAATTTTTTTTGCATTTTTGATAGAACCCAATAAAAAAAATCCAAAAAATCTTGATCAAAAGTTTTTTTTGTTTGTTTGAAAAGTCTACTATTTGGTTAAAAATTTAATTATTTTGTTAAAAATGGAAAATTCCACTATTTTGTTAAAATAAAGTGGAAAGGCATCTTGTTGGTTGAAGGTTCATCTCTTTCGTTGACAATTTTAATTATTTAGTTGAAAATTCATTTAATTTTTTGTCGAAAATTAATTTTTTACCAAGAAATTTAACGTTTTTAATTAAAAATTTAACTATTTGGTAGAAAACTCCTCCTTTTTAGTTGAAAATTCATGTATTTTGTTGATAATTTCTTTTTTTGTGTGGAAAATTAGACTTTTTGGTTAAAAAATAAAGCTTTTTGTTTAAAATTCAAATGTTTGGTTGAATATTAGACTCTTTTCTTGCAAATTCATTTTTTTAATCAATATTAATCATTTTAGTTGAAATTTATAATTTATTTTATTTATATTTTTTGTTGGCTGAGAACTTTTTTTCTTGTCTGAAAATGTAACTATTCCATTTTTGGTTGCAAATTAATATTTTAAATTGAAAATTAATCATTTCTCGTTGAAAATCAGATTCTAAAGAAAATTCACAAACTTTAACAATTTTAGGTTATGTTAGCGTTTTACACCAAGAATTAGCATTTTAAAACAAAAATCATCACAGTTTGAACAAGATTTGCAATTTTTGAACAGTTTCAGATTACATTAATGTTTTTTACCTTTTTTTTTTAAAGAAGAATCATTAAATTTTAAAGTTTCATAATTTCAACGATTTTAGGTTATACTACTGAATTTTTACACAAAACATTTGTGAATTAATTAATTAAAACAAAAATCATTATCATTTGAACAATATTTATAATATTTTCACAATTTCTTAATATGTTAGTGTTTTTCGTCGAAAACTGTTATTTTTAATATTAAAAAGTAAGATTTCGCAGAAGATTCAGAAATTTGTACAATTTTAGGTTACGTTAGCGTTTTACACTAAATATTGGTATTTTAAAATAAAAATCATATTTTGAACATATTTTATTTTTCGTTGAAAATTCGTATTTTTAATTTGAAAAATTAAATTTTAAAGAAGATTCACAAAATTTAACCATTTTCTGTTAAGTAATAGCGTTTTACACGAAAAATTGGTATTTTAACAAAAAAATCATTAAATTTTAATGTTTCACAATTTTTAACAATTTTAGGTTATATTACTGCATTTTTACACAAAGAATTGGTAAATTAAATAATTAAAACGAAAATTATTATCATTTGAACAATATTTAGAATATTTTAACAATTTTTTATTATGTTAGTGTTTTTCGTCGAAAATTGGTATTTTTAATATTAAAAGGTCAGATTTCGCATATAATTCACAAATTTTTATTGTGTAATGATAGCGTTTTACACCAAGAATTGGTATTTAAAAAAATCATAATTTGAACAAAATTTTTTTTTTCGTTGAAAATTTGTATTTCGAATTAAAAAAATTAGATTTTAAAGAAGATTCACAAAATTTAACCATTTTCTGTTAAGTTATAGCGTTTTACACGAAAAATTGGTATTTTGAAACAAAAATCATTATAATTTTTAACCAGATTTAGAATTCTTTAACAATTTTGGATTATGTTAGTGTTTTTCGTTGAAAATTTGTTTTTTAATTTAAAAAAAATCAGAGTTCATAGATGATTTACAACTTTTAACCATTTTAGATTACGTTATAGCGTTTTACAAAAAAATTGTATGTTTAAAAAAAATCATCATAATATGAACAATATTAAGAATCTTAAAAATTTTAGATTATGATAGTGTTTTTGCCATTAATTTTTTTTCTAAAAAATAAAAAACATTTTCAAAGAATATTCACTAATATTGAAAATTTTACGTTATGTTTGCCTTTTACATCAAAAATTGGTATTTAAAAAAATCATAATTTGAAGCAGATTTAGAATATTTAAAGAATTTTGAATTATGTTAGTGTTGTTTATCAGAAATTGACTTTAAAAATTTTTTTAAAAAACATTTCAAGGAAGATTCACAACTTTTTACAAACTTAGATTATGTCTCTATGTTATTATTTCGCACAAAAAGTTATTATTTTAAAACAAAAATCATTATCGGTAATTTTATACAAAAATCATTCGATTTTGAAAATGATTTACAATTCTGAACAATTTTCTGTAATTTTAGTGGTTTCCATATAGTATTTCTATTGTTAATAAAAATCATTAGATTTAAAAGAATATTTGCTTTGCATTCATTAAAAAAGAAAAAAAATATTTATGACCATTTATATATAAATTTATATAAATTTTATTTATTGACTGAAAATTATATTATTTTTAATTTATTATAATAATAATAAATCTGTATTTTTTATTCATCATAATATTAACTAATATAAATATTATTATATATTTTTTAGAAAAATATATAGGTGTAGTTGGAAATTGGTATTTTTAATTTAAAAAGAACGCTTTAATTGTCTAAATATGCATGTACAAAAATATTTGCTATATTCATCTTTTTTGTTTGAAAATTGAGCTAGTTTGTTAAAAATTATTTTTGTTTGTTTTTCGAAGATCATAATTATTTTAATTCAAAATTTATTTCTTTTGTTGGAAATTCATCTTTTCGGTAGAAAAGTAATTTATTTATTTCAGTTGAGGATTCAATTATTTTGTTTAAAATGTCGTTTTTAAAAAAATCAATATAACTGTTTTTGATTTTAATATAAAATCTTTTCTGATTAAAATTTCAACAATTACATTTTTTTTTGAGAATTCGTCTCCTTTAGTGGAAAAATCATCTACTTGATAACAAGTTGAACTTTTTTGTCAAAAATTAATTTTTTTAGTTGAACATTCACAAATTGAATTGAAAATTCATCTCTTTGGTTGACAATATAAGTATTTCGTTGAAAATTTGTCTCTTTCAGTAGAAAACAAATCTTCTTGGTAGAAAACTCATCTATTCAAAATTAATATTTTTAACAGAAAATTATATTATTCTTAATTAATTATAATAATATTAAATCTGTATTTTTTTATTCATGATAATATTAACTAATATGAATATTATTATCTATTTTTTACAATAATATATATTTTTCGTCGGAAATTGTTATTTTTGATTTAAAAAAAAACGCTTTGTCAACATATTTTCCAAAATATTATATATATTAATTCTTAAGTTAAGACATCAATTTTCATCAATTATCATAAATATTGTCCTTACTTTTTTATTATTTTAGATAATAGATACTATGAATTACTAAAAATTTTGTATTAATATTAATTTTATATGTTAATTTATTAATTGCGGGAGACAACAACAAAAAATCGCGCGCTCAGCGCGCGTTTTTTTTCTAATTAGATAAAAAGCAAGACAATTTGTGGCACGATTACTGGGACATTTACCTTATTCTCTATATCTTTTGTTTGCTTGTTTTCATATCAACATTCTTCTTGCAGCACAAAACATTCATTATTCTTATTTTTATTTTATTTTTTTTTTAATGCGAGCGCTACCCGATTTACTAATCATTTGTTATTAAGCGAAAATATTGATTATTTTCTCGTTGAAGATATTCTTGCTACTCTGGATTCAATAATGTCAATAAAGAAGAAAAATTTAAACGAAAATATAGAATTTTCAAGTGAAAAAAAAGTCATGGATTTTCAACCAGGAAGATTAATTTACTGTTATGAAAGACGATTTCTCAACAAAATATACAAATTTTGAACCGAATAGTAAAACTTTTTAACCAAAAATACGAGCTTCCTACAAAACAATTAATTTTTAATCGAATAATTTTATTTTTAATCGAAAAGATAAATTTTCAACTAAAAAGATTAATTTTCTACCAAAAAGGCGAATTTTCAACGAAATATATCAATTTTTAACCAACTAGTAGATTTTTCAACTTTTCAATTTTTGAATCTTCGAAATATTCTTCTTTTTACAAAAACAGACAAATTTTTAACAAAATACATACATTTCTAACTAAATAGTTAAATTTACAACCAAGAAGATTAATTTTCCACCAAAAAAGATAAATTTTTAACAAATTACATAAATTCTCGACCAAATAGTTAAATTTTTAAACTCGAATAGAATTTAAACTAATAATGGAATAGTTCAATTTTCATTAGAAAACAATAATTCTTATTAGAAACAAAACGAATATTTTTCAAAAAGGTTGAATTTTCTACAAAGAAAAAAAATTCTATAGTTGATATTTCAACAAAAAAAGATTTGAATTTTTATTAAAAAATAATTTAATTAACTAAAAAATACCAATATCCCACGAAGTAATTAAATCCTCAACTAAAAAAAATAATTTTAACCAATCAGTTGCATTTTTGACCAAAAAATTTATTTTCTAACAAAAAGACAAATTTTCAACCAAGGTGATTAAGTCTCTACAAAAAAAGACAAATTTTCAACAAAATAGTTGAATTTTTAGTCTAAGAAAGATCACATTTTAGCCAAAAATGGAATAGTTAAATTTTCATTAAAAAACAAATAATTTTCAATTTATAAAAGCGAATTTACAAAACAGTTAAATTTTCTACCAAATAGTTGAATTTTCTACGAACTCTTTGAATTCGAATTTTCCACAAAACAGTTGTATTTTCAACCTGAAAATATTAATTTATAAAAATAGTTTTTTTTTACTAAATAGTTAAATTTCCAACCAAAATGGTTAATTTTATACCAAAAAGACGAATTTCCAACAAAATAGTTGAATTTTTAGTCTGAAAATCATCACTTTTCAACCAAAAATGCAAAAGTTAAATTTTCATTAAAAAAAAAAAATAATAATTTTCGACATAGAAAAAGAATTTTCTGAAAAACTGTTGAATTTTCAAAACTAAATAAAAAAATTAAATTTTCTATCAAACACCTGAATTTTCTACCAAAATTTTGAATTAATTTTCGATAAAAAAATCGAATTTTCGATAAAAAATCGAATTTTCCACAAATGTTATAGATTTTCTACCATATAGATGAATTTTTAAACTAAAAACACCATTTCTAAACCAAAAATGGAATAGTTGAATTTTTACCAAAAAAAAATATTAATAAAAAAAAATCTTTTAGAAATTAGTTGAATATTCTGCCAAACTGTTGAATTTTCAATTTAAAAAGACAAATCTTCTACACAAAAAAGTTACATTTTTAACAAAAAAATATAAATTTTGAACAAAAAAGTTATTTTTCAATCAAATAATTAAATTTCAAGTTCAGAAATTATTTTTTAACCCAGAAAGACAAGTTTTCAACAAATATTTTAAAAAATTTGACCGGATAGTTGAATTTTCAAACTAAAAAAATCAATTTCTATCTAAAAATGGAATAGTTAAATTTTCATTCGAAAAAAAAAATTTATTAAAAAAAACGAATCTTCAAAAAATTTAAATTTTCTACCAACTTGTTGAATTTCCAAGACAAAAACACAAATTTTCTACACAAAACAGTTGAATCTTTAACCCAAAAATATGAATATTAAACAAAAAAGTTATTTTTCAATCAAATAATTAAATTTTCAGTTAAAAAAAATTAATTTTTGACCCAAAAATAAATTTTCTACAAAAAAATATGAATCTTCAACCAGAAAAAAAAAATAAAGGAAACTAGATCATCTTTAAAGCAAGAAGTTGGATTTATGACGTAAAAAATTAATTGTTAATAAAAAAAAGTTGATATTTCAACAAAAAGATAGTTGAATTTTCAACCAAGAAGATTAATTTCTACCAAAAAAGACAAATTTTCAACCATGTAGTTGAATTTTTAAACTAAAAATATAATTTTTCAAACCAAAAATGGAATAGTTAAATTTTCATATAAAAAATAATTTTTAATAAAAAAAAAACTAATATTTTGGAAACCAGTTGACTTTTTTCTACCAAACTTTTGAATTTTCAAGACAAAAAGATGAATGTTTTACACAAAAGAGTTGAATTTTGAATCCGAAAATGTGAAATGAAATGAACCCAAAAAAGACAAATTTTCAACAAACTACATACATTTTCGACCAAATAGTTGAATTTTTAAACTAGAAAAATTAATTTTCAACTAAAAATGGAATAGTTAAATTTTCATTAAAAGTATTAATTTTTGTGAAAAAAAAATCTTTTTAAAAAAAGTTGAATTTTCTACCATATAGTTGAATTTTCCACCGAATTGTTGAATTTTCAAAAAATTGTTGTGAATTTAATGTTAAATTTTTAACCCGAAAATATGAAATTAAAAAAAAAGGTAATTTTCAATCAAATAGTTGAATTTTCAGTTTAAAAAATTAATTTTAAGAAACTAGTTTAATTTTTAACCAAGGAGTTGAATTTCAACGTAAAAAGACAAATTTTCAACCAAAAAAGTTGAAATTTTCAACAAAATAGTTGAAAAAATGGAATAGTTAAATTTTCATTAAAAAAAAATTCAATTGATAAAAGCGAACTTTCTAAAAAACATTTGAATTTTCTACCAAATAGTTGAATTTTGCACTAACTCGTTGAATTCGAATTTTCCACAAAACAGTTGAATTTTCAACCTGAAAATCTTAATTTAAAAAAAATGGAATTTTTTACTAAATAGTTAAATTTTCTACCAAAACGTTCAATTTACAAGACAAAAAGACGATTTTTTTACCAAACAGTTGAATTTTCAACCAAAAAATATAAATTTTCAACAAAAAAGTTAATTTTTAATCAAAAAGTTAAATTTTCAACTAAAATTATGTATCTTTAATCAAAAATATGAATTTTTAATAAAGTAATTCAAATTTCAACCAATGAGTTGAATTTTAAATCCGAAAATATGAAGTTAAAAAAAAAGTTAATTTTCAATCAAATAGTTACATTTGAGTTGAAAAAATTGGTTTTCAACCCAAAAAAGACGAATTTTCCACAAAATACATTATTTTTGTACAAAAAAATCAATTTTTAACTAAAAATGGAATAGTTAAATATCCAGTAAAAAAATTAATTTTTGAGAAAAAAAGAAATCTGTTTAAAAAAATTTGAATTTTCTACCAAATTGTTGAATTTCTAAGAAATTTTTTTGAATTGAATGTTGAATTTTCAACTCAAAAATACGCTATTCCACCAAAAAAGTTAATTTTCAAATAAATAGTTGAATTTTCACTTAAAAAATTAATTTTTAAGAAACTAGTTCAACTGTCAACCAAGGAATTTAATTTTAATGTAAAATTCAACTAATCAGTTGCATTTTTAACAAAAAATTGATTTTCTAACAAAAAGACAAATTTTCAACAAAATAGTTGAATTTTTAGTCTAAAAAAGATCACATTTTACCCAAAAATAGAATACTTAAATTTTCATTAAAAAACAAATAATTTTCAATTTATGAAAGCGAATTTACAAAACAGTTAAATTTTCTACCAAATAGTTGAATTTTCTACTAACTCGTTGAATTTGAATATTCCACAAAACAGTTGAATTTTCAACCTGAAAATATGAATAAAAAAAAAAATTTGTTCTACCAAATAGTTAAATTTTCTACCAAAATGTTCAATTTACAAGCCAAAGAGACGAATTTTCTAACGAAACAGTTAAATTTTCAACCCAAAAATATAAATTTTCAACAAAAAAGTTAAGTTTTAATCAAAAAGTTCAATCTTCAACTAAAATTATGAATCTTCAACCAAAAATATGAATTTTTAATAAAGTAGTTCAAATTTCAACCAATCAGTTGAATTTTCGTTCGAGAAAGGTGATTTTTTTAACAACAAAAAAGTACCCCATGAACAAATTGCCCCCTCCCCCCCTCACATCCCTTGGTCAAAAGATTCCGACTTTAGAAAAATTGTTTATTTCTAGTCAAATATAGAATTTATAACAACAGTAAATAATTTTTTACTAAAAAATACATTATAAAATAATTGCAAGTACATTAGTGTAATTATGCACTTTGTAATTTATCCTTTGATGTTGTTCTAGATAGGGAAGGTTCAATTGGAAGACTTTCGTGATCTAGATGCTGAGATCCATTCGAAAAATGAATGATTCTGAAAAAATAAATTATTTAGATATAAATTGATTATAAAGTTCCTAAAATATGATTAATTATTAAATTAATTAATTATTAAGTTGTTTCTGAAAACTCACAATATTAATAATAAAACAGCAATTTGAGAACCAGCTGTCAACCAATAAATAGAATTAGGCATTGTATCTATAGTTGCATTATATAATTGGGAATATAATACTCCACTAAATAATGGAACCGCATTGTCAAAAACTGACAACATTGAAAATATTTTTCCTGAAATAAAAAGTGTTTTTATAGAATTCTGATAAAATTATTTTAAAAAAAAAGTAATTAATTTGTTCACCTCGTTCTTCTGCTGGAACAACTTTCGAAATCATTGATCTTAATACTGGTGCGACTATTGGGCCCAAGGCTCCAACAAGACTTCCTAAAAATAATAACAATATTTTTATTATAATTTAACAGCTTGACCGACAACATGTAATTTCATAATTCCCTGATTTTCAGATTAAAATTAAATTTTTATTTATTGTTTTTTATTTTTACAGTTGAATTTTTAAAAAAGGAAAATTAATTTTCCATTCAAAAGGACGATTTTTATGCCCAAAGAGACAATAATTGTTATACAAAACAGTTCAATTTTTAAACAAATAGTTGAATTGTCAACAACAAGAAAATTAATTTTTAATCAAACACTAGCACTTACAACCAAATAGTTAAACTTTAAAGCAAAATATGAATTCTCAATAAAAATTTAATAGATGCATTTTTAATTTTAAAAAAAGATTAACTTTCTACCAGAAGAAATTAACTTTAAAACCAAAAAGACGAATTTGCTACAAAATAGTTGAATCTTCAACCCCAAAATATGAATTGTAAACCAAAAAGTTGAATTTTTGGAAAAACGCTCTTCCTACACAAACTTATTCTACACAAAATATATTGTACACAACGTATACTGACCATATTTTTCCTACACAAAATATTTTCTGCACAGAATTATGTATTGTTTAATACTGCTATATTTTTCCTACACAAAATATTTTCTACACATAATATTTCCTACACAGAATTTAATACCGTTACATTTTTCCTACACATAATATTTCCTACCCAGAATTATGTATTTTTGAATACTATTATATTTTTTCTACACAAAATATTTTCTACACATAATATTTCCTACACACAATTTAATACTGTTATATTTTTCCTAAGCAAAATATTTCTACACGGAATAATTCCTACACAGAAATAAATAGTAATTATTTTATCCTGAAAATATTCTTAAAATATTGTACACAAAAATATTATGTCCAATATTTTTCCTACAAAAAATATATTCTATACGAAATATATTCTACACTGCATATTTAAAACAGCAAATTAAATATTTTCTACACAAAGTGGATCCTACACCAAATGATATGATTATAATTTTCCTTTAAATATTGTTGCTGCTTTATGCCAAATATTCTGAGCGGAGATATTCAATACAGATATATTCTGCACAAAAATATTGAATGTGAAACTTTCCCTACGCAACTTTTACCCCTCAATTTGTCCGCTTTTCGGAAAAAATTCCTTATTTTCTAATTTTTAAATTGGTCATCATTAATCCTTGCCTTCGGGCTTTTGAAATTAACATGGTATTAAGTTAGGGAATGTCCAAAAAATAATTTCTAAACATAAATTTATATACTAACCCACTCAATCCCTTTGTATTGTGCTCGAAAAATCTCCCAAAAAATTGCAATGTAGCAGTTTTATGTAAAATTCATTCTCAAGACGGTATTTCTTGAAACTTTTTCAACATAGATTATTTTTATCCGATAAACGACCAGTTTGCAAGTATTTTCTGACTGATTTTGTGTTATTGAAACAATTATTATTTGTTCAAACAATTTTTTTCACCTATTAAACGTGAAAAGTTATTATTTTGCGGGATTGATGATACATGTGATAATTTTGAAAAATAAATAATGTTTCTTCTGTAACATCTTCAGTAATTATTTAAATAATTTTTATTTGTTTGAACAATTGTTTTTTTTTTTCGCAAAAAGTTATTATTTCCTGAAAATAATTACACAATTAACGAATGTTGGAAGCAATATATTTTTCAACGACATTTGGCCCTTATTGAAACAATGTGCATTTGTTAAAGCAATTTCTTTCCCTTGTGAATCTTCAACAGATACTACTTTCTGGAATCAATAACGCATTTAATTAATACAAAGAGTGATCTTTTGTGTGAAAAACAATTTACAATTATTTAAACAGTGAATCATCATTCACTGGCGCCTTTTGATAGGAAAAATAGAGAAAGTTCTAGTTTCTTTTTCTTGGATACATAATGTAGCTTATTGTTCAGTATTATCTTATTGCAGAACTTATAACCAATAAAAAATAATGATTTTTTCAAACAATTTTTTTAGTTACGTTAGTGATGGTTATTTTATTTAGATCGGGTTCATTAATAAAATAAAACACTGTTTGATTAGCGACATATATAGTGCAAGAGATTTAAAAAAACTAGAATTTTCTTCATCTTTTCTATGAAAAGAAGCAAGTAGTATTAATTACTCAAATCAACGCTAATTGCCTTTGACAAAAAATATCAATTTTAACATTCTTTACCGCCGACATTATTTTCAGAAAATAATAACTTTCCACAATTCACAGAATGAAAAAATTGTTGAAACAAATGAAAATTGTTTAAAGAATCGACAAATATCTTGAAAAAAATTACTTTTAACGTTCTATAATTGTGTCATTAATCCCAGCAAAATGATAACCTTTTACGATTCACAGGATAAAAATTAATTAAATAATTACCAAATATGTTGAACAAGAACTATTATCCATGAAATCCATCTACTGTATCATTTATCCCAAAAATAATAACTTTTCATGATTTACAAGCAACACAAATTATTTAAACAAATAATAATTGTTTAAACAATTCAAAATAATTTAAGAGATACTTACCTTCAAGGCATACCTAATGTTGACGTTTATATTCCCCCTTGGTGAATAATTTATGTAAAATATGTTTTGTGTAGGAAAAATATTGGGACATAATATTTTTGTGTACAATGTCTTGAGAATATCCTTATGATAAAATATTACTATATAATTCTGTAAAGAATATACATACACTGTCTAAAAAATATTTTGTATAGAAAAAATATTGGACAGAATAATTGTGGGTACAATATTTTTAAAATGTTTTCAGGATAAAATAATGACTATTTATTTCTGTGTAGGATATATTCTGCGTATAAAATATTTTGTGTAGGAAAAATATAACAGTATATTAAACAATTATGAAATAATTCTGTGCAGGTAATATTTTGTGTATGAAAAAAAAACAGAATTAAATATTATTACATTCTGTGTTGGAAATATTCTGTGCAGTAAAAATTTTTTGCAGTAAAAATTTTTTGCAGGAAAAATATAACAGTATCATATTTTGTGTAGAAAATATTTTGCGTACAAAAAATATGGTCAGTATACGTTGTGTTCGATATATTTTGTGTAGAATAAGTTTATTTCTAAAATAAGTAAATGAAACTCTCATGAACTGTTTTTTTTTCAAGAGAACAAAACCATATACTTACTGTCAGTACTAATCTTACAACCTAAATATAATATGCACGTTTTGTAGACAAGACAACTAATGAATTTATTGGTTTATAAATAAAGTATAAAATTTAAAGATCGGAGATATTATATATATAGTTTTCATTTGTTTTGTACATTTATTGTACGAAACAAATAAATATTAAGCATAATTTCTTCCACTATGTGTAAACTATATAGAATTTTTCCGCATATACCTTTGATATCGAAGAAACATCATCATGAAATGAAAAATCTGTTCTTTAGTGAACATCCACATGCAAAGGCCTTCACTTTGACCAATTTTCGAAGACAATCCAATTGAGAAAAATCCAGCACAGTGTTTCAAAAACACAAAATTTGCTTATTTATCTAATTTTTCACTCACTGATAACCAAAAAAAACAATACTACAATGTATAGAATTTTTTCGATATCTTCTCATAATTTTATAAACAAATTATAGAAAAAAATGTAGAGCGTCAGCATTTACGGGAAGAAGAAGATTGTATTTTTTCTCATTCTCTTAGACCTTTAGACGTCCATGATTTTAGATATGAAACCGACCTTTAAAAGTTCCCAAATTTGTGTCTTGTATCATGTATCAACTGTATACAAAGTTCATAACATATGCCGCGATCAGCGACCATAAAAACCCCCGGGGTAATGTTTTCACCGAGTTTCGGGATTATCGGAAAATTGAGGCATTTGGGGTAGGGGGTTGGGGGCCCCATGGCCCCATGACGTGAATTTGTCAAATCTGACTTCAGAGTCGTGATCATAGACCTCGAATACCCCGGGGTCTTCTTTCTTACAGAAAAATACTGATTTTTCTCCAGAGCCGATATATCGGCTTTCTGGCCATCTAAAGGTTAAATTGTACGTATTGCATACGGATCTAGCATATTTTGACGGATTTTAATTTTATGTTCCGGCATATTTTGCCGGATTTAAATTTCCTGTTCCGGTATATTTTGCCGGATCTATATTTTCTCTTCTGGCAAGGCACCCCTGTAACTGGTCACAGAAGTGACCGATCTATTACCATGAATTTCTACAAATTTCCTTAAATTTTCATATATTTTCATCCTTTACCATAATTTTAAAAATGTATGAAAAGTTTGATCAATTACTATAATTTCTAAAATTTATGGGAATTTATCATTATTGTGGAAAATCATGAAATTTTTGTAACAATTATGAAATTTGTAAAAATTTATGAAATTTGTGGAAATTTATGAAATTCGTTGACGTTGTTTATGAAATTTATGAAGTTTGTCGAAATTTACGAAAGTTGTGAAAATATGTGGAAATTTATGATAATTTACGGGAAATTATGAAGTTATTAAAAATATGCCGGAAGAGAAAATTAAAATCCGACAAAATCTGCCGGAAGAGAAAATTAAGATTCGGCAAGGAATACGTGTATATACAGATTACACATAACCTCCACCTGTCATCAAGATCTCCCTTTAATTTTCTATTGTCGGACATATTTTTGCAAACATCAATTTTTGAACTCGTTGCAATTAATCTAGAATTGTTTGGAATTAATTATGAATGCTTTGAAATTCATAATAAATTTTTGGAATTCAATTTAATACAGGATAAAATATGCCGGAAGAGAAAATTGAAATCCGGCAAAAAATGCCGGACGAGAAAATTAAAATCCGGCATATTTTGCCGGGACAGAATACTCGACCTAAATTGTATTTATAGCATGTTTAGCGATCATTTCTTCTGTTACTGATGGTGAAACAATATTCATAGGGCTTCTTGAAGTCTTATGATCTGTTTAACAATACTGAGCATGCACTTTTTGAGTATCATACTTTTTTTTCTGCATCGACGGTTCTGACCGACACTGCAGGTGTAGGTGACCCACGGAATTTTTTCACACAATATCTCCCATGCAAAAGCCAGAATAAAGGGTAGAATAAAAAAATGATGGAAAACGTAATTTCAATTTGAAAAAAAAACACCTTCCGGTTCAAATTGATACCTTTTTTAGAGCATACACTTTTACGCTTGTTTCGGTGTGGAAGTGCATAATCTAAAGAGTAAGCAGTTCAATGTTGGTGCAAAAATAATAAAAATTGCGAAAGCTATCTAATTTTGTGTAAAACAACGGCATTCTTCAACTTGCTCTACCGCTTTTGATTTTATGAACTATTTCAATTTATTTGTATCTATTCCGAAACTATTCGCTCTCAATTTTAAGGAGTTAAACAAGATACATGAATATTTACAGCCCTTGGAAAAATTGCCCAAAAACAGTACAACAAATTACTTTGTTAATGGATTTTGATGCATGTACTTTCAAACTTTCATCTTTTCTACTCCTATTAAGAAAACGAGAATCCACGAGATCCACCTCCTTGTTAGGCAAAATGGAATTTAAGAAAAGATTGCGAATTTTGCACATGGTTCTATTGATTTAGCATTTTTATCACTCGCATTATGAGCAGAAAACCTTAAAAAATCTTAACCAAAAGCTGTGGAATGTCGACTAGTTACAACTAGTTAGTATCGTATTAGGAGTCTTCAAACCTCTATTTTTAGTATGTTATTGCGTCAAGTACGTGCAATTTTTTACCATAGTGGCGTACCGTTATTTATATTAATGTTAGATTAGACTCTTAAGTCATTGTATGTGTAGTAAAAATATACTCTTCAATTATATCAGTATTACTTTCTCACAGGTAAGATATTTTCTTATTTAAAATAAACGTTCGTAGGTATTTATTAATACCATACACTTTCAAGCTAATTTAATATAATGTTGTATTTGATCATTCATTTCCGCCAAAGAAGAATGTCTCATCTTGTTCCAAGCAAACAGCACCAGGCATTTATTATAGTATCTTCCCTATTCGTACCTGCCATGGACTTCATCCGAGAAAAATTTGCCCTTTCTAATTCCTCGAGCATATTGTGGTTATCGTAGTAGAGAAGTATGAAATCCCACTGCGTGAAATTTTGAGTCCAAATATGCATAATTATATTTCCAGAGCTGCCTAAAATTTGCCCAAACACTTCGAATATTTCACAGAGTAACTGCCAACTAGCTTTACTAAATATCAAACTCTGTTGAAATTTGGTGAGAATAAAATATGATCATAAATATTACTGTCACACCATATCCCGAAGTATTATATTTAACTTTGTCTCAGATCCCAAGAGAAATACCAACTGATGTTCTAATCATATTTTTTAGTCCTCCTATTCCAATAGATATGTGAATGTGTGGGCTATCTGTTTCC
The DNA here is from genome assembly GCA_011634705.1 of Andricus grossulariae. Taxonomy (NCBI): domain Eukaryota; kingdom Metazoa; phylum Arthropoda; class Insecta; order Hymenoptera; family Cynipidae; genus Andricus; species Andricus grossulariae. The sequence continues at coordinate 26,601 of JAABKJ010001858.1, forward strand.
GCCAGAGACAATATTAAGATAAATTTAAAATCTAAAAGCCTTATCGAGTGTTTTGTTGCAATATGATATTTTGCACACATTACAAATGAAAAGTATTGAATAATCTGTATACATTGTTACATTTTTTTGGATTTTCGTGTGACGTAAAAAACTATGCAGTGAAACTACGCTCGGCGCCAGAGTACGAAGTTTGTAAAAATTCCGAGAATACCTATGCATTTTTGTATATGGGCATATGTCCAGAACTTTTCACTTTTCAATAGAAAAATATATAATAAAACTTTTGTATGCATTACATTAAAAATGATACTATATAGGCTCAAGGTAATTATTGTTATTGATAGGGAAATTGCGCCTATCGTAGCGCACATAAGTGATTTTGTTGCAGCAAAATATGGAACATGTAGCTCGATATCTTAGGTTTACTCTCTATATAGACAAGATTTTGAATCTTAAAATTATTAATACTTCATTGAGAAAAAAAGATTGTCTTCTTTTATAGCCCTTTCACCGAATAATCGTATATCTAAGTGCGATACCGTCACATTAAATTTTGATTTTATCAAAACAGAATGATTTGTTTGTATCAAACATTTGTTATTATTGAGCTTCTCCGTATCTGTTGAAAAAGTTCTTATGTTTTTGAAAAATTGAAAATTCGGTTTTCAATCGTTACGAAAACCCGATTTTTAAAACTGTGAAATTGTAATTTGTGAAATTGTAAATTGACGATGTTATCAGAATTGGTTAATATTTTTAGATTAAAACTTTTTCACCCCGAATAAAAAATTTAAAATCTTGAGAGTAAGTTTGTATTGTTTATTATAACAAAAGATTACATTTTTTATCGTAAACTGCAGCTTAGCCAGTTCGAATTTTTAGTCAGTACCACTTTGAGATTGCCAGCTGACACATCTATTGTCTCGAAAATGAATAGTTGTTCCGAATCAACTTTTTTGGGCTTGAATCAGCAACAAGTTATCGCAGAAGTGGACTTCTGTCATATCTCCAACTAGTGATTTCGATTTTACAAAATATTTTTTCGCTCTCCTGAAAAATTCCGATTTTGTTGGTTATGAAGTTCTGTACTGCCACCTCTGTATTGAATTCATTTACAAGAAATTATTTTTTTGTTCAAAAAAATATTTCTTCAAATCAATTCATTGCAGATGTTTATGGTAAAACAATGTCTCCCAATCAAGTAGATCGAAATTTAATTTTTCAACATACTTTGTAAGTGCACGAATTGTGTCAACCTTTAGTTTTAGATAATTTTTTTTTAATTTGATAAATAATTATTTACATGTAAAAAATATTTCCTTCTCTCAAAGAAACGCAAATTACTTGAATGGATGAATTATATAATTCAAATGCGTATTTAACAATTCAAAGAATCGATTTCATTGAAATAAGGAGAGATTTCTTGGTATGAAAAACAGATTCAGAAGAAACTAGATTTCTGTCTCCCAAGAAATCATTTTTTTGACTTAATGATTTTCACATTTATTGCAAATAAATATTCCCTTTTATGAAAAAATATAAGCAAATAAAATATTTATTGGAGCCGAGGCATTAATTTTTTGCCTCTCAACAATATTTACTCAACTGTAATAAACAAATTCTTTGTTCAAAGCAAATAAACAGGAGAAACGCATTTCCTTGGAGCCAGTATTTTTTGTTTAGAGTACTGTCTTCAAATATATATTAATGAGTGAAAAATGTTAAATCATGTGTAAGAAAACGATCCATTTTTTTTTAAATTTTAATAAATCAATTTTCTCAGGAAACCCACCTTTTTCGGCTCATATTTTTTAGCCTCAATGGTACTGTAATGGCGAGGAAGTCTTGTAATTTTCATTCGAGCCAATATATTTTTCTGGTCAACAGAATTTTTTTCGAAAAATTGAATTAGTTCATTTTTCTCACAACAGATCAAATTTTAAGAAGAAATGTTGCTCATTTTATAAAGTTTTACAAAAAACACCTATTACTCTTTTATGATATCTTGCATCCTTAGCGACAAAAATTTCATAATTCAAAAAAACATTCTCTCGGGCACTAAAAATGATCTATTTTGCATAAAACTTATGAAATGTCTTTTTTATACAAGTGCGAATGAAAAAAATGAGATAAAATTAAAAAGAAAACATTTTCTCCTTAAAATCCACTTTCAATGTTTTCAAAATGCAGCCGGAAACATAAATTCGAATATTCCAGCACGGCAAACTATCAGGGAATACCATATTCCCACACGTTCATCTCATAGTAGATATCTCACACCTTATAGATACGGAAAATCGGCATTTTGATGCATGTATTTTAAAAATAGCATTCTCTGCATACAGTGTATTGTGCATTAAATTCATGAAAAAACTTACAAAAGTAACCTGAAAAAGGGTTCTACGTGTTTAAAAATTTCGGGAAAAAACCTTACGTAATTCATTTCCGCTCCTCAAAAAGAGAACATAACTACTAGTCCAGAAATAATCTTGGTCTCTGTCTACTATCTATACATGCGTGAATAATTACGATTACTGTTTCCGGTATAAAGATGTGTTTGACATGTGAAATTAAAGTAGAAGTAATAATAGATAACCTTGGACTCTATATCATATGACCAATGCGCATATTACAATTTATAAAATATGCCCGCTGCGCGGGCACATTCTCATTGCGCGCTACGCGCGCGGCTCGCAAGTTTGAGCGCGCCTAGGGCGCGCGACTGTTGGTT
>JAABKJ010001859.1:0-29329 GCA_011634705.1 Andricus grossulariae
ATAAGTTTACAAATAAAAAAAGTGTCGGTAAGGTAGGAAGCCGGTCACGTGACCCACTCGTCACATGGCCTTAATGTGAAATTGTATTGTTTCATTCTGTTTCTAAAAGCTCCTACGTTTAAAATGTTGCAAAGATCAAAATGCTGGTCCTTGAATATTAATGGTCAGGCAAAAGTCAGAGAATTTTGAAAGTGAAGCTTTTCGGCCACCCTGTTAATTTATCTCTCAAGGAGAACCTACACGTTCCAGAATTTTGTTTAGATTCATACTCGTCCCCGAAAATGGGTAATTACCAAACTTGTAATATGCTAAAGTAAGATGATGCGCTTTTTAGCCATTTTCGCGAAAAACGGCTTTAAACTCCCGGTTAGATGAGCCGGTTTTTTTTTTTTTTTTTTTACTTTTTTTTCTTTAGTCAAAAAAAAATCACACATCACTCTAATTTCAAAATATAAATATTAAAAAAATAATAGAATATGTCTTTTATTTATATTCTCTTATTATACTGTTTTTATATATTTTATTTTTATTTCATATAAAGCTAATAATAATCGAAATATAAATGTTCAATTGAATGAAGAAAAATTATACTTTTCTATAAAAACAAAACTTTCTTGGAGTAAAAGTGGTAAAGGTTGAAAACCCATTTTTTTATTAATAAAATTGTTAGAAAGCAATACTTTGGCTTGATTTGAATAAATTTAATACTCAATTGCAATACAAAAAATTGAATGAAAAGAAAATTCACAAGATTCCGGCACCAGTAATCGAGCCCAGACTTTCCGATGACAAACTCTGAGGGTTACCGCCTGATCTAACCGGTAGTTCAAAGACTCGCGCATCGCGGCCCAATTAACGTGCGTGCATTGGGTTAAAGCCATTTTTCTCGAGAAAGGCTGAAAAGCGCATCTTCTTACTTCGGCATATTAAAAGTTACACGAAAAAAAAAAATTGGGAGTAAAAAGCGTTGCAGGTAATGGGCGAAAAAGGGTAACAGCCAGCAGGGTAACTGTGTCTGGTTAACTGTGTCTGGAGTAAACTCACCGTGGGGACACTAAATATTTTACTGGAGGGCTCCGTTAGATGCAGCACCTTACAGTCACAGTTACCCTGCTAGTTGTTACCCTACTTCGCTCGTTACCTGCAACGCTTCTTATACCTAGTTTTGTATGTGTTATGAATGACCTATTGGAGGAGTGTGAATAAAAAAAAAATCTCAATGTGTGTAGATTCCCCTTGTCAGGCCTTGACTTAACTGAATGAGGGTGGTAGTTCTGTTTCTTTATTTTGATAGATGATCCTAGATTCTGAGGTGTTAGATTTGCGGAAAAATATCAGCTGAAAATGAAGTCAAGAGCTCAATACCTGGGGTCTCTTAGAAAGTAATGGTAACGAAGGTCACAAGGGTCTTCCATAGATCTTGTTTGGAAGTCGTTAAAGTTCCTCTTCCCGGAATCTCTCGCATATCGGGGTAAAGATCGCATCGCACCGCGCTCACCGCCTCCCAGTATCCTGTCCGCTTTGCAATTCCGATCTTGCACCTCGATAGTTGCCTTCGCTCCACCGACGCTCATTTTTGGTACCACCGTCGTCTCCTTGCTTAGAGGGCCTAATATCATTTTCATCGAGATTGTAATCTGGATAGGGTACCAACAAATTGAAAAAAGCACCTCGAGAAGATTAAATCATTAGAAGTGGGAAATTTATGGCTCTGAATCCTTGAGGTGTTCATTATTTTCAACTGATAGCAGTTTTTTAAATTCCTCTAAATAAAATTAAAATTACCAAAAAAAAATTCCTCTAAATTAAACAATTTATTTAATAGAGGCTTCATAATAAAATCAGACTTCACACTCTTTCCCTATTCCCCTCTTTTACCCTTTTTTAAGAAACTTCCCTTTTTTTCTATTTTTTTAGATTAAATTCGAACTGAATTAATAGAATCCAATAAGAAAATCGAATTACTTTTAGTTAAAAGTTCATTCTTTTTGGTTGAAAAATCTACTATTATATTTTTGGTTCAGAATTCATCTAGTTTGGCTGAAAATTCGACTATTTAGTTGGAAATTTAATTCTTGTTGAAAATTCAACTATTTTGTTAACTAGTCATCTTTTTTGATCCAAAATGCAACTAATTGGTTGAAAGTTGAACTACTTAAAAAAAAAATTAATTTGTTGTTGAAGATTCATCATTTTAGTTGAAAATGTATCTCATTGGTTGAAAATTTAACTATTTAAGTGAAAATTCGTTTTTCTTTTTGGTTGAGAATTTTTTTTTTTTAATGAAAATTGAACTATTCCATTTTTGGTACAAAATTAATCTTCTTGGTTAAAAATGCAACTGTTTGGTTCATGATTCAACTATTTTGGATGAAGATTGAACTTCTTTGTAAAAAATTCATTTTTTTTGTTGAAGATTCATTTATTTAGTTGAAATTTTAAATATTTGGTTGCAAATTAACTTTTTTGTTGAAAATTCATATTTTTGGATCGAAAATTCAACTTTTTTGTAGATAATTCGTCTTTTTGGTAGCAAATTGGAAATATTTTATTGTAAATTGAAGTATTTATATAAAAATATAATTATTTGGTATATTTAGTATGAAATTAATTTTTCTATTGAAAATTCTTATTTTCGGTTTGCAAATTCAACTGTTTTGTAGAAAATTCGTGTTTTTTTTTATTTGGAAATTGAACAATTCAATTGAAAATTAATAAATTTTGATGAAAATTAGATTTTTTTGCACAAAATTCATCTTTTTTTGGTTGAACATTGAACTACTTGGTTAAAAGTTGAACTACTTTGTTAAAAATTAGTTTTTTTTTTAAGATTCACCTCTTTGATTGAAAATTTATCCTTTATATTTTATGGATGAGAATTCAACTGTTTGGTTAAAAACTCATGTATTTTGTTGATAATTCATCTTTTTGGGTAGAATATTAATCTTTTTGGTTGAAAAGTCATCATTGTAGGCTAAAAATTCAAGTTTTTTTCTTCAAAAATCAAACTATTTTGCAAAAGTCATCTTTTTTGGTCCAATATTAAACTATTTTGTTGAAAATTCGTCTATTTTGCTTCAAAGTTTAACCATTTGGTTGCAAATCCAGATTTTTGATTAAAAATGAATTATTGTTGAAAATTCATCTTTCTTCATTGAAAATTTATTTCAGCTTGAAAATGTAACTCACTTGTTTAAAATTCATCGTTTTGGGTTCTAGATTCATCTCTTTTGATAGAAAATCTTTTTTGGTAGAAAATTCAACTATTTTATTCAAGATTGAAGTCTTTATTTGAAAATTCAACTATTTGGTAGCAAATTAACTTTCTTGTTAATAATTCTTTACTTTCGGGTTGAAAATTCAACTAGTTTGTAGAAAATTCCTCTTTTTGGCTTGAAAATTTAACAGTTTAATTAAAAATTCATCTCTTTTAGTAGAAAAATAATCTTCTAGATGGAAAATGCCAATTTTTGGTTGGAAACTCAATTATTTGGTTAAAAATTGATCTGTTTTATTAGAAATGCAACTACCTGCTGGAATGGTTAAAAATTAATTTTTCTGTTTTGAAAATTAATATTTTTGGTTGAAAGTTAAACTATTTTGTTAAAAATTCGTTTTTTTTAAATAATTTTTTTACTGAATATTTAACTATATTATTTTTGTTTGAAAATTGATCCTTTTTAGTTAAAAATTCATCCTTTTTAGTTGAAAATTCAACTATTTGGTTGAAAGCTTATGTCTTTTTTCCAAAATTCGTCTTTTTGAGTTAAAAATTAATCTTCTTGGTTGAAAATTAATGTTTGTAGTTGTAAATTCAATTATTTTGAAAACGTCTTATTTTTTTCTTGAAAGTTCGACTATTTGGTTGTAAATGAAACTGTTTGATTAATTATTATTTTTTTCTGGTTGAAAATTCATTTTTCTTCATTAAAAATTAACTTTCTTGTTGAAAACCCGTCCTTTCGGGTTTAAAAGGAAATTGGTTTCTAAAACATTCGACTTTTTAGTTTGAAAAACTAACCCATTTTTTGAAAAATCGCCGTTTTGGTATGAAAATTCATCTATTTTGGTAGAAAATCTTTTTTGGTTGAAAATTCAATTATTTTGTTGAAAATGCTATGTATTTCGACTTGGAGTCTTGAGAATTTAATACGTGTCATGTTGAATTCAATATGGTATCTACATTGGTTTTATTTACAGTAAATTGAGCTGCCGGATCGAATAAGGGTACATAATTCTTTTCGGCGCGAGCGCAAATGAGCCCTGACGGGACAGCAAGAAGAATTCTGAAAATATTTTTTTACTGGATTCAAGCAAATTTCTTACATCAATTGAATTTCCAAAAATTAATGTTCTAAAAATTTTTTGAAAACTACGAGAACTCATCCCGCTCGAGCCGAAAAAATGTATGTACCCTTATTCGATCCGGCAGCTCAATTATCCCTTTATTTTCGGGAAAAATCACCCTATTTCGCCTGTTTTGAGGGATTTTTGATCTCTGAAGTCTGTAATACTAATTTTTTAACCGTTTTTAACCTGTTTCAGGCACTGGAAACACAAGTGCAGATGGAACATACAAACCCTCTTTCCTGACTGATCAAGAGTTGAAACACTTGATCCTCGAAGCGGCCGATGGATTCCTCTTCGTCGTCAGTTGTGATACCGGTAGGATTATTTATGTCTCCGATTCTGTCGCACCTGTTCTCAATTACTCCCAAAGTGACTGGTACGGAACTAGTTTGTACTCCCAAGTTCATCCAGATGACACGGAAAAAGTTCGGGAACAACTCAGCACTGCGGAACCTCAACATGCTGGAAGGGTTCTCGACCTTAAAACTGGAACTGTGAAAAAAGAGGGTCATCAATGTGAGCTAATAATCATTAATCTACCATTCAATTTTTCTATCGTCAGACTTTCGAATGTATCGAAAGTTAGACATTCTGGAAGTTCGGATAGATTACAGGGATCACAGTCAGTTCCCTATACGCCCGTGGGGTACGTTTTTGACCTTGACAACTGCACCATCTAACACGCGAACTGTAGGGTATTTTAAGGTTATTAGAGCAATGTTAATGAAAAAGAGCAGTGAATATCAATTCATTTTAATCAAAAATATTATAATAAGGTCTTCAATTAATTATTAACTGTAAGATTTTTTTGTTAATAATGAATTCAAATTCAAATTTCTTCGCAGTAGTTCCAAATTAGTGGCTCTGTCGTAGTTACTTAAGAGGCGTATTCCCCTTTCCCCTGTTTTTCTCAAAATTCCTTATGATTCAGAATTTTGTCAATTTTTCTCTTTTTTTCAAGCTGTGATTAATTTTTCAAGAACTATAAGATAATCGGGGTCTGTAATAAATAAATTATAAGTAGCTTAGAGAAACTATGATCCAAAGAAAAAAGCAAATTGTCGACGATTTCTTCTGCTTAAGACAAAAGTCGCAATTTTCATTCAATTTCAATTTACAAAATCTTAATCCATTCCTTGGAAGCTTCTTTACAATTCTATTCGTCACGTTTTAGTTGAATATTGTTTAGCAAATTGTTTAGTTCAAAAAATGACTGACTAAAAATAATGGTACGTATTGTTTATAAATAAAATAATTTCCTTAAAAATGCTAACGATAAAATTGTAAAGAACCTTTCAGCGAAAAGAATGAGCTTTTGTGAATCAACGTTACATGAAAATTACGACTTTTGCTTAAAGCGGAAGGAAAAAGACAAATATGCAAATAACTACACTTAAATATACAATTATAGTCCTAACCATTTTTTTATCATTTACGCTTGGGTTTTTTCTTCCAAAATCCGTTGCAATAATTAATGGGCCTTTTTTGTCAAGTTTATCATTCAAATTCAAGTTTAAGTAATTTTGTACTTCAGCTGTACACCTAGAACATTCTTAATTGAGATACTTTTTACTTATAACATTTAATTTATAAATAAAATTTTACTTTCTTTTCCTATTTGAAAAAATCCCAAAAATCTCTCAATAATTGTGATTGAATTTCTGATTGGCGTTTATTTACTTAAAGTTGTTTTGTTTCTTAAATTTAAAGTTTTGAAAGAATATAAAAATAATCCCTTTTTATAAGAAAAATCATAGAAAACCTAATGAGAATTGAGAAACCTTTTTTTATACTCTTTTTTCATACTCTTGCGTGTTTAAACTAAAAATTTCAAATTGTCTATTAAATTATTGAAAATAATATACATGATTTTTCTTAGTGCTCTTCGCTGGAAATTAGTATTTTTGGAAAGAAGTTTAATATAAGATCAGAAAGTTTCGAAAAATATTTAAAAATGTTTTTAAATAATAATTTTGCTTATAAATTCTATCCTGTCGAGTTTCATAATGTCACGAATAGCTTTTTAAAATTTATTTTAAAAATGTCTATAGGGAACTTTATGAAAAAAGTTTCTTATTACATTTTCTTAATTTGCAATTGTTGAAAGATTCTAAATTGTGCTCAAATTATAATCATGTTGGTTTGAAAATACCATTTTTCGATGTAAAACAACAACTTAACCTTAAATTGTTCGCAACCGATTTTCTTTGAAAAACGTTAAATAATCCAAAAATGTCAAAAAATTGCAAATATTGTTCGAACTTTAATGATTTTTGTTTTAAAATAGGAAGTGTGAACTATTGCGTGTGAAATATAAAAGTTATAAAAATATAGAAACTATAGAAAGTGAACTATTTGAGTTGAAACTTTAACTATTTTATTGGACATTTTTTTTCTAAATTAATTTTTTTAAACTGAACATTCCAGTTAAATATTCCATCATTTTAGCTGAAAATTCATCTCTTTGGTTGAATATTATTTGTTTAACTGAAAATTTAACTGTTCAATTTTTTATTGATAATTTATCTTTTTTTAGTTGAAAATTTGTGTATTTTGTTGAAAATTCATTTTGTTTGGTAGAAATTAATCTTCTTGGTTGAAAATTCAATTATTCTAGTTAAAGATTTATCGTTTTAGTTGTAAATGTATGTGTTTTGTTGAAAATTCGTCTTTTTTGGTAGAAATTAATCTTCTTGGTTGAAAATTCATCTTTTTGGTTAAAAATTCAACTATTCCAGTTAAAGATTCATCATTTTAGTTGAAAATTCATCTTTTTAGGTTTAAAATTCAACTATTCTATTTTTGGTTGAAAACTGATATTTTTTAGTTAAAAATTCAACAATTTGATTGAAAATTCATCTATCTTATATTTAATTTAATATGGTACCCAGTTACCCACATTAATTTTACATTAATTATTATGTTTTTTGTATTATTTAATTAATCGCTGATGCTAGTATATTTAAGAATATATATAAACTCGCGAAACTGTATACATATTCCGAGTCGATTGTTTAAAAAAATGCGAAATATTTGAATGTCTGCCTACTATGAAAAATGATACGTGGAAAAAACTTGAGATAGCTGGAAAAAACCTGGAAATGTCAGGAAATTTTTTTCCATGATTTGGATTTACACCCTGTTTCCTTACAATAGAACTACTGAAGCACTGTGATCTCTGATATTATCTTTGGGGACTTGATGATTCAGAATCCCTGAACTATAATACAAGAGTACTTTTTTCTAAAAACAATCCTTAATCCGAATGAATTAATTCTACATGTAAAATTTGACCTCGCAGCCTCAGTGAGATTATGCATGGGATCCAGACGAGGTTTCATCTGCCGCATGAAGGTCGGGAATCTGCAAACTACTGGCGATATGGCAGCGGCTCACGGCCTTCATCGCATGAAACAAAGAAATTCCCTTGGCCCACCAGCGAGAGACGGTCAAAGTTACGCTGTCGTCCACTGTACGGGGTATATTAAAAACTGGCCCCCCACCGGTGAGTTTGGTATGCCTTTTTTGTTCCAATTCCCGTGACATTTGATAATGCATGCAGAGTAGATCTGAAGAGATTCAAAAACGCTGATTGCTTTAAATCTATCACAAAACATCTCGATTATTCGAGAATCGATTCTAGTCACAATTGTTGACTGAAAGTAGCATACTTACTCGTGAAAAATCTCGTATCTCTTTGCACTTTGTCATCAAGGAAGGAACAAGAACTGACATATTATTTTACGCTATAGGTGATTTTGTTCCCCAATGTGTACCAGGTGTGGGCTTAGGTGACAGAGGCGTTCAGCCTGGACCGGATGGGGTCGTCAACGATGATGTCTCTCCGCATTATTGCCTTGTTGCCATTGGACGATTGCAGGTCACTAGCACTCCAAATACGAATGACTTGACAGGTCCCAATAGCAATAGTGGTGAGTTCCATTCTCTAAAGCAATAAGTTAGATCGATTGATAAGAGGTATTCGAATTATTTATCCAGGGAGGCTGATAATCATATCTCCCATAATTAGTGGAAAACAGGTTGATAAATAATTTTAAATTGAAGAGACTTCACACCTTTTCCCTTATTTTCCTCTTCGGAATTCCTTCATATTTGGAATTTTGTTTGGGTTCATACTCCTCCCAGTATTCACCAAACTTGTAATATGCTAAAGCAAGAAGATGTGCTTTTTAGCCATATTCGAGAAAAACGAATTTTAAAAAATCCACCTTATATCAGATTAGATCAGGCGATAGCGCTTCGAGTTTGTAACTGGATAGTCTGAGCTCGATTCTTGCTGCATCCTTTTTTTTTGTCATTTTGTTTTTTGTTTTTTTTCATTTAAATTTTTTTGTTACAATTGACTATTAATATGTAAATCCTTATGCAATTTTTTGTTTAAAAACACAACCGAGTACTTTAATTTAAATATGTGAATATTATAATAATAAAAGGAAATGTCTTTCCTTTATATTCTATTTTTATGTATTTAATTTTATCTTATATTAAAACAATAAACAAAATATAAATGTTCAATTAAATGAAGAAAATGAGAATTTTCTACTAGAAACATTTTCTTGGATTAAAAGTGGTGAAGGTTGAAAAAAAATATTCTTATAAAGAAATGGTTAAAAATCAATATTTTGCCTTTATTTACATACATTTTATAGTCCATTGCAATAAAAAACATTTTAATTTGAAAAAGTTTCGCATCGCGATCCATGTGACGTGCGTAGATTTTTTTAAGCCGTTTTTTTCGAGAATGGCTGAAAAGCACATCTTATTATTTTAGCATATTACAAGTTTAGTAATTAGCTATTACTGAGATGAGTATGAATTCAAACAAAATTACGAAGGGTATGGATTTCCCTTGTTAAGGTAGTTTTGCAAAAATCAGGTGCCTACAAAAAATAGTTTTCCTATGATTTTAAGAATCAAAATAATATTACTGAGGATGTCATTTGTCAATTTTAATAAATGATGGCTTTTTTTCGGGAAAAACATTCTCTCCAACTATAGTGTTTCCAAGTTTGAAAGTCAATTTTTCTATTACTGAAATAGTTTAAACAATTTTTTTAAATAAACATTTTTTCAAACGAAATATATATGAAGTTATGGGGAATGTTTTCCCCGAAAAAATAACTCATAATATATTAAAATTTTAAACGAAAATTGAAAAACAACAACTTAAGAGTCTACTATTATATTTTTGGTCGAGACTTCACCTTTTTCATTGAACATTTGATTATTTGATTGAAAATTTAATTATTTTGTTGAAAAGTAATATTTTCCATCGAAAGTTCATATTTATTCAACATTATTATTTTTGGATAGGAAATTCGTCCTTTTAGATTGAAAATTGATCTTTTGGTACAAATTTAGAAATTTAATTATTTGTTTGAAAACTCAATTACAAAAAGTCATATTTTTCGGTCGAAAATTCGACAGTTTGACTGATTTTTTTTTCTTCCTGGACTAGAAAAATCATCTATTTTGTTGAAAATTCGTCTTTTTTGAAACTGTTTTTGATTTAACATTAAAATCTGTTTTGTATCAAGTATCAACTATTACATTTTTCATTGAGCATTCATCTTTATTGGTTGAAAATTCAACTACAAGGCTGAAAGTTGAACTACTTTGTTTAAAATGATTTTTTTTGTTTAAAGATTCATCTCTGGTAGAAAATTTAACTATTTGATTGAAAATTCGTTTTTTCTTTGTTGCAAATTAATTTTCTTTCAACTGGAAATTAAACTGTTCCATTCTTGGTTAAAAGTTAAGCATTTTTAGTTGAAAATTCAACTATTTGGTTGAAAACTTGTCTGTTTTGTTAAAAAATTAATCTTCTTGGTGGAAAATTCAAAATTGGTTTGATAATTCAACAATTTTGTTGATTTTTTGTTGTTGTGGAAAATTCAACTATTTGCTTTAATATTCCTCTCTTTTGCTTGAAAATTAACCTTTTTATTGAAAATTTATCTTGTCGGATTTAATGACTAAATGTTTTATAAAACATTTGATTTTTAGTTTTGTAACTCCACTCTGTTGATGAAATTGATCTCTTTTGGTAGAAGACGTCCTTTTTTATTGATAATTCAACTATTTTCTTAAAAATGCAATATATTTCGACTTAAAATCTTTGGAATATGGTACCTACTTCAACTTTATTAAAAATAATCTATGACCCTATTATTTCCCTATTTTCATGAAAAATCTCCATGTTTCTCCTGTTTTGCGAGCATTTTGGGCTGTGAAGTCTGATGGCAGTATGTATATAATAATAAAGTGACTGGATAAAATTGAAAGGTTATCATCCTAGAAAAAAATAGGAATTTGAACTATTTGGTTTTTTACAGAGTTCATTTCGCGTCACACCGAGGAGGGAAAATTCACATTCGTGGATCAGAGGGTCGGTGGGATTTTAGGATACACTCCGTCCGAACTTCTGGGACACCCGTGTTACGAGTTTTTCCACCCGGAGGATCTTACGCACATGCGAGACAGTTTTGATCAGGGTAATTTTGTTAACTAAAACAATTTTTGCTTTTACGTAATGCGATAAGTAAATATTAAATTCTCTTTCCTTTTAAACAGTGATAAAGCTCAAGGGGCAAATGTTATCGGTGATGTACCGGTTTCGAGCCAAAAATCGCGACTGGGTTTGGTTGAGAACGTCAGCCTATTCCTTCGTAAATCCCTTCACCAACGAAGTTGAGTACATCGTTTGCACAAATCAAACAGCTAAGTAAGTTCAAAGAAAATCCAACTTCGGTCCTTTGGCGATAAAATAAAAGTGAAAATCAATGGGATTTTAATTATTTCAGACCATTCCATCCTGGAAGCGAAGGCCAGGCAGAAAATGAAACTGTGGCGGCTTATGGTCAGCCTGGTTTGGATTATTCTCTTCAGAGACATCCTGCTCGTGATCCTATTTACCCCGCCCAACATATGATGCAACATCCAGCGGCTGTTGCTACTGCAGGTAATTTTGTATTGATGTATTCATTATTTAATTTAGAAGTGAATTATCTTGTTAAGATAAACTAATGAAATTTGTATTTTAAAAAGTTACAGTTCCTCAACAAGCCAGACCATCAAGTACTCAGAATGTCTATCAGGGATACGAAACTACACAATCGCCGATAGCATACGGGTCTCCTGGACAACAAAGCGCATCTTCTTCGGTTTTAAGTCGTATTCAGAAACCGGCTAACACTTCTCCGACACCTGTTCAGCAAACGTGGGCGATTGGCCGACAGGTAAGATAATTCTCTTTCTCAAATTAAATTGCAGGGTTGCTACAAGACCTGAAAGGCCTGAAAAAGTCATGGACTTTTGGAAAAAATGACTGAATTTTTTTATTAGCAACTAATTACATGTTAGTAATTATTTTAGTACTTTACTTCGAATTTTAAATTTTCGAATTTATAGGAATTGATTTTCTTTACTAATAAAAATAACATAATTACAAATCCAGATTTTTTTTTTATAATAATATTAGTGAGAGTTGTTTAGAATTCAATAATTATCAAAAAGCGCTTAACATTCCCAATTAGAAATAATTTCTACGAATGTATACAAATAGTTTTTTCTTAAAAAATGATAATAAAAAATCTGAGATTTTTTTCATATTTTTTCGAAGAATGGCATACACTTTAAGGGATTAATTTTCGGTAGGAAGAAGTTCCTAATTTTTTTTAGCATATTTTAACTCTATTTAATTCACACAGTACGTTAAATGTTTTTTAAACCCCGAAATAATCTGTTTTCATAATTTACAAAACCCTATAATTTACAAAACCCTATTTAAAAAATTGTATTTACTTACAATTATGTGTATAAACTGTTAGTTTCTAAGAAAAACTATTAATATTAATAATTATATAAATATTTTGTCCAAATTATCTTTGGACTTTCTACTTTTGATTGTTCTCTTCTTTAATCAACAAAAATGATAAAAAAATATCCGTCATGATGGGCAAGTGTGTTACGTGTAAAAAAAAAAATACTAAAATTCAAATTTTACAATATTGTACTCTCGAAACGGGGTTAATGATATATCCTTTTATTCTTATAATGTATGTTCACTCTCAATTTTTTGTCATTTATAATAATATTAATTTATTAATCCAAATAAAAAAATGTGAATTTGGTATGAAAGTTCAGTGATACTGAAAAACTTACTTATTTTAAATTGTATGATTTCTAAATTGATTGAAAAATTATTTTATTGTGTAAATGTATAATTGTATATAATAAAATTTTATTCACCAATTATTATTATCTACTTACATTTATATGGCAAAAATTAGGATCACAACGAATATTCAAAGAAAATATAATATCTTCCTACATTCCTAAAAAAAAAATCAACAAAAGGTGCTTTATGTAGGAAAAATTCAATTCTTGATGTTTTAACAAAAAAAGTTATTTTAAATTGAAATATTTTTGACAAAATTATTTCGGTTAGACTGGTTAAATAAATAAATATCCATTAGTGGCTTCTATCAGTTGTTCAGGATTTTGTTTTATTTAATTGGCTTTAAACAAAAAAAAAACATCATGCACAACTACAAAAACTGATGAAAGCCACTATAGATATTTTTTATAAAAAAAGTTGATAATTAATTTTATTTTTGGTATAAATTCATAATTTTCTACAAAAACCTATTAAAACTTATGAAAAAATAAACCTTTTTATGGGGTTCTAGATTTTCCTTTTTTTTTTGTAGAAAATTGCAGCTATTCATAATTTTGTGTAGGCATTTGTAATTTTCTACAAACAAAATATGAAAACCTACATCTAGTTTTCCCAACGTATATTTTCGTAAAATTCCATACACTGGTGTAATTATTCATGAATCTTTATAGAAATTCGTAATTTTCTACAAAAAACTATAACAAGTTAAGACTCTGTTTATGCCTCAAAAATCTTGATTTTTCATACTTTTTAGTTTTCTATGCCGAACTGTTATAAAATCTATAATTTTCTACAAGCATCTGCAAAAACGACATTTTCATAGAACATTGTAGTTTGTCGGAAAAAAAATTTTCCACCCGGGTTTGCATTGATTAATAATTGTACAAGAAATTGTTAGTAAATTAGTTAAAGGCCAGTATAATGTGCTGAAATTTAATAGAATTGACTGGATTTTTACAAAGTTGACTTGAAAAACCTGGAAAAAAATCATGTAATTGTACTAGCAATGCTCTTTTCTTTTTGGAAGTCTAGAAATTAATTTAATCGATTTTTTTCAGCAACCCGTGACGGAAGGTTATCAATATAGTCAATTAAGTCCCTCAAGATCTCCAAGTGGCCCGACCTACACTCAACTTAGCAGCGGTGCGAGAACTCCGGCAGCCCAATATCATGCAGTCACAACTGTGCCTAATAATCCTGGTGAGTTGAATGTTTTATAACAGGGATACAGGCCGTTCCCTTTTTCCACCGTAAATTTGAAAAAGTTCTCTAAAACACCTCAAATCTACCATTTTTACTCAAATTTTCCCTTTCCCATTTTTTTCACAAACTTCGGATTCATTTTTTAAGAATCATAGACAGAAATTCAAGACATGTGAAAACAAGATGCTTTGAAATAAAATTTGTTTGATGACACCAATTAAAAAAATTCCTAAGATGAATTTTCAACTAAAATGAATGAAAAATTATGAATCTTCCACCAAAAAAATGAATTTTTAACCAAGCAGTTGAATTTTCAACCAAAAAAGGTGAATTCTCTACCACAAAACATTTTTCAGTCAAGAAAGAAAAACATTTGAACTAAATTGTTGAATTTTCAAGCCAAAGACGAATTTTCTACAAAACAGTTAAACTGGAAATTATGAATTTTCAACAAAAAAAATCATTTTCAACCAAACAGTGGATGTTTCTACCAAAACAGTTGAATTTTTAAGCCAATAAGACGAATATTCAAAAAAAAAAAAGATGAATTTTCAACTAAAATTTTGATTTGTCAACCAACAAAAATTAATTTAATTTATATTCAATGTTATAATGTTTACCAGATTTATGTAAGTAATTATAATTGATGTTAGTTCTTTTTGTCTACTGGTCTTATATTAATATTTAAATATTGATAAAAGAACACATTAATTTTCAAGCAAGCAGTACCATTTTTAAACAAAAAATATTTCCTAAATTTTCAGTAAAATATAGTTTTCAACCAATTAATATTTTTTCAGTCAAGGAAGAAAACAAATTTCAAACAAATTGTTGAATTTTTAAACTAAAATGATGAATTTTTTACCCAAAATGATGACTTTTAAACAAAAAAGTTCATTTTCAACTAAATTTTCTAACGAAATTGTTAAATTTTTAACCAGATAATAAAATTATTAACCAAAAAAGATGAACTCACTACCAAAAAAATAATAGTAGACTTTTTAAACAAAAAATGAACTTTCCAAAGAAACCACCTTAACATGTAATAAAATATGTAAAACGGCCCATCAGAAAAAAGTATGCTAGTTGTGATTGTTGAAACGAAACTTTGGAAATCGAAAATAATATGGAAAAAAGTAGCATATATTAGGACCGTCTGATAAACTATAATTACTTTCGAGTTGATTTTTATTTGGCTTAGTTTTATATGTCAGCAACCTGCGATTTGAAAAAAAATTTATATTTTTAATTTTGTTATTTTCGTGAACAATCATTTTTTCAATTTCTCTTTTTTACACTATAATCTTTTTTTAGCTAACATTAAAAAATGTTTTGAACATCGGAGAGCTTTCAAATGACAAAAATATACTAGAAACAAATTTAAACGTCATTATTGTGTTTTGAAATTATTTCTTTTTACGTGGGAACCGATTATGTTACTTTTTCACTTTCACTTCCACTTTTTCGAAATTCGCCTCGATTTACTTTTTTTTTTAATATATTTTGATTGTCACAATTTAAGAAAAAAACCAACGTGAATATCGTAACATTGGAAGTGAAAAAGTTAAATAATTGCCCCCCTGAGAGCATTCAACTGATAAAATATTAAGATGATTATATAAATATTAATACAATACAAAATATTTAAAAACATAATAATCAAATAGTCATTTTTGTGTTTTTCAAATTATTTTTCTAGCTTACTTAGAAAAATCCTTTGAACAATTCAGCGTTCTGTACTGAAAAGATGACACGAGCAAAAAAATTATGAGAATAAGGAATCAAAATCTATCTACTGATAAAAATTCATTATAAAAATTCTGCACATATAGAATTCTCCTATTTTCCCCTTTTTTAAATAACTCCTATTTTTCCCCTGTTTTCAAGAAACTTTCCCCTTTTCTCGTTTTTTCGCTTGAATGCAAACTGAATTAATAGAACCCAATAAGAAAATCCAATTATTTTTGGTTCAGAATTCATTTCGTTTGGTAAAAAATTTTATTTATTTAAAAATGAAATTTTTTTATTTTTTTATTATTTAACTATTTTGTTAAAAAGTCATCTTTTTGTTTGAAAGTTAAACTACTTTGTAAAAAACTCATTTCTTTGGTTAAAGATTCAACTCTTTCGTTGAAAATTTAAGTATTTAATTTATAAGTAATCTTTTTTTGGTTGAAATTCCCACTATTGAAAATTCAACTGTTGAGGATTCAATTTTCAATCGTTGAAAATTGAAAAATTCTCTACCAAAATAGTTCAATTTTCTTAAATTTTCAATATTTAAAAATGCAAATATTTTGTTGAAAATTCAACTATGTTGGTGGAAAATAGGTTCAACTTTTAAAGCAGAAAAGTAATCGTTCTGGTTGAAAATTCCTCTTCTTGGTTGAAAATGAAATTTTTTTGTTGAAAATGAAACTGTCCTTTAAAGAATTCAAGTATTTGGTTAAAAATGCAACTGTTTTGTTGAAAATTCAACTATTTTGATAGAAAAGACGTCTTTTTGTATACAAAATTCAACTTTTACGGTAGAAGTCATCTTTTTGGTTTAAAATTCATCTTTCGTGGTTGAAAATAAACTTTATTTGTTAAAAGTTCAACTGTGTTCTAAAAAATTCGTCTTTTTGGCTTGTAAATTCAAGTATTTGGTTAGAAATTCAACTGTTTTCTTGAAAATCCGTCTCTTGTGATTGCAATTTCAACTGTTCAGTTGAAAATTCGTCTTTTCTGGTTGAAAATGATATTTTTAGTTGAAAATTCACCTTTTCAGGTTGATAATTTATAAATTTAACTGTCTTCTAAAAATTTCATATTTTTGGCTTGAAAATTGAACTATTTGGTTTAAAATGCAACTGGTTTTGGTTGAAGTTTAGTCTTTTTTAAAGCATTCAATATTTTTTGTTTGAAAATTTGACCATTAGGTTGAAAATTTAATTATTTTGTTACTAGAATAGAATGGATGAATGTTCAACTATTTGGTTGTGAACCCAACTGTTCAGTTGAAAAGTATTTTTTTTTTTTTTGAAAATTCAACTCTTTTGTTAAGATTTCGTCTTTGGCTCGAAAATTCATCTCATGTTGAATGTGCAATATAGTTCGACTTGAAATCTTATGAGTTTAAAGCTTGTCGCATACTGAATTCAATATGGTACCTATATATTAATTTACTTTAAATGAATTTATTCCCCTATTTTTGTGTAAAATCACCTTATTTCACCTCTTTTTGCGAGCATTTTAGACTGTGAAGCCTGAAGTTAAAGTCCTGCATCAACTGTTTTCACGTTTAAACTCTTCTAAATCCAAAGATGATTAAATTCTTAATCGTGCTCTTTTTCAGGAATGTGGGGATGGCAAGGACAACAGCACCAAGCTCAGCAACAGGACAACGGGCAAAATTCCGCTCAAGTGACTCAACCCCAGCAAACTCACGCTGCACCCGGTGCCCCAGGTCCCCAACCGCAGGAACTCTCCGATATGCTTCAGATGCTCCAGGATCAAGGTGGAGCCTCAGGGTTCGAAGATCTCACCATGTTCAACGCCAATTTCTAGTAGCAGTTGGAGAACGAAATCAACACTGCTGTTCCATAGGGCTTCTTGATTTCTTCTTCCTCTCGAGCGATTCGATTATTCGATTCGATTCGTCTCGATAATTTTCAATCATCTCCCATAGTTAGTTAGCGAATCACCAGCCCTCAGTTCATCGCTCCAGTCAAGAAGAAAGCGAGCGAATACCCTGCACGATTTTTCAAATAATCACAGACTCGATCACGACGAGGCGAGATCAGTTTTTGATACGTATCGCATAGTTATAAATATCCTAGGATAAATATTATCTGTTCGCGTTCTTCGGCAAACGGTCACTTCGGAGAAATGAACGGGTGCGTGGAAATTTCTGCAAAAGTGCCATTAGTAGTATGGACTGGAAATATCGCTTAAGGTTCGACAACTCAAGCTCGTGTCGATTTGGAATTTAAAAAGTCATGATTTCTAGTAAGCGTGGATCATTGGAGACTTTTGAGTATTGTTATATTCATAGCTACGATAGCCACTTTTAATGCTGCATAGACACCGCATTTTATATAAATATATATAAATATCATTCCTATTGCATTCGTAACTACAAGTAGTTAGACACTAGTAGGTAACTTTGAAGCTTTGCGCAAAATTCAAAAACGAAAATCGAGGTTGTTTTTAGACATTTTTATCGAGCGCAGGGAAAGGTGGCTTCATTCAAAATTAGTCTATAAAGTGGAAATGTTCTTGACAAATATATATATATATATAAGTAGCACGAGCGATTCCAGCTTTCTTTGGTCTCGAAAAAAACAGTTGCATAATTTATACTGTGAAAAATGCGTCTGTATTTTCAGTAAGAACACTCACGAATGAATGTAATTATAGATTTGTTACGCAGAGACGAACTTCGCAGGATAAATAGTAATTGGTATTGTAATATTCCTACCAATAGACAATTCCTCTGCACTTATTATAAGTGAAGGTATAAAATGAAAAATTTAACAACGTCCGAGCCTCTGGCAGTATGATTTCTCCCTTCCCATTTGATGGAGATGTATTTTATTTTAGAGACTTTTGAGTAGACAAATATTTTTTAGAATTGAACCGTTCGTGATTATTAGTAACGATAGGATCATGATCATTGAATGCCTAGGATTAACTTAATAATTTTTAATTAATTGTTTAGACCGAGACTGTAAGCAGTGCAATCGTTAAAGATATATTTCAAAATGTTGAAAGGAATGTACAAAGTCGTACGAACTATTTAGCATCAGTAGTACTTATTTTCTCAAACAGATAATGTAAGATTCATTTACGATTCATTTACTTTCAAAATTTTTCAGGCAAACTCGGATTTCTGTTTTCTACATTTGTTTATTGTAAATTTAATTAAATGTCAATGTGTTTTGGAATTGATTTCAAACACTAATAGAATATTTGTACGTATTTAGCAGTTCGAAGAAAATAACTTTCGACAACATATCACGTGAAATAAAAGAAAAACTTTGCCGCAAAAAGACGAGTTTTGATTAATGCAAACTTACAACTTAAGGTTTTTTTATTATTTTTTAAACTGTACAAAATTTACAATTTCAGCTTAACTGCCGAAATTCGAGATTTTTCTTTCTTTCCAGGCTTTTTGCTGGTCTTGGCTTTAATTTGACTCTGAACTTCATCCTGCAATTGGTTGAAGAAGGCAGTAGAAGACTTAGTGGCTTTATTATCTTGTTCATCCATTTTCAAGATATTGCGACTCTTTGTTAATTTCTGTACGACCTTCGCAGTTTCCTTATTCCGTTTCTTTCGAATGTCAATATCGGTCCTCAGTTTCTCCTTCTTTTCTTTGGTCTGATGGATCTCACGTTGCTTCTTTTTCTTCTTTCGCAGCTCACGTTTCATGTCGGTTTTCGTTCGTTCAGCCTTTCCAAGAAGTTCTCCACGTTTTTTGGCTACAATTAGAAAGGTTTTTACCAATTTAAAGCTATTGAATTAAATTCGTTTTTTGAAATTAGAGTTAAAATGCATTTAAGCTTACGTTCAATTTCTTCCGGTGCGAGTAATGTTGCATCGCTAGTTGCTACCGGAGCCACTTCTTCCATATTGATGGCAGGGATATTGCTGATGATCTTGAGCTCTGGTTGGCTCTGGAAATTTGATTAAAATATTGATTTAATTAATATATTCAGGATGTCTAGCGAAATTTCGTTTTCAAATTCTCGGCAAATTTTCGTCATTATTTATTAAAAAAGTGATAAAAGATACTACAAAATTTTACAAAATTAATATTCTTGTATCAGGAGCGGTATGATTTTACCAAGAGAACCGGTTTGTGTATCAGAAAAATAAGATACTTATTAATTCTAAACCTAAATTTTAAACAAGTTAAAACGAAAGTTTGAAAATTATTCCGACTTATTTGTTCTAAATTCCGATCTTGACAGAATCCAAGGAAAAATCAGCACAGTCTTGTCTTAAATTCTAGGGAAATTTACATTTAAAATAAGCCCAAGAAGCTTTTTTATTTAGACTTCTTTTGTAATATTTCTGAAAGAGTGGTCAAAAATATTCTAACCTAGTATTATTGGATGCAAAAATTGTATATTTTCCATCCTACTTTAAGCCAAAGAATGTAATTTATTTTATTATCAAAATTAGATGATTTTATGCAACTAACAAAAAACAGGTAGTCCCATACTTCTTGTCGGCTGTGTATATTGAAAAACATTGTGTTAAAAAAGTTAATTTTAATATTAAATTGGAATTGACTGAAATAATTTCAAATCGGGAAGGTTGTGCATGCTGAAGCCACAGAATCGTTTCTGGACAAAATATGTTGTTTTCCAAGGGATTTTAGACGACCCGTATTTAACCGGTTAGACAAAACCCTTTTTTTTTGACTAAGTTATGAGTCTTAGAACTTTTGAAAATGGTAACGCAGTTAATGAAAAATGTGTTAAAATTTTTTTTAATGTCTTGCACTATCCAGACCATTGTTCACTTTCAAAATCTAGCAGAAAATTAAAAAAAATTCAAACAGACATTATGGTGGCGTTTTTTCTGAAAATGTTTAAACTCAATTTTCTCAAAAAGGCCATCGTTTTATGTTTACTTGATTTTTGTTCCTAGTTGGTACTAATATGTTGGATTTATCTCAAAAGAGTTTATCATATGCCCGCGTCTTAGAGAAGAGAAAATTGGATTTATTTTGATGAAAAATAAAAAATTCACATTTTTGTTGTTCCACTTGAAAATTTCTAAAAAAAAATTCAAGCACTTTTCCCTATCTTGCGGTTTTTCGAGATTTTCGCAAAAATATTGATAAAGTGGGCTATACTTATATTTTTCTTGAAACGATAAAATTTTCTAATGTTTCGTAAAAAGAAATGTAAAAATGAAATAATTTTGTTTACAAAATCTTAGCAAATTTTTTATTGTTTTAAGAAAAATACAAATATACTCGACTTTATTTATATTTTAACGAAAATTTTGAAGAAAAAAAAAGGAAGATAGAGCAAAGTGTTCAGAAACTTGTTTTTATAAGTTTTCAAATGGAACAATTTTGTTCTTTTGACTTTTTCGTATGTCATCTCGTTATTGAAAAAATGCGAAAATTCATTTTTCATCAAAATAAATCCAATTTTCTCTTCTCCAAGATGCGGCCACAAGATAAACTCTTTCGGCATAAATGAATCATATCAGTACCAACTTAGAAAAAATAAAATGAAGGACTTTTTGAGAAAATTGAGTTTAAAGATTTTCAGAAAAATATCAATATTGGTTTAGATACTGCCAGACTTGAAAAAAAATCAACAATTTTTTTATAAACTACGTCACCATCCTTAAAAGTTCTAATACTCAAACTTTGTAAATAAAAATTTAATGTGAAATTGTCGCTCTTCAAATTAATGATCACTCAAAACGAAACATACAAAAAGTATTATAAAATTTAAAAAAATTAATTAACGCATTTTTTCGACCTTTTTGAATTTTGTTACCCTAAAACAAATAATTTTAAAACAGGATGGCCGCTGAACCGGGAAAAACCGGGAACTTCATTTTATCAAACGATTTTGAATCTGAGAAAAACTAAACAATTTACAGATTTGAACGATAAAAATTGAACGGTTTCAATTCGAAAGCCTTAGTAGTTAAAGCAATGATAACGTCCGATTGTAACTTTAAAAACTATTTTTAATTTTAAAATGATTTCAAATTAATATATTAGAATTAATAGATAATAAAGCGCTTTTATTCAATTTAAAATCCAATGTTATTGTTTCATTATAAAATATTCCATTTTTAACCTATGCAATTTGAAATTTATTTTGTTTAATTAAAAAAATTCATTTTTCAATATTATATAGTAACATTTTAACTGTTTATTTTAAATAAGCAATTATAAATTAAATATGCAAAACTAAATAATTTGAAACTGAATTGTTTCAAACAGAAAGCCTCGAATCGTTAAAATTTTAATTGCTTCATTTTTTTGTAATTTTTATTTGTATGTGAAATTTT
The DNA here is from genome assembly GCA_011634705.1 of Andricus grossulariae. Classification (NCBI taxonomy): domain Eukaryota; kingdom Metazoa; phylum Arthropoda; class Insecta; order Hymenoptera; family Cynipidae; genus Andricus; species Andricus grossulariae. The sequence continues at coordinate 21,788 of JAABKJ010001859.1, forward strand.
TTAATTTTGATGTTTAAATAACAATTGAACAATTATTGATTTCAAAAGACTTAAAATTAAAATAATTTAACTTCTGATTTAAAAAGTGTTTATTTAGGGTAGTCCAAACAATTTTATTTTTTTATTTTTATGAATTTATTTATGAAATGAAATGTTTAGTCTATTTAGTAATAATAATAATAGTTTTACGTAGAAAATTTAAATTTATGAGCACAGATTTCCCGGATCTGCTCTCGAATTCCTGGCATTTTACCGTATTTTTCAAGGTACACAAAATTCCCAGATTTCCCGGGTATCTTTGCAATAAATTAAAATTAAAGGACATACCGGTCTGGGAGTATAATGGAAATTAGAAAGTGCATCCAGTATCCTAAAAAGCGAATGCATCGACTTCTTAAGTTCAATATGTTCCGCTGGATCACCAACTTCAGTGTTCTTATCTGGGTTCAAAGCCTCCCTCTGCTTAACAAAATCCTTTTCATAAATTTCAGCCAAACTTAGCTTGCTCTTCTCTTGATCCATAATCAGTTTCTTTTTAAATTCAGCTGGCGTGTCAACGGGTTTCACTTTCTTTTCTACATCATCCCATGCTTTATCTTTAATCCTCTGCCTGATTATATCTTCCAATTTCAAAGTAGTTTTCTCTGTAATAACTGGTGGAGGCCTAGAAACGACATCAACTTCTACAAAGTCTTCCAAAAGAGAATCCTGTGGTCTGCCCGAAGCGCCAACTTCTCCTTTCAATTGCCAAGGTTTTTCCGAAATAGATTGTTCTTCCAGTTCTTTCATTTTCTTTTCAAGACGCTCCTGTCGTTCTTCTAGTGAAGACTTCACTTTTTTCCTCTTGTCTTTTTCAGTCTCACCGTCTGATTTACTCGAATCATCAGAGTCGACCGGTAAATTAAACTTAACTCGTTTTTCTTTTGAGGATTCCTGATCATCTTCGGAATGTTCGAAGGGCTCCCCTTCAGATTCCATATCTTCTTCTTCTTCATTCAAATCGTCTCCCTTATCTAGATTTTCTTCTTTATTTTCTGCTTCTCCATCGGAATCAGGACTGTCAAAGAAGTCAGCGTATATAGCGTCCCTTTCTTTTTGAGTTTCTTCATCTCCACTGTCCTGATCAGAATATCCGTTGAATAAATCGATAGATTCGTCATCAGACTGATCTGCATTTTTACTCTGTCCTTTTGTTTCTTTACGGTCTTCTTTTATGAGATATTCGTTCAGTCTTTGCATTTTGAAAAACTTGTCGTCTACGATAGAAGATTCTACTTTGCGTTTCTGTGTTTTGTTTTTGCTCTTGGAATGATCTGCACTTTCTGTTTCGCTGAAAGAACCTTCTTCTCCAGATCCATTTTCGTTGTCTGATTCCTGTTCAAATTCTTGATCAGATTCTTCTTCGTCGTCTTCATCATCGGAACCTTTCAATTTTTTGGAGGGATGGCTTTCGGATTCATCTTCGGATTCCTCCAAAGGTTGCGCGAACTCTTTTTTTGATAAGAGCTTGGATATATCGGATATAAGGAAGGGAATTACTTGCTCGTTTTGCAAGTCAATTTGTTGCCATATTTGCTCCTCGTCGAAACCGTCGATTACCAACTCAGGGAGGGAATTAGTTTTAATAGCTGAGTTTTTTTTTGTGTAATCGTAGAGAAGCTTTGTGGATTTTCTCAAAGTCTGAGCAGTCTTCTTATCTCCACTGAAATGGTGAAAAAGAGATTAATTAATTACAGTCTTAATGACGGACTTAAATATTGAAGTTAAAACAGACTTCACAACCCAAAATGCTCTCAGAACAAGGGACATAGGGTGATTTTTCATGATAATAGGGAAATGAATTCTTTCAAAAAAAATTATTGTAGGTACCATATTGAATTCAATATGAAACAAATTTTCAACAAAATATTTCATTTTTTAACCAAAGAGATGAATTTTCAACTAAACAATATCAGTTTTCAAAAAAAAAAGGAATTGTTTAATTTTCAGTTAAAAATATTAATTCTGAGAAAACAAAAAAGAGGAATTAAAAAAAAAGTTAATTTTTGGACAAAAAATATGAATTTTTACTGGAATGATGAGGCTTCAACCCGTAAGTTAAATTTTTAACCATAAAAAGAAATTTTCAACCTAAAAGATTAATTTTCTACCAAAAAAATACGAATTTTTAACAAAAAAAATGAATTTTCAAAATAAAAAGTTGAATTTTTAACCAAAGAGATAAATTTTCAACTGAAATGATAAATCTTCCTAAAAAAAGAGTTTTTAAGTACAAGAAATGAATTTTCAACAACAGAGTTGAGTTTTCAAGCTGAAAAGCCGAATGTTTTCGAAAACAGTTGCTTTTTAGAACGGACAAGATGAATTGTCAACAAAAAAGTAACGTTTCAATCAAGAGAGATGAATTTTCAACCAAATAGTTGAATTATCAAAACTAAATAAATTACTTTTAACCAAAACGTTGTATTTATAACCACATAATTAAACCTCCAACAAAAATAAACGAATTCTCAACAAAATAGTTAAGTTTTCAAACAAAAAAATGACATTTCTAACAAAAAAGATGAATTTTAAATCCAAAAAGTTGAATTCTCTATTCAAAAGGACGAACGTAAAGCACAAAATAATTTAATTTTCGACACAAAAGGATGAATTTTCAACAAAATAGTTACATTTTCAACCAAAAAAAGATTGTTCAAACAAAAATTTTCGATCAAATTTCAAAAAGACGAATTTGAAACACAAAATAGTTAGATTTTCGACCAAAAAGATTACTTTTTTAAAAAACAGTCGCTTTAAAAAAAAGTTAATTTTCAACTAAGAAAGATGCATTTTCAAAGAAAAATGAATCAACTTTAATAAAAAAAATGTTTCACTTTCAACCAAAATGGTTAAATTTTTAATAAAAAAAAAAAAAAATCTAAAAAGACGAATGTACAACAAAACATTCAAATATTTCACAAAAAGATGATTTTTTGAGAAAACAGTTGAATTTTCAACAAAATAATTAAATTTTCAACGAAATAGTAGAATTTTTAACCAAAAGAGATATATTCTAAATAGTGATTCTAAACCAAAATTACAATAGTCAAATTTTCAACTAAAAAGAATTAAATTTCAACCAAGAATAGTTGGGTTTTCTTTTTGAGTTCTATTAATTTAGTTCGCATGTAGGCGAAAAAATTAGTAAAAGAGCAAATTTCTTCGTAATAGGGAACAAAAAGAGGAATTCTTCAAGAAAGGGTAAAATATAGGTAAAAAGGTAAAAAAAAATTGGTAAAATAGGGTTAGGGGGTCAAAATATCTCAAGTGTAGCACTTTTAAATCGATAGTTCTATTATCAATCAATTTATAAAGTTTTCGATTCATTTTTATGTCAAAATAACTCCCCTTAAATATCTTTGCAACAAAATTTTTTTTTCAAGTTATTAACAATCAAAGTTCTTGATCATTTGTTTTTCAAAAATTCATTACTCGCGAACGGTTCATCGAAATTCAATAATTGAGTTATGAAAATTTTTTTTACGAAGTATACTTTACGCTAAAAAATTGTTCACTGGTAAAAATAATTTTTTTGTTGTTTAAATAATCGTTTGTTTTAAACAATTGAAAATTAAATAAACTTCTCCGCCTGTGAAAGAATTCTTCCACGTTCCAATAGATTCTACAATCTCTTCCGAAAATTTTGTTCAAAAAAAAAGTTTGTATTTTGCAGTAGTTCAAAAGTTATTGATTTTTTTGTGACCGTGCTCCGGCCACCAGCGTTGGTCGAGCACGTTCAGACGCACGCGTCCTCAGTTATGGTGCGACTCGAAATACCCATATTATTTCCGTGATTTTCCATCATAAGAAGGTGCAAATATTTTTCAAAAGTAAAACACAGCGATCATTTTAATATTGTTTATTCAATAATTACCAAGAAATTCGTACAATGTTCGTAAAAAAATGTGTGCATTCAATCATATGATAAAAAAACGGCAGTTCTACGTGTAAGTAATCGTAACTGCTTTTTTTGGTCCGGAAAATATTTTGCACAATATTTTCTTGCTTTCGGCATCAGACTGATGGGAATGAAGCGAACGTGCTTGTTTGATCGTCTTCGACTTTGAGAATTGCGATTGTAGAAATTTTTCATGATTTTCATGTTCTTCGTTGGTCAGATTTTTTCTTTCATCGTCCGAAATATCGAGTTTCAATCTCTTATTCGACGATCCAGTGATTGCTTGCACTTTACCAATCATTTTTTCTTTTTCAATTTCATGTTGAGGAACAAAAGAGCTGTCTCGCGAAATATCATCTTCATGAGTTGATTCGAAATCACTTGTTTTTTCAACTTCTACGCGCTCCGGACCACTCGTACTGTACATCCTTGATTTACATGACGCGCAGATGTATTTTCCAACAAATGGAGTAAATTTCGCATCATATTTCGCAGAAATGAAAAAGAGATTTGTCCGCACTCGTTTGTGTTTTGGTTTTTGCAACGGGTTACAGCACGAATTGGGCGACGGCATTTTTTCACGTTTTAAAATACTTCAAATCACTTTTTATAACGTACGGTCACTGTTCATCATAGCAAAGCTCACACGAAACTGCACAAAAACTGAAGAAAATATGAGGACATGCATGCGCAAGCACGTTTCGCTATTGTAAACGTTGTCTTGGGATTCCCCGAACTAGTATATGTTCTAGAACGTGCTCGACCAGCACTGGAGTTCGGAGCGCAGTCACAAAAAATCAATAACTTTTGAACTACTGCAAAATACAAACTTTTTCTTCACCAAAATTTTCGGAAGAGGTTGTAGAATCTATTGGAATGTGGAAGAATTCTTTCACAGAGGGAGAAGCTTAATTAATTTTCAATTGTTTAAAACAAACAATTATTTGAATAAAAAAATGTTTTTTACTACCGAACAATTTTTTAGCGTGAAGTATGCTTCGTAACAAAAATTGTCATAACTCAATTATTGAATTTCGATGAACCGTTCGCGAGTAATCAATTTTTGAAAAAAATTATCAAGAACTTTGATTGTTAATAACTTTTACAAAAATAAATTTTTGCAAAAATATTTTAGGGGAGTTATTTTAATGTAAAAACGAATCGAAAACTGTATAAATTGATTGAAAATAGAAATATCGATTTAGAAGTGGCACACTTGCGATATTTTCACCCGGTATAGACTATAGAGTGTGAAATATCCATTGTAATTAAATCAACGTTTTCTATACAATAAGAATTTAATTGAAAATTTCAATGTTAAAATCACATAATTTATTTATAATACTTTAATCATTAGTAAAGAAAATAGTGTCCATTCGTACGAAATTCCGAGCAAGTGCCAAGCCCTATACACGATATTAAGACAAAAAAATTGCTTTCTGAGAGCAGAATATTTTTATTCTCAAAATAGGTATAAAATATAAAAATTCTAGTAAAATAATACTTTCTTGAAAAATCATTTTAATGATATATATTATTGCTTATTATAATTAGAGATGCATAAACATAACCTATAAACAAAAAGGTTTTTTAAAATACTTACTCTACAAAGATTGTGAGGTCCTTGGTGACTTCCTCGATAGTATTAAAAATTTTATCAATCACATTTGTCATTTTGCACGTTTCATTTAACCAGCGAAGATAATAAGTATTTTATAATAAATAAACCACACATTGACTTTCACGTGCGTGCACGCCAAATACACATCAAGCGCATGCGCACATGCGCAGCAGACGACAGCAGATGACAATCCGGAAGATCAAGAAATTGATGTATCTTCTCTATAAGTTTTTAAAATAAAATTTGATCAAATAAGTCGGAAAAATTAAAAAAGTTTTGAATAAGTATTAGTCTATATTCAAAATAAGAGTTTATGTTTTCTTTTTCCTGATTTGGTTTAAACTAGTGGGTTTCTTTACTTCTTTTACATGCCAGAGTAACAGCTGACTTTTTGTTTTGATTATAGATTATTATAATAAACGATTGTAATGAATTAAAAGTAAATAATAAAATATTGAGGCTAAAAAGTGATTAGTTAAGAACAATACTTTGCGTAATGCAGAGTTAAGTTGACGTGGGTATATAATTTAAAATTAAATGCCGGTCTGAAGTGAAATTGTTGATACGATAAATTTTCGTAAACACTGAAGTTTTTAATCAATTTATCAAAATGATTGGAATGCGAATGAATGCATTTAACGATACGGGTACTGGGGAACCCGAGCAGGATGCAAATTCGGCTCTTATCGAACTTGATAAAGGTGAGTTTTTAAATTTGGGAACTTAACCTCAAAATTCATTTTTGTAAGCTTTATTTTTTTATTACTATAAATTCAAATCTATTTGTTTGTCATTCTCTATAAATTGTAAAAGATAAGCTTGCACAAATTTCTGTATTTCAAAAAGGGTAAATATTTACATTTTTAATTATATATCAAGTAGATACTTAATTTTAATAATACTTTTCTTTATTCGGATTTCAAACATTTAAATTCTTCTTCTTTCAAATTTCTTTCTTTATAACCAAAGAAATATTCTAAATTTCTCATTTTTCAGGATTGCGCTCGAACAAAATTGGGGAACAATGCGAGGCGATTGTCCGTTTCCCCAGACTTTTTGAGAAATACCCCTTTCCGATTTTGATAAACTCTCTGCTACTAAAGCTAGCAGATGTCTTCCGAATGGGAAGCAATTTCTTGCGAGTTTGGGTCCTCAGAGTCTGTCAGCAAAGTGAGAAGCACTTGGATAAAATTCTGAATGTAGACGAATTTGTCAGAAGAATATACAGCGTTATTCATTCCAATGATCCCGTCGCCAGGGCTCTCACCCTCAGGACTTTGGGTAGTGTAGCAGGAATCATTCCTGAACGCCAGCAGGTAAAAAAAATTAATTAATGTAGATATCAGGGATCACAGCAGCTCAGTAGTTTAATTTTAGGTAAAAAAGGGAATTTTCCGGAAAAAAGGGGAGTTCCTTTATTACTAAAAACTTTTTATATCATATGGGTGTCTCATAATATAAGATATCAGGGCTGGGAACGGGTTACTTTTTAGTAACTTAGTTAATTTTTCGATCCGCGGTTACTAAAAAGTTACTTATTTTATGAAAATGTTACTTTTGGTTACATTTTTTGCCCGAAATAATGAAATGAATTAATTCATTAATCGTATTATTTAAAAACTTGTGAAAAATTCAAAATTCTCCAGTAAATTTGGAACTTTAGAGCCGGGAAAATTAGAGAATAACAATAAAATCAGGGTGGCCACTCAACCGGGAGAACCGGGAAAAGGCCGGGAGAAGCTTGCACCGGGAGAAAGCCGGGAGGAAAATATTAAACCGGGACATTTCCCGTATTTCATAATTCGCGCGTTTTGTAGGTTTTGAGTAAAAATGATACTTATCAATAATGTATGTATCGTCTTTAAAATTTCTATAATTTTAATTTAAAATTATGGTTTTGAATACGCAATTCTAAAAGTTGAATCTTTAAGTCCTCGAAACTAAAGATTTTTCTTAAATTAATTTTTAGATTAATTTTTGT
>JAABKJ010001860.1:0-29329 GCA_011634705.1 Andricus grossulariae
ATCCCATCCCATCCCATCCCATCCCATCCCATCCCATCCCATCCCATCCCATCCCATCCCATCCAAAATATCTATAAAAAATATATTGACTTCACTTTTTTAAGGATCAAAAAAATAAATATTATTTTATTATTGAATGACAAGAAGTTAATATTTTTCTGTCACTGAAGCTAGAAGTTAAAATATTTTCAGACCATCAAAAAAAATTCAAGTTAATATATTTTGTATATTTAAAAACTACAAGTCAATATTTGACATCCTTACAAAGTACATGTTAATATTTCTCAAATGTTGAAAATAGTTGACTGAAAAAAGATGAAAAACTTTTCTATTGAAAACATTCTATTACAAAAAATTTAATGTAGAAAACGGTCGTTTCCAAACAGGACAGCCTCAATTTGTAAATGGTTTTTTTTGCTCCGGACCGGGATTCGAACCCAGGCCGCCGGTGTAATAATCCGAGCGTAGAACGCAGAACAATTTGTTCTATACCGATTCATGTTAAAACCGCAGCGTTATAATAAGTTATAAAGGTAATTCAGCGCAATAAACAAAAAGTAATCTTATTTTATTTCATTTTAATATTTACTGACCGTCGGTCGGGGAACCGACAATAACCCCAGTCCTTTTCTTGGAAGACCAATCCATCACTGAACGTGTATCGTTTTTCCTGCAATTCACCGCGAAGCCAGACTCCGTCGATCCGTTGCTTTTGCGGCCATTCCAATGTACCGTGACCGTGAAAGACACCGTCGCGAAATTCGCCCTCAAAAATTGCACCTGATGATATTTTACAAATTATATATTATTCTCGGATGCATGCAAATTCAAAAATATTAGAAAGGTTCTACACTTAAATTTATTTTTTATTCAAGAAAATTGAATTTTCAACAGTTGAATTTTCAATTTTCTTCAATTCTCAGTAGTTGAATTTTCAACAGTTGTAAATTGAATTTTTAATTTTCTTCCATTTTTGACAGTTCAATTCTCAATTTCCTTCAATTTTCAGTTTTTAACAGTTGAATTTTCAATTTAATTTAATTTTCAATTTACTTCAAATTTTCAATTTACTTCAAATTTTTAATTTACTTCAAGTTTTCAATTTTCAGTAGTTGAATTTTTAACAGATGTAAATTGAATTTAGAAGTTTCTTCCATTTTTGACAGTTGAATTCTCTATTTTCTTCAATTTTCAGTTTTTTAACAGTTGAATTTCAATTTACTTCAAATTTTCAATTTTCTACAAGTTTTCAATTTTCTTCAATTTTCAGTATTTGAATTTTCAACACCTGTAAATTGAATTTGGAATTTTCCTTCATTTTTGACAGTCCAATTCTCAATTTTCTTCAATTTTCAATTTTTAACAGCTGAATTTTCAACCTACTTTAAATTTTCCATTTTCTTCAATTTTCAACAGTTCAATTTTCAATTTAAATTAATTTTCAATTTAATTTCAATTTCAATTCACTTCAAATTTTCAATTTACTTCAAGTTTTCAATTTTCTTCAATTTTCAGTAGTTAAATTTTCAACAGTTGTAAATTGAATTTTGAATTTTCTTTCATTTTTGACAGTTGAATTCACAATTTACTTCAATTTTCAGTTTTCAACAGTTTAATTTACAATTTACTTCAAATTTTCAATTTTCTTCAATTTTCAGTAGTTGAATTTCCAACAGCTGTAAATTGAAAATTGAATTTTCTTCCATTTTTGATAGTTGAATTCTCAATTTCCTTCAATTTTCAGTTTTCAATTTGATTTAATTTTCAATTTACTTCAAGTTTTGAATTGTCTTCAGTTTTCAGTAGTTGAATTTTCAATAGTTGTGAATTCAATTTTGAATTTTCTTTCATTTTTGATAGTTGAATTCTCAATTTCCTTCAACTTCCAGTTTTGAAAGTTGAATTTTCAATTTGATTTAATTTTCAATTTACTTCAAGTTTTCAATATTCTTCAGTTTTCAGTTGTTGAGTTTTCAATAGTTGTGAATTGAATTTTGAATTTTCTTCCATTTTTTACAGTTGAATTCTCAATTTTCTTCAATTTTCAGTTTTTGAAGTTGAATTTTCAATTTTATTTAATTTTGAATTTACTTCAAGTTTTCAATTTTCTCCAGTTTTCAGTAGTTGAATTTTCAATAGTTGTCAATTCAATTTTGAATTTTCTTCCATTTTTGATAGTTGAATTCTCAATTTCCTTCAATTTTCAGTTTTCAACAGTTCCATTGTCAATTTAATTTGATTTTCAATTTACTTCAAGTTTTGAATTGTCTTCAGTTTTCAGTAGTTGAATTTTCAATAGTTATGAATTCAATTTTGAATTTTCTTCTATTTTTGACAGTTGAATTCTCAATTTTCTTCAATTTTCAGTTTTCAACAGTTCAGTTTTCAATTTATTTAATTTTCAATTTACTTTAAGTTTTCAATTTTCTCCAATTTCCAGTAGTTAAATTTTCAACAGTTGTAAATTGAAGTTTCTTCCATTTTTGACAGTTGAATTCTCAATTTTCTTCAATTTTCAGTTTTCAAAGTTGAATTTTCAATTGACTTTAAATTTTCAATTTTCTTCAATTTTGAGTAGTCAAATTTTCAACAGTTGTAAATTGAATTTGGAATTTTCTTCTATTTTTGATAGTTGAATTCTCAATTTTTTTCAATTTTCAGTTTTCAACAGTTCCATTGTCAATTTAATTTGATTCTCAATTTTTTTCAAATTTTCAACTTTTTTCAAATTTTCAACTTATTTCAAGTTTTCAATTTTCTCCATTTTCCAGTAGTTGAATTTTCAACAGCTGTAAATTAAATTCTGAATTTTCTTCCATTTTTGATAGTTGAATTCTCAATTTTCTTCAAATTTCAGTTTTCAAAGTTGAATTTTCAATTGACTTCAAATTTTCAATTTTCTTCAATTTTGAGTAGTTAAATTTTTAACAGTTGTAAATGGAATTTTGAATTTTCTTCCATTTTTGATAGTTGAATTTTCAATTTCCTTCAACTTTCAGTTTTCAAAGTTGAATTTTCAATTTGATTTAATTTTCAATTTACTTCAAGTTTTCAATTCTCTTCAGTTTTCAGTAGTTGAATTTTCAATAGTTGTGAATTGAATGTTGAATTTTCTTCCATTTCTCACAGTTGAATTCTCAATTTTCTTCAATTTTCAGTTTTCAAAGTTGAATTTTCAATTTGATTTAATTTTCAATTTACTTCAAGTTTTGAATTTTCTTCAGTTTTCAGTAGTTGAATTTTCAGTAGTAGTTAATTGAGTTTTGAGAGAGTGAGAGAGAGAGAGAGAGAGATTGAGAGAGAGTGATAGAGGGAGTGAGGGGGGGTAGAGAATATAATGCTTTCCTTAACGTGGGAATAGTGGGGATATCGGAGAGGAGTCTTTAGAGCAATTGCGAATCGCCGCACAAAAGGGAGGCGCGATTACAGGGAGAAGGTATAGAAAGTACACTTGTAAGAGAGACAGACAGAGACATCCGTTCGTACGTTCGGTCGTATTTTCCAATTCATCCCGGTTGCAAAAGAATTTTCACCTCAAAAGGTTGGGTTTTCCAGAAAAAATTTTTTTCTTTGCATTTCGAAAACATAAATTGATTATTTTCTCGCAAATCCCTAACAAATTGGTTATTCTTTGTAGAAAAAAAAAAATAAATAAAAAAACGACATATTTCGTCGCTGAGAGATTTTGCGACTTGATGTGCAGAATCTACCTGATTTGAAATGGATACGATTTATATGATAACTGAATTAAAAAAAAATTGCAAGATGTTTTTCATAAATATTGTTTTAAAATTTGGTTTAAAAGTCTATTTTTGAGTCTCATGACCCTCTGACAATAAATAATCAAAATTCTACAAAGAGGTCAATCGATATTCAAGACAAGAATTTATTCGAACAGGAACATTGAACAAGTTCCATTCATGGGTGCAGACTGTTGAGTAAGAAGCTACATGTAGTTCGAAGTTTGAAATACAAAACACGTTCGACTTAGCAATCCAAATTTTTAGGAAGGTATTTTCAAGGAATTTTAATGGCCTTCTAGTTTTATTGTACTGAAAATTTAGAAAAGAATATCAGGCGAAAAGAAATCCAAAAATTTACAGAAATAAAAGAATAAAATGAAGAATTTAAAGGAATTCCAGATGACATAAAAAAAAACTTTAAGGGAATTTAAAAGAACCGAAAGAATTAAAAAAATTTATAGAACTTAATTCAATTGAATTCAATTTTCAATGCAATTCAATTCTACTCCATTCTCTACTCAATTCGAATGTCATTAGAATTTTCAATTAAATTCAAATCTTAATTCAATTCTCAATTCAATTCAATTCCTAATTCAATTCAATTCTCAATTCAATTCAATCTTCAATTCTTAATTCAATACAATTTGATTTCAAACTTTCAATTCAGTTCTCAATTCAACACTCTCCATTCTGAATTCTCTATTTTCAATTGAATTCTTAATTCAATTTTAATTCCCAATTCAAGTCAATTGACAATTTTTAATTGAATTCAATTTTCAATTACATTTAATTCTCAATTAAATTAAATTCTGAATTCAATTCAATTTTATTCTATTCTCTATTCAATTCGCATCTCAATACAATTTTCAATTCAATTCCAGCTTTAATTAATTCCCAATTCAATTGAAGCCTAAATTAAATTCTTGATTCAATTCAATTCTCAATTCGATTCAATTTTCAATTCAACTTTAAACTTTCAATTAAATTATAAATTTTCCATTCTCCATTTACCATTCATCATTCAGCATTCTCCATTCTCAATTCAGTTCAATTCTCATGTAAATCAAAATAAAAATTCAGTTGAATTCTTGATTTAATTCATTTCAAATCTCAGTTAAATTTTCCATTCTAAATTCAATTGTCTATTCTAAATTCAATTCTCAATTTTGAATTCAATCGATTCTCAATTCAATTCTCAAGGAAATTAAATTGGCAATTCAGTTGAATTCTTAATTCCATTCATCTCAATTTTCAATAATATTTTACATTCTAAATTTAATTTTCCATTCTCAATTCAATTCTCAATTCTGAATTAAATTTAATTCTTAAAAAAAATAAATTGAATTTAATTACCAAATAAATTTTCAATAGAATAAAATTCTTAATTCAAGTCCATTCTCAATATAAGTAAATTCTCAATTAAATTTAAAATTATAAATTCAACTTCATTTGAAATTCAATTCAATTATCCATATAATTTAATTCTCTATTAAATTAAATGATTAATTCAATTCAATTTTCAATTCAATTTTCAATTCATTTTTCAATTCAACTTCAACTTTCAATTTCATATTCAATTAAATTCTCAATTCAGTTCAATTAAATTCTGTATTAAATTTTAAATTCTTAATTCAATTCATTTCTCAATTCGAGTCAATTCAATTCTCAATTTAATTTTCCGCTATAAATTAAATTTTTTATTATAAATCAATTTTCTATTCTCAATTAAATTCTCAATGCAATTCTCAATTCAGTTCAATTATCAATTAATTTCTTAATTCAATTCAAGTCCTAATGCAATTTAATACCTTGTTTAATTAAATTCTTAATGTTATTCAATTATTTATTCAATTCAATTCTTGATTTAATTTAATTAATAATTGAATTTAATTCTCAATTTATTTCTGTTCTCAAGTAAATTATTAATCTAATTAAATTGTCAATTCAATTCTCAATTAATTTCAATTCTTGAATCAATTTAATTCTCAATTCAACTCAATTATTGATTCAATTCAATGTTCAATTCGATTTAATTCTCAATTTAATTAAATTGTTAATATGATTTAATTCTCTAATAAATTAGATTCTTAATTCAATTTAATTTTCAATCAAATTTGAACTTTAACTTTCAATTCTCAATTCAGTTCAATTAAATTCTGAATTAAATTTAAAATTCTCAATTCAATTCATTTCACAGTTTAGGTCAATTCAATTCTTAATTTAATTTTCCATTCTCAATTCAATTCAATCCTTAATTCAATTCTCAATTCAATTATCAATCCAATTCGATTCCTAATTCAATTTAATTAAATTCTTAATACAATTTAATTGCTTGTTTAATTAAATTCTTAATTTTATTCAATTCTTAATTTAATTCAATTCTTAATTTAAATTTGTTTTCAAGTAAATTAATTATCTAATTAAATTGTCAATTCAATTCTCAATTAATTCCAATTCTTAAATCAATTTAATTCTGAATTAAACTTAATTCCTAATCCAATTAAATTTTCAATTAAATTAAATTCTCAATACAATTCAATTGTCAATATAATTCAATTCTCTGCTAAATTGAATAATCAATTCAATTAATTTTTTAATTAAATTTTAACTTTAACTTTCAATTCAATTCTCAATTCAATTAGTTTCCCAAATTTTCAACTCGATATCTCAATTCGTGTGGACGTAACTTGTTTCGAAAAATTCGATCGATTCTCAATTCAAGTAAATTAAATTACGCTGTTAATTCAGTTAAATTCTTAATTGAATTAATTTCAATTTTCAATTGAATTTTCCATTCTCAATTCTGAATTCAGTTTAATTCTCAATACACATCGATTCAATTCAATTGTATATTAAATTTTCATTAAAATACAATTCTTAATTCAAGTCCATCCTCAATTCAATTAAATTCTCAATTGAAATTTAAATTATCAGTTTAATTCAATTCTCAATTCATTTGACAATATATTTCAATTCTCTATTAAATTAAATTATAATTTCAATATTCAATTCAATTTTCGATTTAATTTTCAATTCAAGTTTAACTTCATATTTCAATTCAATTTTCAATATAATTAAATTCCCTATTGAGTTAAATTATTAATTCAATTCAATTTTCAATTCAATTTTCAATTCAATTTTCAATACAATTTTTAATTCAATTTTCGATTCAATTTTCAAATCAATTTTAACTCCACCTTTCAATTCAATTTTAACTTCATCTTTCAATTCAATTTTCAATATAATTAAATTATCTATTGAATTATATTATTAATTCAATTCAATTTTCAATTCAATTTTCGATTCAATTTTCAATTTAATTTTAACTTCATCTTTCAATTCAATTTTCAATATAATTAAATTCTCCATTGAATTAACTTATTAATTCAATACAATTTTCAATTCAATTTTCGATTTAATTTACAATTCAATTTTAACTTAATCTTTCAATGCAATTTTCAATATAAATAAATTCTCTATTGAATCATATTATTATTTCAATTCAATTTTCAATTCAATTTTCGATTCAATTTTCAATATAATTTTAACTTCATCTTTTAATTCAATTTTCAATATAATTTATTTCTCTATTGAATTAAATTATTATTTCAATTCAATTTTCGATTCAATTTTCAATTCAATTTTAACTTCATCTTTCAATTCAATTTTCAATATAATTGAATTCTCTATTGAGTTAAATTTTTAATTCAACTGGATATCTCAATTCGTGTGGACGTAACTTGTTTAAAAAAATTATCCGGTAAACTAGGAACCGGTTAAGTATGACACGACCTTAAATCAGTCTTACGTATATAATCACAATTTTGATGAAAGGAGGTTACCGGTTCATTGAAAAAAATGCAGGTGACCACTTTGCGCGATAAAGTAGAGTGCCAAAAAGTTCAATGAAACTTTTCAGAATGGACTGCGTTATTGGGACGATAGAAGTGACCTGACTGAGTATTTTGACGCGTTAGGACGTGACGTGACTCACTGAAAATCGGTGA
This sequence comes from Andricus grossulariae, assembly GCA_011634705.1. Classification (NCBI taxonomy): domain Eukaryota; kingdom Metazoa; phylum Arthropoda; class Insecta; order Hymenoptera; family Cynipidae; genus Andricus; species Andricus grossulariae. The sequence goes on from JAABKJ010001860.1 coordinate 7,751, forward strand.
CACTGACCGTGCGGCATCGTGTATCTGCCAACCCCCGCCATGCCAATTTCATCCCACGTTCCCATGTACTTGCTACCAGTGACGAAATGTGCCTCCATATTAGTTTCTGTCACACTCCCCACAAATTTTAAATCGCTCGATTTTTCCCATGGAATTCGAAGACTTGCAGCATCCTCCTCAGACCTTCGCCGGAAGTCCTTCAATACGCGTTCCACATCAATCACTTCTGAAATTTTCCTCTGAAAAAAAAAATTCTAGTCTGAAGAAATAGGTGACAAACTACGGATTCTATCCCATCTCTTAACACTATATACCCTCTCTCTTTTCTCGTCTTAGACTCTTTAACTTGACCACTACACTCCCTTCTTGCCTTTTACCCTCTTCTCTTACCCTTGTCACCCGCCTCTCACTCTACGTCTTCTCTTCTACCTCTAGCCCCTTTAACCTTCTTTCTTCTACCCACTATACTCCCTTCTTGCTTTTTGAATTCTCATCTCTCTCCTCTCCCTCTTATTTCCTTCTCTCTATGCCTACCCCCACCCATCCTGCCCTTTCACGTATCTTACCTCTTCACTATTTGCCCCTTCTTTTATGTTAGTGTCCTTACACGCCCTTCCTACCCCATTCTTCTACTTCCAGAAAAATCAGGCAACTGTTTAGCCTACAAAACCCTATTATCTCATCCCTTACCCCTATTTACTCTCTCCCTTCTCCCTTCTCTATAATCTTTTCTCTCTTATCTCCGCTTACGCCCTACACTCCTTTCCTATCTCTCACCCTTCTTTTATTTTATTACCTTCTTCACCTCCTCTTACCATACGCTCATTATACACTTATCTCCTTCCATTTTCCTTTTTCCCTATACTATACTCCCTATAACTATAACTATACTCCCTTCTCGCTTTTTGAATTCTCATCTCTCTCCTCTCCCTCTTATTTCCTCTTCTCCACGCTTACCCCCACCCATCCTGTGCCTTCACGGTTCTTACCCCCTCACTATTCGCCCCTTCTTTTCATCTTACAACACTTCTTACACGCCCTTCCCACCCTATTCTTCTACTTCCAGAAAAAAATCAGGCAAGTGTTTAGCCTACAAAACCCTATCATCTCATCTTTTACCTCTATTAACCCTCTCCCTTCTCTTTTCTCCTTTCTCCCTTATCCATAATCTGTCCTCTCTTATCCCCGCTTACCCCCTACCCCTTACACTCCTTTTTTACCTCTTACCCCTCTTCTCTTTTCTTACCTCCTTCAACTTCTCTTACCATACGCTTATCATACACTTATCTCCTTCCGTTTTCCCTTTTCCCTATTAACGCTACACGCTACTCTCCCTCCTCACTACTTAAACCCTCCCCTCTCACTCTTCTCAGTATTACTCCCTTCCTCTCTACCTGCCTCCGCTACCTGCTCATCACGATGTTTTCCTTCAAACCATCTTCTCCCACATTGCACCTACTCTCCTCTTACCACACCCATCCTCTTCCATCACCTATTTTTGCTTCTCTATTTTCCTCATCCTTCTATTTTTGGCAAAATACTTGGCAAAGGCTGTGCCTCTAAATCCTAAAAACTGCGACAACTGCCATAATAATTGAAACAATAAGTTCTTTCTTACATTTTCCTCCGAAAAATTAATGGAAAATTTTATTTTAGTCTGAAGAAGTACTTTACAATATAAGGATTCTATCACATATATTCTCTCTTCTTACCCTCTATTACCTACACTCCCTTCTTTCCTTTTACCCCTCTTATCTCCCCTAACCCCCTTCACCTCCTCTTATTCCTAGCCTTATCTTCTCTTATCTCCTACGCGCTGCACAGCCTTTATGCTATTTAAACCGCATTATTCCTATTTTCACTCCTAATCATTTCCTCTCTACCCTTACACTCTATTTACTTCACCCAATTTTTACCTCTTAGCCTTCTTCTCTCATATTAGGTCATTATTCCGACCCTGTTTCCTTAACCTTTCTCACCCCTTAAACTTATCCAATATTCCTCTTCTCCCTCTCTAACCACTTCTACACTCTCTTTTTGCCTTTGTCACCTCTTTTTTTCTCTCATTCCCTCCACCCTGCTCTTATTCTACGCCATTTCTTCTCTTATTTCTGCCCACTACCCACTATACTCCCTTCTTATTCTTTAAATCCACTCAACTCTCTCTTTTACTCCCATGTCTCTACCCTAACCCTCACCTATTCGCCTCTTTACCTTTTCAACCACCTATACTTTCAGCACTTTTCTTATTTTACTGCACTTTTTACACCTTATCATCTCTTCCTTATAATTCCAGCAAAATATTAGGCAACGGTTTCGCCTATGAAACCCTATTTTCTCCTTTCACTCCTATCTACTCTCTCTCTCTTTTTTCCTCTCTTACACCCTGAAAACACTACACTGGCACTAGATGGCAAGAAGCCTTTTAACCCTCTTATCTTCCCTTACACCTTCAACTTCTTATTCTACGCCTTAAAATATCTCCACCCCTACACCTTCCTCTCGCTCTCCCCTCTTACCCCCTACCAATTCATCAACATTTTTCTTTTACTCCCCCCTGCTCCACATTATGCCTTCTCTCCTCTCACCATGAGATTTGTATGAAATTTTCCTCTTCTTACTTCTATCTACCCTCTATCTACCAGCTATCTACCCTCCCTCTTCTCCTTTCTTACCTCCTACCCTTCTCACTCCTTTCTTGCCTTTCACCCACTTTCCCTTCTTTTACATCCTTCACCCCTTCTTATTTTACGTCTTATCCTCTCTTACCCCCTACCCCTACCACTCGCTCTCACTCATCCCTCTGGTCTCACTTTCTTCTCTTACCCCCACTCACACTTTTATAGAAAAATATGGAAATGTAATAACAATAATTTAATTCTCAATTCAATTCAATTCAATTCTTTATTCTCAATTAAATTAAATTGATAATTCAGTTGAATTCTTAATGCAATTCATTTCAATTCGCAAATTCAATTTTCAATTCTAAATTCAATCTTCTGTTCTCCATTAAATTCTTAATTCAAAATTCAATTAATTGCCAATAAAATTCAATTATATTCGCAATTAAATTAAATTGACAATTTATTCGAATTCTTAAATCAATTAATTTCAATTCTCAATTGAATTTTGTATTATGAATTTAATTTTCCATTCTCAATTCAATTCTAAATTCTAAAGTTAATTCTCAATGCAAATCAATTCAATTCTCAATTCAATTTTCAATCCAATTCTTAATTAAATTTCCAATTAAATTCTCAATACAATTCAATTACCAATTAAATTTTCAATAAAATTAAATTCTTAATTCAATTCAATCCCCAATTCAATTAAATTTTCAATCAAATTTTTATTCAATTCATTTCAATTCTCAATTGAATTTTCCATTTTCACTTCATTTGTCAATTCAATTGTCAATTTAATTGCCAATTCAATTCTCAATTCAATTCTCAATTCAATTCTCAATTCAATTGTCAATTCAATTGTCAATTCAATTCTCAATTCTGAACTCAATTCCATTACCAATACAAATAAATTCAATTCAATTCTCAATTCAATTTCCAATCTAATTCTCAATTTATTCCCAATTCAAATATCAATTCAATTCATTTAGCAATTAAATTTTAAATTAAATTAAATTACTGATTTGATTTAATCCTCAATTAAATTAATTCTCAATTAAATTTTGAATTCAATTCATCTCTCTATTCAATTCAATTTTCCATTATTAATTTAATTTTCTATTCTCAATTTAATTCAGTTCAATTTCTAATTCAATTAAATTCTCAATTAAATTCTCAATTAAATTCTCAATTAAATTCCTAATTCAATTCAATTCTCAATTCAATTCAATTGTCAATATAATTCAATTCTCCAGTCCATTAAATTATCAATTTATTGTTAGTGATCGAATTCAATTCTCTATTCAATTCAATTATTTATTCTCAATTAAATTAAATTGATAATTCAATTGAATTCCTAATGCAATTCATTTCAATTCTAAATTCAATTTTCAGTTCTCAATTAAATTATCAATTCAATTCTCAATTCAAAATTCAATTAATTCTCAATACAATTCAATTATGTTCGCGACTAAATTAAATTGACGATTAAGTTGAATTCTTAATTCAATTAATTTCGATTCTCAATGGAATTTTCTATTCTAAATTTGATTTTCCATCCTCAATTCAATTCTCAATTCTAAATTCAATTCAATTCTCAATACAAATCAATTCAATTCAATTCTCAATTAAATTTACAATCCAATTCTCAATTCAATTTCCAATTGAATTCTCAATACAATTCAATTATTTATTGAATTTTCCATTTTCAATTCAATTCTCAATACAAATCAATTCAATTCAATTTCCAGTCCAATTCTCAATTAATTTCCAATTAAATTCTCAATACAATTCAATCATCAATTAAATTGTCAATTAAATTGAATTCTCAATTCAATTCAATCCTCAATTCAATTCAATTCTCAATTCAATTTTTTATTCAATTCATTTCAATTTTCAATTGAATTTTCCACTCTCATTTAAATTGTCAATTCAATTCTCACTTCTGAACTCTCAATTTAATTCCCAATTCAAATATCAATTCAATTCAGTTATCAATGAAATTTACAATGAAATTAAATGAATAATTCGATTCAATCCTCAACTAAAATAAATTTTCAATTGAATTTTGAATTTTTAATTCAATTAATTTCTCTATTCAATTCAATCTTCCATTATAAATTTAATTTTCTATTCTTAATTCAATTCTCAATTTAATTCAATTAATTTTCTAATTCAATTCTCTATTCCATTAAATTATCAATTTATTGTTTGTGATTTAGACATTTTTCTCAAATTTTTTTAAATAAGTGTTACAACTTAATTAACAAAACTTTTTTTTTTACATTTTCAAAAAATGCTAAATGGGACAAATTTTTTTTTATTTCTAATTTTGTATTACTTTTCACTAGCAAAAATTTTGCACACAAAAAGTTTGCCGAAATATTTATAACCAAAAGTCATTTTAAAAAATGTTTAAATCCAAATTTTATTAATTTCTTTTATGCCCACCCACAAATTTTTTCACTTGGCGGAAACAATTATTTTAATTTTGGTATTTTCACTCAGCACTTTTATAAAAAAATATGGAAATCTAATAACAATAATTCAATTCTCAATTTAATTGAATTCAATTTTCTATTCAATTCAATTCTTTATTCTCAATTAAATTAAATTGATAATTCAGTTGAATTCCTAATGCAATTCATTTCAATTCTAAATTCAATTTTCAGTTCTCCATTAAATTATCAATTCAATTCTCAATTTAAAATTCAATTAATTCTCAATACAATTCAATTATATTCGCAACAAAATTAAATTGACAATTTAGTTGAATTATTAGTTTAATTAATTTCGATTCTCAATGGAATGTTCTATTCTAAATTTAATTTTCCATTCTCAATTCAATTCTCAATTCGAAATTCAATTCAATTCTCAATACAAATCAATTAAATTTCTAGTCCAATTCTCAATTCAATTTTAAATTAAATTCTGAATACAATTCAATTATCAATTAAATTGTCTATTAAATTGAATTCTTAATTAAATTCAATCCTCAATTCAAATAAATTCTCAATTTTTAATTTAATTCATTCCAATTCTTAATTGAATTTTCCATTCTCACTTCAATTGTCAATTCAATTGTCAATTTAATTCTTAATTCTGAACTCAATTCCATTATCAATACAAATACATTCAATTCTCAATTCAATTTTCAATTCAATTCTCCATTTAATTCTCGATTCAAATATCAATTCAATTTAGTTATCAATTCAATTTTCAATTAAATTAAATTGTTAATTAGATCAATCCTCCATTAAAATAAATTTTCAATTCAATTCTTAATTCTGAACTCAATTCCATTATCAATACAAATAAACTCAATTCAATTCTCAATTCAATTTCCGATTCAATTCTCCATTTAATTCCCAATTCAAATATCAATTCAATTTAGTTATCAATAAAATTTTTAATCAAATTAAATTATTATTTTATTCAATCCTCAATTAAAATAAATTCTCAATTGAATTTTGAATTCTCAATTCAATTAATTTCTCTATTCAATTCAATTATCCATTATAAATGTAATTTTCTATTCTCAATTAAATTCCCAATTCAATTCAATTCAATTTCTGTTTCAATTCAATTCAATTCTCAATTGAATTCAATTGTCAATATAATTCAATTATCTATTCCATTAAATTATTAATTTATTGTTTGTGATTTATAAATTTTTTTGCGAATTTAGAACGTGTTAAACATAATGAAAAAATATTTTTTCTAATAAAGAAAAATGATAACATGTTTCTTTGGTTCAAGCTGAAGAAATGTCAGGTTTCACACATTCAAACATTTTTAAACAAGTGTTACAACTTAATCAACAAAATTTCTTTTAGACCTTTCCAAAAAATGATGAATGGGAAAATTTTTTGTTTATTTATAACTTTATATTACTTTTCACTAGCAAAAACTTTGCAAACAAAAAATTTGCCAAAATTGTTTTACTCAAAAGATATTTTTGTTAAATCCTTAAATCCAAATTTTATTTATTTTTTTATGCCTACCCATAAATTTTTTTCACTATACTGAAATTTTTTTTTTTTTAATTTTGGCATTTTCACTCAGCACTTTTACAGAAAAATATGGAAATAAAATAACAATAATTCAATCCTCAATTTAATTCAATTCTCAATTCAATTCAATTCTCCATTTAATTCAATTCTTTATACTCAATTAAATTAAATTGATAACTCAGCTGAATTCTTAATGCAATTCACTTCAAGTCGCAAATTAATTTTTCAATTCCAAATTCAATTTTCTATTCTACAATAAATTCTCAATTAAATTCTCAATTCAAAATTCAATTGATTCTCAATACGATTCAATTATATTTGCAATTAAAATAAATTGACAAGTTAGTTGAATTCTTGATTCAATTCATTTCAATTTTCAATTGAATTTTCTATTCTAAATTTAATTTTCCATTCTCAATGTAATTCTCAATTCTAAATTCAATTCAATTCTCAATACAAATCAATTCAATTCAATTATTTATTAAATTTTAAATTAAATTAAATTCCTAATACAACTTAATCCTCATTTCAATTAAGTACTGAATTAAATTTTCAATTTAATTAATTTAAATTCTCAATTGAATTTTCCATTCTCACTTCAATTTTCAATTAAATTGTCAATTCAATTCTCAATTCCATTCTCAATGCTGAACTCAATTCCATTATCAATACAAATAAATTCAATTTAATTCTCAATTCAATTTCTAATTCAATTCTCAATTTAATTCACAATTCAAATATCAATATTCAGTTATCAATTACATTTTCAATTAAATTAAATTATTAATTTGATTCAATCCTCAATTAAAATAAATTTTTCATTAAATTGTAAATTCAATTCATTTCTCTATTCAATTCAATTTTCCATTAAAAATGTAAATTTCTATTTTTAATTCAATTCTCAATTCAATTCAATTGAATTTTCCATTCTCACTTCAATTGTCAATTCAATTCTCAATTTTGAACTCAATTCCATTATCAATACAAATAAATTCAATTTAATTCTCAATTCAATACCCAATTCAAATATCAATCCAATTCAGTTATCAGTTAAATTTTCAATGAAATTGAATTACTAATTTGATTCAATCCTCCATTAAAATAAATTCTCAATTAAATTTTGAATTCTTAATTCAATTAATTTCTCTATTCAATTTAATTTTCTATTTTTAATTCTATTTTCAATTCAATTCAATTTTCAATATAATTTAATTCTCTATTCCATTAAATTATCCATTTATTGTTTGTGATTTAGAATTTTTTTTTGCGAATTTAGAACGTGTTATATACAATGCAAAAATATTTTTTCTGATAAAAAAAAAATGATAACATGTTTCTTTGGTTCAAGCTGGAGAAATTTCAGGTTAAACACATTCAAACTTTTTTAAACAAGTGATACAAATTAATCAACAAATTTTTGTTTTGACATTTTCAAAAAATGCTAAATGGGACAAATTTTTTTAAAAATAATTTTGTGTTACTTTTCCCTAGAAAAAATGTTGCACACAAAAAGTTTGCCAACATTTTTTACTCAAAAGATATTTTTTTTTAAATTCTTAAATCCAAATTTTATTTATTTTTTTATGCCTACCCACACATTTTTTTCACTAGGCTGAATTTTTTTTTTAAATTTCAGCATTTTCACTCAGCACTTTTATAGAAAATATGGAAATGTAATGCTGTTCTGTGATTCATAGAATAATCTGAATGATTTTATAAATTGCAATTTCTCTCAGAAATGTAAATTCAAATTACTCATCATAAACTCACTTTTTTTTCCTCTTTATTTCGGATACTGGAGATCGATTCCATTTCCAATGTTCAATAAGAATGCAGGAATTGTATTTACAATTTGCTTCTATTATACTAAGTAAATGTTTATTGTCGCAGAGATTAACCCAGTAATATAATTTCTATTTTAAAATGGGTTACTACTTATGTATAATTCATTAACTGAACAAAAATGAAATGTAAAATATAAGGAAGAAAGTAGGTAACAGTACTCTGTAAAGTCAAGAACAGATGCGAAGAATATTGACAGGTCAATAAATATTTAATGCATTTTGGTTACGTTGGAAAATCCGCCAATCAGAGACGAGCAAAGATGAGTTAAAAAAAGTGAATTTCGAGGACACGGTTCGAAAATTTGAAAATTAAAAAATAAAATAAAAATACTAAAATAAAAATATTTACGTCCCTGAAGTTCGCTATTTTATTATTAATTGTAAGGGGAAACTGCCTACAGTGGATAATGCAACCCACAGTGGATAGTCATTAATTAAGAGCACAATTAAAAAAAAAAATTAATTTACATTCAAATTTTTGAATACGTATGGTGTCTTAACTATTCATTAAATTAAATGATTCATTTAACATGCATTAATATTTTTAATTACTGATTATCCACTGTAGGGAGGTTACCCCTGAGCAAACTAAACGTCCAACCGAAAAACCAAAAACACCTTTGGATTCGTCTCTGAAATATCTAGGTGAGTATTTTAATACAATTTTTCAAACCATTGAATCATTTGTTAATAATATTTTAATAATTTGTTAATTATTTTTTATTGTTCTGCAATTGTTATAAAAAAACTAAGCGTTTGATGAAAAACCCAAAACCACCTTTGGATTCGTCTCTGAAATTTCTGGGTGCGCCCTTTTTTCTTTCAAACTTTTTTTTAAGAAAATTAAATCATTTGTTAATAATTTTAAACTTCGCTTTGGTTTTAAATGCGAGAGAAATTGATGTTTTATAACGAATATTTTAACGTGGATGCTATTTTTCAATTTTTTAAACAATCTTTATTAACGAATTTATAGTTTGGATATTTTTCAAGAAATAGGCTCAATTTTTTCTTGCGGAATCTACTAAAAATATTTTTTTCATAATGCGATACTTTGCAAATTTACAAGAATTATAAATTATTTAAACAATTTTCATAAACAAATTGAGAGTTTAGCTATTTCTTAACAAAAACGCTCAATTTTTATTTACGAATCAGCTAATAATATCTTTGCGATAACTCCTTGCTATGATACATTTGTTTTTTTTATTAAAATTGTTTAAACAAACAATTATTAATTATTGAAAATTTGCAAATCATGATAGCCATAGTTCATCCGAAAGACATTATAAGTTGAATCCGTAAAAAATTGAACCTATTCATTGAAAAATAGCCAAACTCTGAATTTATTAATTTAAATTGTTTAAATCATTATTAGTTATTGTAATTTTTCAAATCTTCATAGCAAAGAGTCATCAAAAAGACATTCTGTGTTGAATCCGTATAAAATTGAACCTATTCACTGAAAAATAAGCAAACTCTGAATTTGTTCATTTCAATTGTTTAAATAATAATTATTTATTGTAAATTTGCAAATGATGATAGCCAAAATGCATCCGAAAGACATTCTGAATTGAATCCGTAAAAAATTGAACCTATTAATTTAAAAATAACCAAGCTCTGAATTTGTTAATTTAAATTGTTTAAATAATAATTAATTATTGTAAATTTGCAAATCATGATAACCAAAATTAATCCGAATGACATTTTAAGTTGAATCCGTAAAAAATGAAGCGTATTCTTTGAAAAATCGCCGAACTCTGAATTTGTTAATTTAAATTGTTTAAATAATTATTAATTATTGTAAATTTGCAAATCATGATAGCCAAAATTCATCCAAAAGACATTCTGCGTTGAATTCGTAAAAAATTAAGCCTATTCATTGAAAAATAGCCAAACTCTGAATTTGTTAATTTAAATTGTTTAAATAATTATGAATTATTTTAAATTTGCAAATCATCATAGCCAAAATTAATTCGAAAGACATTCTAAATTGAATTCGTAAATAATGAAGCGTATTCTTTGAAAAACAGCCAAATTCTGAATTTGTTCATTTAAATTGTTTAAATAATAATTAATTATTGTAAATTTGCAAATCATGATAGCCAAAATTCATCCGAAACACATTCTGTGTTGAATCCGTAAAAAATTAAGCATATTCATTGAAAAATAGCCGAAATCTGAATTTGTTAATATGAATTATTTAAATAATGATGAATTATTGTAAATTCACCAAAATTTGCCAAAATTCATCCGCAAGACATTCCGCGTTGAATCCGTAAAAAATTGAACCTATTCATTGAAAAACATCCAAACTCTGAATTTGTTTATTCAAATTGTTTAAATAATTATAAATTATTGTAAATTTGCAAATTATCATAAACATAGTTCATCCGGAAGACATTCTAAGGTGAATCCGTAAATAATTGAGCGCATTCTTTAAAAAATAACCAAACTATGAATTTGTTAATTTAAATTGTTTAATTAATCATTATTTACTGTAAATTTTCCAATCATGATAGCAAAAATTCATCCGAAAGACATTCTGTGTTGGATCCGTAAAAAATTCAACCTATTCATTGAAAAACAGCCAAACTCGGAATTTGTTTATTCAAATTGTTTAAATAATAATTAATTATTGTAAATTTGCAAATAATGATAGCTAGAATTCATCCGAACGACATTCTGAATTGAATCGATCAAAAATTGAACCTATTAATTTAAAAGTAACCAAACTCTAAATTTGTTCATTTAAATTGTTTAAATAATTATTAATTATTGTCAATTTGCAAAGCGTGATAGCCAAAATTAATCCAAATGACATTCTTAGTTCAATCCGTGAAGAATTAAGCGTATTCTTTGAAAAATAGCCAAACTCTGAATTTGTTTATGAAAATTGTTTTAATAATTATTAATTTTTATAAATTGGTAAAGTTTCATTGTTGATAGTCATCGGAAAGACATTTTTAGTTGATCCCGTGAAAGATTTTTTGAAAAATATCCAAACTATGATTTTTTTCATAAAAATTATTTAAACAATTGCCAAATAGTATCTATTTGTTTAATTAATTGTAACGAATCATTAATTGTTCTCAAATTTTATACCAAACTGGTGAATATGAATTCGTTAAACATTGCCAATCCCAAAAAATAATTTTTGATTATATAACGTAATAAACAACTTTTTAAATTATCCTAACCCACTGAACATTATTTCTAGGTAGTTTACAAAACAAATCTTTTCGAAATTTAAAAATCATTCATTAAGAAAAAACGTCGAAATCGAATAAATACTCATGAAAATGTAGATTCTTCTGCGATTAATGAAGAGTACGAATTCTTGTTCACAAAAAAATTTCCATTGTTTAAACAATTTGTTATTATTTACTTGTAACTTTTCATGAAAGAGAGGTACAAAACTAGTTTTTTGAAAAACTATGTCGCTTATTCTCGAATATATACTTCATTTAGATGTAACAAACATATTTTCATATACATTTTGAATTTGTTAAACAATTATTCTTTGTTTAAATAACTTTTTACGATTAGTTAAAACTTTTTTTATGATTACTGGGGCTATTTGTCATAAATGATAAGAATATGAGAATGGGCAATGTACATTTGATGGCTGTCTTCTAGCTGAGGGATCGCCAGACGCTGTCGCCGACCTTGCCAGCAGGGATGTCCTTTGTACTACTATTTTTCAAAATGTATGACACTAATTGCAAAATGAACACATTTTTATGTTTCGTATTTTATTTTTCATTAATACAAAGGAGCCTCCTGCTGACAAGGTCGCTGACAGCGTCTGGCGATCCCTCAACTACATGAGGTGATGTTGGGTAAAGTGGGTAGACTAGCAGGTAGATGGCGATCAAATGGAAATCGCCCGTAAAAATTTCGTCAGGTATCCACTTAGGCCATCCTAATGAGGAAGCTTGGAATATTTATGCTTCTTGTCAGACAGTTGAGATTTACCAAAAAGGTTTTTATTTTTTAGCACTGAAGTTTAGATTTACTTTTTTGAATTTTTTTAATTACTAATTGCAAAATAAACAAAGTCTTATGTTTCGTATTTTATTCCTCATTAGTACAAATGACCCTCCTGATGGCAAGGGACGGTGACAGCGTCTGGCGATCCCTCAGCTACATGAGGTGAAGTTAGATAAAGTGGGTAGACTAGCAGGTAGATGGCGATCAAATGGAAATCGCCAGTAGAAATTTCGTCAGGTATCCACTTAGACCATCCTAATGAGGAAGCTTGGAATATTTATGCTTCTTGTCAGACAGTTTAGATTTACCAAAAAGGTTTTTATTTTTTAGCACTGAAGTTTAGATTTACTTTTTTGGAATTTTTTGAATAATTAATTACAAAATAAACAAATTTTTATGTTTCGTATTTTGTTCCTCATTAGTACGAAGGAGCCTCCTGCTGGCAAGGGTCGGTGACAGCGTCTGGCGATCCCTCAGCTACATAAGGTGAAGTTGGGTAAAGTGAGTAGAGTAGCAGCTATATAAAGAAGGTTTTTATTTTTTACCAGTGAAGTTCAAATTTATTTTTTTGAATTCTAAATTAGGTATTCTATAGAAGATTGAAAGATTCTTTTGGTAAGGAAATTGATTTTTAAAAAGATAATATGAAGGAAATGTTGAGCGGTCCGCAGAGTAATTGTTTTTTCAGTACTATTTATAAAAAATGGTTACACATGAATGAAGCGAAGAGAACGAAATATTTTTTCATGCTAGTCTTGCATTCATTGGCTTTGGTCGTAAATTCCGTTTACGGTAGTCCTATCTCCAGGGTCAATCTATTTCCTGAATATCAGAGTTGTAGCGATTTTGATGAGAGTCAAGCGATTTTGATGAAACTTGGTTAAACTTTAGTGTTGGATGAGAAAAGTTTATATTTAAAATGTTATTCCAAAAATTTCAAAATGCAGGGAGTTACAGGATTTTGAATTTTGAGTCCCGACTTTTTTGAAAAAATATCTCTCAAACCGCTGATTGCATTTTAATAATTTTTGCAGCTGTAACGTATAATTTATAGGAACTTTGATTGCAATTCAAAAACAAAAATTTAAGTAGAGGCTCAACTAAATTACAAAAATTGATTCAATTTTTCGCTTAAACGAGTTCCTATAATTTGTTTAAAATATAAATATTTCGATTTGTTATATTTTTCTGCATTGATTCGAAAAATAAATTCATGGACACTTTTTAATTTTCGGAGATATCAAATAACCAAATCAAAAAACAAAGTTCAAAATAACTTTCAGGAGTCAGTCCTTAATTGATTAAACAATTTTTTTTTCAATTTAGAAATGAAATGTGCAAGTTGATTCTTTCCTTTTTCTTCTATATTTTTGTGAACAAATTTCCTATCCATAGGTAGAGAAAAATAGTTTTTTTTTTTTTAATTTTTTCTAAATTATTTGACCAGTAATGTTTATTTGTTTGTGTATAAAATTGACAAAGAATATCAAATTACTAATTTGTACTACTAAGCTTCACTATTAACATCACTTAACAATAATTAAGATAAAAATGATTTCTTTCTGCTTTTGAAAATCCATAATGGGCATTTGTTTATATAATTATATAATTTATAACATTTTTTATCAAATTTAATATTTAAAATGATACAAATTTATAACAGTTTTTAATATATTTGGAATTTGAAATGATAAAAGTTTATGAAATTAACAAATCATATTAAATAATAAATTTTCATATTACCAGACATAATTGGAAATGTAAGTTGTAGAGAAAAAAAAAATTTCCTATCATTCATGACACACTTTTATGATCTACTACACCTTGTTGATAAAGTTAAGTGATTTTATCGCTAAAATATTACTTTAAATAAATATGATTTTATAAAATTTTCAATATCAAATAAAATTGAATTTTCTCATTACAATTTTAATTAATAATTTGTAAAGAGTAAAACACGCAACCCAAACAAAAAACCCAAACAAACCAACCAACACTAACTAATCAAAACCAACCAACCCGAACAAACCAATCCAAAGCAACCTTTCCAAACCAACCCAAATCAACCAAATGAAACCGCCCAACCCACGCCAACCAACCCAAACCAACCGACCCAAATGAACAAATTCCAACCAACCAGCCCAAACCAGCAAACCCAAAAAAAAAAACAATCGAAACTTACCAACTCAAACGAACGAATCTGAATGAAACAAACAAAGCGAAACAACCCCAACGAACTAACCCGAACGAAACATTCCAAACCAATCTAACCAAGCGAATGAAACATAACGAACCAACCTAACAAAACAACTCAAACCAACAAACCAACACAAACCAACTAACCTAAAACAATTGACCAAAACCGGCCAAACTCAACAACCAACCGGAACTGACCAACCCAAACGAACGAAACCAAATGAACCAATCCGAACGAATCAATCCGAAAGAACCATCCCAATGAACGAACCAAACTAAATGAACGAACCCAAACAAACCATCCCAAACGATCAAACACATACAGACTGAACCAAACTAACCAACCCGAACGAACCAAATTGAACCAATCTATCCTATCGAACCAATCTGAACGAACCTAAACGAACCAAACCAAACGAACCACCCTGAATGAACTAACTCAAGAAAACTAACGCAAGCGAGCATACCCGAACAAATAGCAGAAACGAACCAACTTAAAGGAAGAAACCAAAAACATCAAACCCATCTAACACACGCAAACCAACCAACAAACCCGAACAAACCAACACACAAATTAATCAAAACTAACCCAAATAAATCAATTCGAACTAACCAATCCAAACCAAATAAAATCAACCAAACTAAACAGCCCAACCCAAGCCAACCAACCGACCCAAACCAATACATTCCAAAAAACCAACCCAAACCAGCTAACCCAAACAAACTAATCGAAACTTACCAACCCAAAGGAACTAACCTTAATGACCAAACCAAGCGAAACATCCCAAACGAACTAACCCGAACGAAACATTCCAAACAATCCAAACCAAAAGAATGAAACCAAACCAACCAACCAACCAACCCAAACAAACCACCAAACCTAAAACAATTAACCCAAACCGGTCAAACCTAACAATCAACCGAAAAACACCAACCCAAATGAATCAAAACAAATGAACCAAACCATATGAACCAACCCGAAGGAATTCACCCGAACGAACCATCACCAACGAGCGAACCAAACCAAATGAACGAACCCAAGCGAACCAAACAAACCTACCCAAACTATCGAACTCAAAGAAACCGTACCAAACTTATCAAACGAAACGGTTGAATACAAACCAACCGAACCAAACTAACCAGCGCAAACAAATCCAAACAAACCAAACCGAACAAACCACCCTGAATGAACTAACCCAAAAAAACTAACGCAAGCGAGGATGCCCAAACCAGTCAACAATACCGAACCAACTCGAAGCAAACAACCAAAACCATCAAACCCATCCTGCCCACGCAACTCAACTGACAAACCCAAACAAACCAACCAACACAAACTAATCAAAATCAACCAACCCAAAAAAACTAACCCAACCCAACCGAGATCAACCAAACCAAACCGATCAACCCAAGCCAACCAACCTAAGCCAACTGACCCAAACCAACAAACTCCAACCAACCAACCCAAACCAGCCAACCGAAACAAACGAACTAACCCGAACGAAACATTCAAAACGACCCAAATCAAAGGAATGAAACCAAACCAACCAACAAAAGACAATCAACCAAAACCAAACATCCTAAAACAATTAAGCCAAACCGGCCAATCCTAAAAACCAACCGAAACTTACCAACCAAAACGAACCAAACTAAATGAACCAACTCAAAGGAATTAACCTGAACGAACCATCGCCAACGAACGAACCAATCCAAATGAACGATCGAACATAAACAAATTGAACCAAACTAACCAACCCGAATGAACCAAATTGAACCAATTCACCCGAACGAATCAACCCGAGCTATCTCAAACGAACGGAACCGAACGAACCACCAAGAAATAGCCAATCCAAAAAAACTAACGCAAGCGAGAATGCCCAATCGAGACAACACTAACGAACCAATCCAAAGGAAATATCTAAAACCATCAAACCCATCCAACCCACGCAACCCAACTGACGAACTGAAACAAACCAACCAGCACAAACTAATCAAAACCAACCAACCCAAATAAACCAATCCAAACCAACTCATATCAATCAAACCGACGAACGCAAATCAACCAACCCAAACCAACCGATCCAAACCATCAAATTCCAACCAAAAAACCCAAACTAGGTATCCCAAACAAACCGACCGAAACTTACCAATCCAAACGAACGAACTCAAACAAATCGTACCAAACTAATCAACCGAAACGATCGAATACAAACCAACCGAATCAAACTAATCAACGAAAACAAATCCAAACAAACCTAACCGAACAAACCACCCTGAATGAACTAACCCAGAAAAAACTAACGCAAGCGAGGATGCCCAAACCAATCAACAATAACGAACCAACCCAAAGAAAACAACCAAAACCATCAAATCCATCCTATCCACGCAACTCAGCCAACTAATCCAAACAAACCAACCAACACAAACCCATCAAAACCAACCAACCGAAATGAACCAATATAAACCAACCTAAATCAACCAAACCAAGCTGAACAAGGCAAGCCAACCTACCTAAACCAACAAACTTCAACCAACAAACGCAAACTCGGTACCCCAAACAAACCGATCGAAACTTACCAACCCAAACGAAGGAACCTAAATGAGTCCAAGCAAGCGAAACAAACCAAACAAACTAACCCGAACGAAACATTCCAAACGAATGAAACCAAGCCAAACCGACCAACCTAAAACAATAAACCCAAACCGGCCTACACAGACAATCAACCGAAACATACTCACCCAAACGAACCAACATTCAACCGTTGCATTCAGAAACCAAATAAAAGGAATCAAACCAAATGAACCAACCCGAATAAATTAACCCGAACGAAGCATCCCTAACGAACGAACCACACCAAATGAACGAACCCAAACGAACAAAACAAACCTACCCAAACTATCGAACTCAAACAAACCGTACCAAGCTTATCAATCGAAACGGTTGAATACAAACCAACCGAACCAAACTAATCAACGCAAAAAAATCCAAACAAACCAAACCGAACAAACCACCCTGAATGAACTAACCCAAAAAAAATAACGTAAGCGAGGATGCCCAAACCAGTCAACAATACCGAACCAACTCAAAGGAAACAACCAAAACCATCAAATCCATCCTATCCACGCAACTCAGCCAACAATTCCAAACAAACCAACCAACACAAACTAATCAAAACCAACCAACCCATATAAACCAATACAAACCAACCTAAATCAACCAAACCAAGCCGACCAAGGCAAGCCAACCAACCTAAACCAACAAACTTCAACCAACAAACGCAAACTCGGTACCCCGAATAAAACCGATCGAAACTTACCAACCCAAACGAACGAACCTAAATGAGTCCAACCAAGCGAAACAACCGAAAAAAACTAACCCGAACAAAACATTCCAAACGAAACAAACCACACGAATGAAACCAAGCCAAACCGACCAACCTAAAACAATAAACCCAAACCGGCCTACACAGACAATCAACTGAAACATACTTACCCAAACGAATCAACATTCAGCCGTTGCGTTCAGGAACCCAACCAAAGGAATCAAACCAAATGAACCAACCCGAATTAATTAACCCGAACGAAGCATCCTTAACGAACGAACCACACCAAATGAACGAACCCAAACGAACAAAACAAACCTACCCAAACTATCGAACTCAAACAAACCGTATCAAACTTATAAATCGAAACGGTTGAGTACAAACCAACCGAACCAAACTAACCAACGCAAAAAAATCCAAACAAACCAAACCGAACAAACCACCCTGAATGAACTAACCCAAAAAAAACTAACGCAAGCGAGGATGCCCAAACCAGTCAATAATACCGAACCAACTCAAAGCAAACAACCAAAACCATCAAACCCATCCTGCCCACGCAACTCAACTGACAAACCCAAACAAACCGACTAACACAAACTAATCAAAACCCAACAACTCAAACAAACCAATCCAAACAAACCAAATAAAATCCGCCAAGTCAAGCCGAACAACCCAAGCCAACTAACCTAAGCCGACCGACCCAAACCAACACACTCCAACCAACCAACCAACTCAAACCAGCGCCCAGACAAACCAATCGAAACTTACCAACCCAAACGAACGAACCTGAATAGATCAAACCAAGCGAAACAACCCGAACGAACTAACCCGGAAGAAACATTTAAAACGAACCAAACCAAAGGAATGAAACCAAACCAACCAACCCAAGCCAACCATCCTAAAACAATTAACCCAAACCGGCCAATTCTAACAACCAACCGAAACTTACCAACCGAAACGAACAAAACCAAATAAACCAACTCAAACGAATTAACACGAACGAACCAAACCAGATGAAGAAATCTAAGCAAACCAATCAACACTGACTAATCAAAACCAACCAACCCAAACAAACCAATTCAAACCAACCAATCCAAACCAACATAAATCAAACAAGCCAAACCGACCGAGCAAACCAACCCCAACGAACGAACCAAACCAAATGAACGAACCCAAATAAATCAACCCAAACGATCGAACTCAAACAAACCGCACCAAACTAACCAACCGAAACGATCGAACACAAACAAAAATCAAAACCAACCCGAACAAACCAATCCAAACCAACCCGAATCTACCAAACCAAACCAACCGAACGAACCATCCCCATCGAACGAACCAAACCAAACGAACCAAACAAACCAAACGAAACAACCCAAACGAACTACCCCGCACGAAACATTTCAAACGAACCAAACCAAACGAATGAAACCAAATCAACCAACCCAAACCAACCAACCTAAAACAATTAACCCAAACCAGGCAACACAGACAATCAACAGAAACATACTAACCCAAACGAACCATCGTTTTTTTAGGTTCGTTCATTTGATTTGGTTCGTTCGTTGGGGATTGTTCGTTCTGTCGGTTTGGTTTGGTTGATTTGGGTTTGTTTCGGATTGATTTTCATTTGTTTTGCATAAGAAATGCAATAAATTTTGTAGGAATTATATGTCTTTCTCTGATCTTCTGTTTTTAAGATATTGGCCTACGTTTGTTCAAATGATTCGAAGTTGAACCCTATTGAACTGTAGATCAGCGCGAGTCGCGGCGCTGATCTCATTGACAGGTGAAGGAAATTTGTCGGTTTTACGCTTTGAGATTTTTACGCAAGGGCAGCAGTGGATCTCGGAAATGTGAATGTTTGATGTTCGATTTTATTGACCGTGTCGTTAATAGCCTATTCTCTTCGATAGTAACTTACAGTTTACAATTTACATGGTCGAGCGCATCTCCTAGGCTTAGATCAACAGTTTTGTAAGCTAATTTCCATGACTATGGGGTTATGTCATTTCATCAAAACGGTAAAATCATGCCATCATCCATTTCAGGATCATGAACGCTGAATTTAGATTCCAAATATCAGGATGTTCTGTACTATCTAATAAAACTGATGGAACGAAATTCTCGATAATCTCGTATTTATTGTTGCTGAATACGTGAATGGTTGCATACTGCGTGAAATTGCTTTCACCCGCTGTTTTCTATTTGTTATTTTGAATTTTCCTGAATTTTCTGGATAGACATTTCCAAATGAGGCATTTTTCTAGAATTAATTTCTAAAAGAGAAAATTTCAATAGTAAATGATTCCATAATAAAGGCAACAGTTATGTTCTTAACTTTTTGATTAACTTCTTTAAAAATGACAGAAGAATTCTATTCATAACCCCTTGACCATATTAAATGAGATTATATGTATTTATCTATTAATAAAGATTAAGAATTTCCGGCACCACCAATTAAGTAAATAAATATTTAGAAATAAATAATTCTATATTATTATGAAAATTATTTATAAATGTTTCTCAACATTACTGATAGACTAGAAAATTTTAATTATTTTTTAATATTGGGCAATATATCTGGTCTCAAAATTTCGCTACCAGGCTATAATTTGATTGAATGATTTTCAAAAATTTCGGGAAAGAATATAGAAGATTTCAAAGCAACATTTTTTAATTTTGCAAGATCACGAAATTCAAGAAAAAATTCGAATATGTTCAAGCGATCTTTAGAATATTGGAAAGGATACAAAAATAATTTTATTCCAAACAAAATGTAGATTTTTGAAAATTTTTAACAACAAATTAAGAAGCTTTTCAAGAATTTGGAAACGTTTCGAGAGCATAAAAAAATTTCTTCAGATTTCTGAAAAATATTGAATGATTTTTTCTGTTAAAACATTTATTTTAAGAGAAAAGTTAAAAAGATTTCAAAAAATTTCAGAAGATTTTAAAAATACCCAAAAAGAATCTGAACTACTTGAAGGCAATTTTTACAATTTTGCAGAATTTTCTCAAACTTTTCGGAAAAATTCGAATCATTTTAAAAGATATTGAGAAGTTTTTAAATAGTTTGGAAAATACTGAGAAATTTCAAATTAAATTTTGAAACTTTTAAAGGATTTTGAAGGTTTTATGATAATTAAAATTATTTTCTTAAGATTCCAGTGAAAAGTTAATTTATTTTATTTTTTTATTTAAAATTTAAAATGTAGATTTTGAAGATTGCGAACGAAAAATTTAGAAGATTTTTGAGATTTTCAAATGGTTTCAAGAAAATAAAAAAAATTCTTAAGATTTCTTTGAAAATTTTTAATAATTTTTCTATTTTACAACATTTCCTCTTAGAAGAATATTTACAAAGTTTTTAAAACATTGCGAAAGATTTCCAAAATGGGCAAAAATGAATCCGGAAGATTTGAAAACAATTTTAGGCATAATTCGTCTCAGTTCGAAAGATATTAAGGAATTTTTGGAATTTTTTCATATAGTTATTCGAAATTTTTATTTTGTATTAAAAATGATTTCGTTCTTCAAATCATAATTTGCCTAAATTTTTTTGTTGTGGAATGAAAAATCTTTTTTGGTT
>JAABKJ010001861.1:0-29322 GCA_011634705.1 Andricus grossulariae
ATCGATTTCAATGAGAGAAATGCCATGAGGGAGAGATGCCGCTAGGTAGAGATGCCGCAGTTGTGACTTACCGCAGAGAGACTTGCCGTATGTGAGATGGTATGTCCCCGAACAAATGAGCTTCAACTGCTCGCGGGCCGCGACACTGACACCGCAACGCAGTGGAGAGGCGGCCAACGGTCTCGCTAAAATGACGATATCTTGGATCTATAAGAGTCTCCATTAATTTTTCTTCTAAAAAGAAAGGTGATTTCATAAGGAATCATTATAGTGATATTTAAAAAAAAAATTAAAAAGGGAGTAATTCACGAACAATTGAATTAAATTTGTTTTTTCACCTTTTTCCGGGCAAAATTTTCTTTATTTTTTATTAATTGTATTATATTCTTAAAATATATTATTTTAACTCTGACATGTTCAAATTTTATTAAAATCCATATAACATTTCCAGAGATATCGATAATTCAAAAAAACGTAACTCCAGAATTCAACATGGCGTAACTTCCGTAATTTTGAAAAATTTTGAAAATACTTTAGGCTGAAATTTCTCTTGTATAGCATTACAATTTCACGAAGTTTTATTAAAATCCAACAACCAACTGCAGATCCTGATATTTCTGAATACATTTTTAAATATTATATTACAAATAAAATTTCTAACGCCACGGGGTATCGAACCTACATCTATACCTGAATCAATCGCCTAGAAGTCGGGAGTCTTAACCATTGCGCCAAACCTACAAGCTGAAACTCGATGAAAAAGCCATCCTCATAAGCTACAGCTCAAAAAACTTAAAACACAAAATTTCAAACTTTTTTTTCTAATTGAATGTTTATTATTATACTACGTTATGTAAGTGTAAAATATACGTACTGTTAACAGAAATATGAATTAAATCATTTTTAAATCAATAATTTATATCGATTACAATTTTTCTTCTTGTCATATTTCGTTTTTTCGCGTTTTAGACTACTTTACAACTTTCTACAATGACAGGAAATGTAATTTCTTATGAACATTTGAAATTTTTAACGAGAGAACTTAGAAATTTGATCGTGGACTTTGAAAATTTTTTAATAACAAATTTTTTTAAACTTTCGTGTAACGTTTGGGTTTTAGGTGTTTTAGACCATTTTATAATGTTCAAGATTGACATAAAATGTACTTTTTTTCGAACATTTACAATTTTACATAAAGATGGAACTTGAAATTTTTTTCTTTATAAAAAAAAAAAACAGGAAAAAAGTTGTCTTCGCGACAGTTGTATTTATAGTTCTCAGACATTTTAGAACACCTGATCCATATTTTTAAACGTATATAAAATTGTTTTTAAATATTTATACTCTCGACATAGTACTGCGCCGATCGTGGAGCAGCTGGTAGCCAGTACTGGGCGAATGGCCGATTATCTGTGCTGGTGACCAGAAACATGTTTAGCCAAAGTAAGGACGAACTTTGGAACAGCAGTGCGCCGAGTCTGGGCCGATCTCTGGCTTTTCCTCATAAAACATGCTTTGGTGTAGTAAAAGTAACACTTGGTCCAGTAATGTGCCATCACTGGGCCAGACTCCGACTTTTCCTATTGAAACATGTTTTGCCAGATTAAAGACGAAGTTCGGAGCAGTAATGCGCTGCGTATGGGCCGATCTCTGGCTTTTCCTCATAAAACATGCTTTGCTGTAGTAAAAGTAACACTTGGTCCAGTAATGTGCCATCACTGGGCCAGACTCCGGCTTTTTCTATTAAAACATGTTTTTCCAGAGTAAAGATGAAGTTTGGAACAGTAATGCGCCGCGCCTGGGCCGATCTCTGGCTTTTCCTCATCAAACATGCTTTGCCGTGATAAAAGTGACACTTGGTCCAGTAATGTGCCATCACTGGGCCAAGCATCGGCGGTAGATAGACAAATTTGAATAGCCAATATAGGCAGTCAGTACGGGCACAACACTGGGCCGATCAAAATGCCGATATTGGCCCAATAACATTAGCCGATCTTTGGCTGCCGAAATTGCATCAAGCCTGGGCCGTGTGTTCAGTTCCGGCAATTCGCACTTGGGAACTTGCAGCATTTATATAAAAAGAATTGATAAAATGATGTTCTTCTTGAACTAAATTGACTTCTTACTCTACTTACTATTTTGCCCTTTCTGTTTTTTCTGCTTCTTCTCGTTCGAGTACACTGGTACTTCTTTCCATGGATGTCTGGAAGTGCTCTATTGCTGCCGGTTTCACCAACTTGTACCTTCCATGCATGAGCTTTTTGAATCCCAGTAATTGCTGGAACCTTTTCGCACTCTTTTTCTTTTCTTTCTCGAAAACTGGCAACTTCCTCAGGTGGAAGAAATATGAGATTGATGGTGCTAGTATACGTTTTTACTTCTCGAATAAAGGATTCTGCATCATCTATGGATTCTAGGTGAGACTTCTTTAAGTTATGATCAGATGCAAAGTGCTGCAACAAACCGCCAACACATGGCCCCCACATCCCGACAAGGGCCCCCTGGCCACAAAATTTTGCGCTCCTCCCTCTTCCCAGCCTTCTTTTTTAACTCTAATAAGCGTAAATTTTGCATGATTATTCAAGGGAAATATCAACAGTTAAAGATTCATATTGTAAAAACAGTAGCTGGTAAGCCGCGGGCCCACCGCGGTCCCGGGCCCCCTGAGTGCAAGATGATTTAGTCACTCAATAACACTGATAGCGATTTTTTAAGTGAGCTGCAGCACCAAATGTTATTATTGTGATTTTTTCTAATTTATTAGGCTTCGAGAATTCCATAATTTGCTCAATACGATCCATTGCCAGAAAATCGTGTGCAGAATCATGCTTCTTATCATCGGAAACGGCTTGGTAAAGCAGTTTGCATCTGATCATAACTTAAAGAAGTCTCGCCTGGAATCCATCGATGATGCAGAATTCTTTATTCGGGAAGTGAAAACGTATACTAGTGCCATTAATCTCATACTTATTTCACCTGAGGAACTTGCCAATTTTCGAGAAAGAAAGGAAAAAGAGTGAGAGAAGGTTCCAGAAATTAATGGAATTCAAAAAGTTCATGCATGGAAGGTACAAGTTGGTGAAAACGGCATCAATAAAGCACTTCCAGACAGCCATGGAAAGAAGTACCAGTGTACTCGAACGAGAAGAAGCAGACAAAACAGAAAGGGCAAAATAGTAAGTAGAGTAAGAAGTCAAACTAATTAAAGAAGAACATCATTTTATCAATTTTTTTTTATATAAATGCTGCAAGTTATGGTACTTTTAATTCTTTGTCACATGAATATATTATTATAATTTTTTCAGTTTTTTTGTGTTATTTAAAAGAGTGCAGACAGCAATTAATACAAGCTGCCGAAAAGAAAATTAAATTATATAAGTATGTACCCACACGGAGAAAATTTGTTCATTAAAATTTACCCAATTAGTTCGGTGAATGGAGGACATTACTGCATTTAGATAAAGTTTACATTTATTTTAGGATTTAATACAAAACAGAAATATAAATATTACAAAAAAGTTATGTAAAATCTCAAGTCCTAAAGTGAAAATTCTGATATGTAATAATTTATACAAGGGTTGTATTATTTTCATATCAGTATATTATAAAATAACGCAAAGTATTATAAATTCTTATTAAATGAATGACATAAAGTTTACTTTTGTGTGATATTAACGATTCACTTAATAGAAAGTATCGATTGCAGAATTTTTAAAGAGATTTTCACCTTTATTAGGAGAGGAATTACACAATAGTAAGGTAAAATGAGAATCGCTAGAAACGTCAACATTCTCGGGGCTGAAGTTTAAAGCCAAGTCCCCCCGTAGAAACTTTAACATTTTTAAGTTTCGGTTGATATTGTAGGATTTCAGAAAATATTCAAATATATAGACTATGCTTTCCTCTCATTAGATAATACTTGCAACAAAAGAGTTGAATTTTCAACCAAGAAGGATTGTTCAATCAATAAAAAAATGTTCATCCAAAATGATGAGTTTTCAGGCCATGATGACTAATGTTTGAAAACAAAGTTGAATTTATAACAGAAAAATATGAATGTTCTACCTTAATAATTGAATTTCTCA
Source organism: Andricus grossulariae (assembly GCA_011634705.1). Lineage (NCBI taxonomy): Eukaryota > Metazoa > Arthropoda > Insecta > Hymenoptera > Cynipidae > Andricus > Andricus grossulariae. Next base: position 4,086 of record JAABKJ010001861.1, read on the forward strand.
TAAAAGAGAAAATATTTTCAACAAAATAAGTAAATTTTCAACTTAAAAATATCAATTTTCTAGCTAAAAATGAAGTAGCTACATTTTTCGTTGAAAAAATTATTTTTTACAAAAAAAACAAGATATTTTCGACAAAATTTGTTTAAATTTTAACAGGGGAAATCAGCTTTCAACGAAAATAATGCATCTTCAAACAAATAAAAAAAAAACATTTCACCAATTAGGTGAATTTTTTACCAAAAAGATGAATTTTCTATCAAGAAAAGACAAATTTTCAACTAAAAACATACATTTCGAACAAAAAATAGAATAGTTCAATTTTCAGTTAGAGAAGTAAGTTTTTAAACAAATAAAATAAATTTTCAAACAAACGAATGGATTTTCAACCGTAAATATGTAATAGCTATAAAAAAAATTTGACGAAAAATGGAATATATTTAAATTTCTAGTTAAAAAAATTAATTGTTGATTTGAAAAATAATGTTCAACTAATAAAATGAAAATTTCAACCAAAAAGATTAATTTTCAACCAAAGAAGATTAATTTTTAAGAAAATACATGAATTTTCCATCAATATATTTTTTTTTTAATGGAATTTTCAACCCAGTAGTTGCATCTTCAACCAAAAAGGTTGATTTTCTATCAGAAAAAAGATCAATTCTCAACTAAATGGATGAATTTTCAACAAACAACCATAAATTTTTAACAAAGTATAGAATAGTTTAATTTTTAGTTAGAGAAATAAGTTTTTAAGCAAATAAAATGAATTTCAAACAAAACAAATAAATTTTGTACCAAAAAGATTGAATTTGTATGAAAAAGAATCTTGATAAGAAATTGAGTTAAATTTTTAGTTTAAAAAATTAATTTTTAATACGAAAAAAGTATTTTTTAACTAAAGAAATTTAATAAAATACATGAATTTCAACCAAAAAGGTTAATTTTTTACCAAAAAAGACAAACTTTCAAAAAAATAGATAAATTTATGAATGAAAAAAATAAATTTTTAACAAAAAATGGATTAGTTAAATTTTTAGATAGAGAAATAAGTTTTTAAGCAAATAACTTAATTCGTAGAAGTATTCAAATTTTCAAGGAAACAAATGAATTCTCTCCTGAAAAGATTAAAAGTCTATAAAAAAAATTCTAAATAAAATTTAGTTGATTTTTTAGTAAAAAAAAATTCTTTTCAATAAAAAAACCTAATTTTCCACGAAAAGAAAGAATTGTAAGTAAGTGGAAAAAATTGTAATTCATATTGAATTCACTGGAATTTTCTCGCTATACTAAGGAAACTTCTGTAAATCATGTACAACATTCTCAAATAATATAAGATTTTCTGTAAAATTTATAACAAAATGTGGGAAAATGAACCGAGTTCTTTTTCTAAAGAAAGGGTAATTAGTGCGCGCATGTCACGGACGATGTTCTAGTATTTTTAAATAGTAGACCATGAAAAAGTTTTGAATATTGAAAATTAACTAATTTAAATTTTTAAGGTTACAAAATTTCAAATAAAAAATTATCCAATGTTTTTACTTACTTCATACAAATTTATAAGCCCGCTTATTAATAGAATGTTACAATAACAAATTTCAATGAAACGGGGACTAGATATTTTTTGCACGGCCCTGACGTACTCGTACTTTAACTTTATAGCCGAGATTTTTTTCTCGGTATACCAACTGTTAGGTTAGCCGTGAGGTTTAGTTGTTAGCGATAGAACGCGTTAAACGTAGCTCAGGTGGTTCGAAAACCGTCACAGTGTGTTAGATTTTTAATAGCGTTAATATCGTTAAAAGCGTGCGACTATATCGTATGTAATGTATTGTTATTTAATGGAATTGTTTAAGTTAAATTGTGTGTATGTACCAACAATATACTTATGAATTGTATGATATGTCCGTGTGGAAATTTTGTCATGGCGCTAGCTATGCCCAAAATAGGAAAAACTTGGCCCCAAATTGGAGATTTAGACAGGACCAAACCACAAATGAAACGCCTAACCCGGCCAGAGCCTAACTTACCGAACGACTCGGCCCCAACTTGGCTTTATTTACTTTTCTAGTCTCAGCCATATTATAATTGCAAATTTTTTATTTAAAAGAAACATTTCAAGTATAGCTGAACATTTTAAGAAATATCTTATTCCTGAACCGGCTTATTCGTCGTCAGCCTCATTTTTTATCTTTTAAGGATCGGTTAACTGGTCAACTACTTTTCTGTAAACAATATTTCAGAAAGTGTAATTCTTTAAAATAATGTATAGTTTATTAAATAAACAAGGAGTTATTAAACCAATTTAAATTAAAGTTTTGAACGCTACAAGTGCTTTTCACTTTCGGCATTTTTGATCATTTGAATCACACTTTAATCATTAATACAGACGAAATCACAAAAAAACTCGCCAACATAACCTCAAACCAACCTACTTGTGTTCAAGAGGTTTAAGATGGAGCCCGACTGAAAACAGATGCACAACCAAGCCGATGGCGCTGCAATCAAGAGCTGTGAAACAGAGTTGGTTTAAACTAGATTTAAGATATTAACCCTGTTGTAGCCATAAAATAATTTTCCAAGTTGGGGCCAATCTTGTAACTGGGCAAACATTTAGCAATTCCCACACGGGATAATAGTAAAAACGAATAAAAACAAGAGAAATTAGAGATTTACTTAACCCGTGACATTTTGATAAAGACTTATCATTTTTAAACAAACGATAGGTGAGTTTCTTTCTTTTTTAATGCTGAAGAAAACTTAAGAAAGTCTTTCATTCTTGAATTTACTAATCTTGAGATATAGCGATAACAAGAACTGGGTAAAATATTTTTTAAGAACACTGTTTTGAGTATTTTTCAAAATTCCTAAAACGCTAACGAGAACTCGAACAATTCCGGGAAATGGCACGAATAATAGTTTGAACCTTCAACTTTCACCCTTAGTTTATACGAAAAATATATTACATTACTTGACGAGAACCGCTTTTTTACTGGAGCGCCATAGCTCGTGCTTTTCACTCCGAGTGGAGAGCAGCACTTTCAACTTCGTATGGATATCAAAGGCTGTGGCATTCCAGTAAAGAAAAAGCAGTTTCCAACGAATCTACAGGTATATGATATTTTTACATTCTCATCATTTATGATGGAAGGTATTAGATTTTTGTGAATTTAGACCTATCCAGTTTTCGTCAATTATTATCGACGTTTTGGGAACTCCTGAGTCAGACTCAGACTGAATCAGGATTTTCTTACTGGGTTCTACTTATTCAGTTCGTATTTAAGCGAAAAAAGGAGAAAAAGTGGTAGTTTGTTCAAGACATGGGGTAAAAGAAGAATTCTTTAAAGGAAGGAGAAACGAGGGAAATAGCGGAAGGAGTGTGAAGTCTGAAATAAGAAAGTGATTCTCAAACTTATTAAGTTATTATTGAGCTGTATTATTGCAGGACTATCTTTCGCAAAATTCGAAATCTTTGTTAAAATTTATCATCAGGAAACGTACTAAACGTTATATAAGTTCATAAATTTACTTCTACTACCCCACTCCCCAATCCTTCCCCTATTACAACCCGTAATTTTTGGCGCTACCCCCCTCCCCCTTGAATTGGTAACGTGGTTTATGGACAGTCCCTAAGGGCTATTGGAAAATTGAGGTGGTCGCTGAATTAAGCATTAAAAAACGCATCGAAATCATGTTTGCGATGTTTAAAATACGAGTTTTAAAATCATTTTGCACTATAATAAAAAAATTTGCATACAAAGATTAAGTTGCAGTTAACTACTAAACAAGAGCTGATATTGAAAAGTGGAGCACAGATTCGAATTCAGCGCAAAGATGAACTTCAGAAATGATGCGCTTTCTTCCACAGATACATAGGTAACATTTTGTTGACCAGTAAAATTAGTTAGTCCTAAGGCAATATATATTGTTTGAGAAAAAAATTTGTTTTTGCGAAAAATAACATTATGGCTTAGAAAAGATGTTTTAAAAAAGGTTGATTTTCTTGTCTTTTTCTGAGTGGGTAACGAGGCCATCGGGCTTGTGGAAATAATAAAGGTTAACTGAATCCGACTAGCGAGAAATTGCAAAGAGAGTGAAAAAGGCAAAGCGGCAGTCGAGTCCGGCTGGAGGTTGAAAGCATCAGAGTAGGTAGATAGAGTGTAGACATTCGAAGGTTGAGAGAGCGAGGCTCACGGGAGCATTATGAGCCCGTTATCGCGGCACCCCAATCGTCGTTGTCAGCTGCGACCTGGCGATACTCTCAACCTCATTTCTAAAATAGACGTTTCGTCCCTTCGACTGTCATTTCTCTGGCTTTAAGTTTAAATATACGAGTAAAGTTGTTATCCACGCCAACCACGACTAATTAATTACTATAAGTATAGTAATGAACGTGCTTTAACGTTAACTTCGAAGCTATGCCATTTAGAACTTTTGATAATAAAAATTTCCATCAAGTAGAAAGGTGTAGAACCAGCTGAGAGAAATCAAATTTTGGTGGAAAGTGTCACTCCTGTGAACTTTTGTAAGGCTGATTCTCACTGCATAATTTTCTAAGACTTGATTGATTGATTTAATGTGATCGGGCGAGTTCGTGAGTGACCCCTCTAGAGCTCAGGTTATAAAGCCCCATTCTGCCACTTCAGCGAGTTAGATCTCGTGCATTTCGTTGTTTCTAACGTTCTGGAAATATACCTATTGGGCGTCAGACGTACCCTATGGCACAGTAACTGACGCGCACCTCTTTGTACAGCACAGTTAGCCTCATCCACTTTGCCATCAGGCAGATTCACTAGCCAGGCCGCAGGAGGGAAGACGGCCAGGTTAGGGTGGACGAAGTGGCCCTTCTGAGGTCATAAGTTAGATGCCCGAATTCAGAACACTGTCCTGGTATGTCATGTTAGTGTATGCGTGTGTGATTATTACTCGTAATCAACCAGTGACACCGAAAAATTTCCATTGCTACCGGCACAGGTATCAAACACCCGGGCTTCCTGCTCGGAAAACTGACAGGCTATCGCCTAAGCTACCGCGAGGCTCTATTTTCTAAGACTTATAGCGTATTCGGTTATCCTGCAATGGTGCACGCCAGAGCACTCCGACCTGCTCCGAAGCGGGTCGAAGGGAGAAGAAAGAACGTGAGAAGAAGTAAGAAGGAGCAGGTCGGAGTGCTCTGGCGTGCACCAGTGGAGGATAACCGAATACACTATTAATCACATTTGATTTTTTCTGACTACCATGTTGGTTCCAAGGTTTTGAATTTTGAAACTTTTCGAATCTATATCAAGTGATTTAAGAAACCTTTAGATACCAGGATTCGTAAAAATTAAAAAGATTTAAAACGCTTTGTTCAATCTTGGTCGCCATATTTGGTCTGACATTTAAAATTTTGAAATTTAGATCTCGGACCGGATCCATTTCAAATCAGGTAGATTCTATACTTCAAGTCACAGAATCTTCCTTGTACGAAATATGTGGGGTTTTAAGTGAAATTAGGCGACCCGTATTTTTTTGGATCTGAGAAAAAAATTGTCTACGCGAGGTTGTGCATTATTTGAATTTTGAAATTTGTTTAAAAAGAAAAACACCATTTTTGTAAATCGACACTTATCATTTTTGCCAATTTTGATTAGAATTTTCCTTCTATAAGGAAGACATCTTGTGAGCTAAAACCACTTTGGTATCTAGAAGAATGTTTTTCGTAAAATTGAATTTGAACGTTTTTCCTGAAAACAACACCTGAGGTGACAAAAATATAAAAAATTTTTTTTATATATTTAAGACAAAATTGAAACAAAATATATATGAAACAAAATAAAAAAGATGAGGTTTACCTAAAACTCGTCTTTCTTTTTTTGTCTAACTTATAAAAATATTAAAAGTTTCTTTTATGGAAAACCTCATCTTTTTTATTTAGTTCAATAGTTTAAAAATTTGCTTTAATAAAGGTTTGATGAATTTGAAAAGTGATTGTAGGTATTAATTTACGTATTTTTTTAATTTTTAAGTATACTCTTTGTGTTTAGGTACATATATCTTCGTTAATTTTTATAATCATCCCAGAAATTTTATATTTTCACAACTGCAAATTTTGTAATAAATTGCTTCAGCATTTTTCGAGCGTAATATTACTCTTTAGAATAAAATGTGTACGTTTTTTTAGAAGCATTTTCTTACAAATTGCCTATCCTTGGTTTTACAACGTGCAAAGCGAAGCTGGAGTCGCAAAAATGTAAGTTCAATGGATGGAAACATACGCAAAGTTGAATGAGTAACACCAACAACTTATTGCAAGATTTTAAAATAAAAAATTAGAAACGTTTTTAATTCTTCTGAAAAATCCCATATTGTAGGATTAGTCGCTAAAGTGCTATATTTCAAACTAAGTTTCGATAAAATGAAAATTTGCAATAAAATTTCTCGCAGTACAATCAGGTTATTCAATAATTCTTCAAAGTGTAAATTTACTTCCAGTCAAAAATGAACCTCATATTGCGCTTGATAACTGGAGACAGTTGATGGTTGTAGCGCGAAGCATTCAAGATTTATTACGAAAAGCGGAAGGATTGTACGCGCGGACGGAAGGAATGGCTGGATCCGGTTGATCTAGACTAATAAAATTGATTAATATGAAGGTAGTAATAATTCTAGATTGATACCAGCTTACCATTATTAATAAAAAATCGCCACAGGCTACAATATATCGAATACACGTGTGCCAAGCCCAATAAACTTTAGGGGGATGTTGCGTTTGAACGTGGGAAGTTTTTTATTCTGTCCTGCTCTTTTTCAAGAGTGATAGAAAAGCTGTCTTTTTCTCTCCTATCGTTGTTTTGCGAAGAAGGATGGACGAGAAGGTGCTTGCGACAAGGCACATATCTCTTTGAGGTTATAAAACACTTTGTAGTGTGTTAACACCTAGCCTGTGGGTCATTAATCGTGCCGGCTTCCATCTACATAGATGCTGTTGTAACACATACACTATTAAGATCTTTTCAAACCAAAGTTTCAAAACATTTTTCTCTAGTCAAACTACACCAAGAAAACATATTTTTGTCGTGGTAAAATTTGCAAAATATAAAACCATAAAATATTTTATATTAAAAAAAAATCATTACTTTATGGGCTGTTGTCCGAAAGTTGAAAATTTCCAGTAATTTTTGTTTATCGTATTAAAGAATGTCTTTTCATGTGCCTGTATTCAACTATGGAACTTTGAATAAAAAATCGCTTTATAATATTTAGAAAGCTTTTGAGTTGAGAGAATGAGTTGCAAAATATTAAATTAATTATATATTGTTATATAAAATCTTTGTTTTTAAAAATCTGGACATTATGGGAAATCCTTAAATAAGATAAATGAATGAAAGAATCGGGAAATTTATTTTACTATTACGTGACTGACTTTGAAGAACAAGAGGAATGGGAAGTGAAATGCGCGTTTTCAAGCTTCTGAACGTCCATTAACTAGACATAGACAGACACCACCTGGTTGGAATCGTAAAAAGCTATTTACAAACTACGCTTTTCGTTTTCACAAAAACTTCCGACTCCCATAGAAAATAAAAGCCTTATGCGCAATTTCAATCCTCTTAAACCTTTGTCCTTAAACCCTTTCAAAGTTATAAAACAAATATATATATATATATCGATAAAATGTGTTTACGAGACTTTCAAAACTTGAAAGTTTACGACATCTTTCTCGCTCCTGCACTTGTACCATGGATAAAATTTTATTTTTCTTCAAGTTTGCACGTAACTCATAAGGGTGGTACTTAAGATCATAAAAAGAGATAATTTCACTTGGGAGACCGGTGACGTATGCGTGGATAATTTTTTAAGGCATATTTCCAGGCTGTAAGTGAAGAATGCGCATATAGAGTAGGAGCAAGAGATGCACTGCACTTTTTTTTAATGTCGGTCGCACGATATTTTTTCATGTAAAAAATGTCTCTATGGTACACATTTTTTAGGATTAAGAAAATGCTTTCTTTTTTGTATAAAATACGCGTTTTAATGAAATTTCTTAAAGGAAGCCTAACATCCCTGCTTCCTGTTTTCGAAATTTTCAATTTTTGTATCTGCAAACGTGAACTGATAAATTTAGGTAAGATTATTTACTATTTTTCATTTCCGTGAATTTCATATAGACTTTCATCAATACTGAATAAATCAGAATATAGTGCAATGAAAGGCATCAACGATATTAACAATGATGAAAATATTTAAAATTGAAAAGTGTTTGGTATCACAAACTTAAATTTGCATTTCAACATCATTCAAATTTATAAGACACAAATTATAAAGCAACTGACTAGCAACGCGAAATTTTCCGTAAAACTAACCGATCAAGTATAGCGCTAGGGCCAGTATTACGGAATTTTTTGTAACGTTAGCCCTGAAGGAGCTGGAAAAGGGGTTAGTCTTACGGTAAACTTCATAACGAAAGACAGTTCGTATTATGAAATATAAATACAGCTGCATTGCTTTTCATTTTGGAAATAATGCAAATTTAAAATTTCCCAAAGAAGACGCATTTGAAAAAAGAGCTTGAAAACTTGTTTAATAGAGTGGCGTGAAAAATGTAACCCGAAAATTTTTTAATCTGGCTTCATTAATGAGTTTCTGTTTTGACAGACAAAATTCAAGTGAATAATACGATTAATACAATTAGCCAGGGTAGACTTTGTCACTTTTGCCATATCAGTATCGAATGCCAGTTGTCAGGCTTCTAGTGTCGAGAGTGTTATCAATGGTCAGATTATGGGGATCGATGAGTAACATCACGCTCTCACGAGTGAACCAAAGGGACGAAAATGATGTATCTGTCATACTATATGTCTATTTCATGGCCATTACTGTCTGATGTCTATGGATTCACTGGCGACCGTAATACAATGAACGACCAGGATCTTGATCAGAACCATTTTGATTACTAACAGAGTTTCCCTACGGGTGTCCGTTGACTCACCATAAACACAATCATATCTCTTCCAGTTAATCTCTCTATGAACATTATAGATTATCACGTTTTATCGCAGAAGTGGTCATTTCTATTAAATCGCAGATATAGAAATAGTTTGCCCGCAGATCATATAAGATGTTTGAGATTAAATGAAGATATCTCAGTTTTTATCCCTACGAATTAATTTTCAACAATTAATACCGCTTACGAAAGAGGCTTCATCTAAAATGATTAGATTAATTTTAATTATAATAATTTTTTCATAAATTATTAACCATATATTTTCTTTGTTTCAGGTAAGTTGAGCAACCATTTCAATCAGGTTCTCCTTCTCTTGGTAAGATGAAATACCTTTTTTTCTCCATCTTTAATGAACCTTGCGTTTTTAACCATAACCGCAGGTTTCAATTTTATAATGTAAATAGTTTTCTTCTTCAAATATACATAAAAAGTTTCGCAGAAAATTACAGTATTCGATTATAAATTAGTTTCGCTAGAGTATTTTACAGCATAATTGTCTTCTTTGGTTTACAGTTGGCAACTTTCCGAGTAATAAGGAATAGTTATTTTCACAAAGAATCATTACCATGTTCTTTAACGACAGAGAGAATATCTCTACTGAGGTTCCTATACGCTCTATAGTCTATAGCCCTATACGTTACATCGGCTTTCTCTTTGTATTTAGCTAGAATTCCAATCCTGGAGTCGTTGGCGAACGGAGATTACTGGACATATCGGCCTGTTATACGATCTTGTCAGATCGCAATACATACGGACACTTACTTACGAGACCCTGCGTGATAATAAATCGTCGCGTCGATTGTCCTCAACGAAAACGATCCAGTCAGACTTTCTTGTACGGGAAGAGTTACGAGAAAATGGTTACTTGAAACTGGATGGATTTATCGTTTCTTCGAGATTGCTTCGTTTTCGGTCGTAAACAGTTTGATTCGCAGCAGCGATTTAAAAAAGTTTTAAAGAATATTTTTGCTATGTGAGTCTCTAATTCTGCAATTAAAACGAACCAAAAATAATGAACTAATTCTAAGTTTTTTTCATATCAAATTTATCATCTTTGATAATGGTATGTTTATACAAATTCAGATTTTTTCAGCTCCATTCAAAAGTTTTAACATTTTTAATTGCAATTGTAAATGAGAAAATTAAACAGTACACCAATTAGGCAATGCGTTTCAAAATAGAAACTCATATATTCATCTGACCTTTCCAGATTTATGAAAAAATTGAAATTTTTAACAGGGATGTAAAGTGATAAACTGCACACTTTATTCTTAAAATGGGGAAACTAATTGTTTCCCCGTTAGAAGCGATTAACGACGAAAAAGGGAGTAAATGTGCCGCCCATTAATTTCTGGTGATGAATTTTCGCTCCTCTCTACGTAATAGTTTTCTCTATATGGAAAGCGATGGTTCCCATTTGATTCCTTTTAGCCGAAAAGCCCGAGTAAACGAGCGATTAAGGAAGTAAACAAAAGGCAAACCACGAACGGCAAACTCTATTCTCTCTACCTGTGGGTGGTTGGCCCGCGCAAATCACTTTCAGCCCGAGAGCACTTTTACACACGTGAATCCGATAATAAGTGACTCGGTTACTTGCATATGCGCATAAATTAGCGACCACTCTTATGGATCGGAATCGGTTATCGGCCGGGAACATGCGGTGTAATCCGCCGTCAGAAACGCATTAACAAATGTCCGCGAAGCCTCGCTTCGTAATCCCCGTTTCTCGCGGGATGATGTGAGCTTTCGACCCACAAATCAAACTAAGAACTCAAATACATCGTGAAACATCTCATCTTTCCTGCTGGGAGCGTTGAAGCTTAAGAATCACGTCGTTTCTGCCTCGGTTTTCATTTTATTCATTTCTTTTGAAATGTTACCTTTTATTTTTAGGGAGGTGACTGAGGCAAGAAGATAATTTGATATATCGTACTTTCTAAACGTTCTGTACCATCTTTTCCCATTATTGTTTTTATCATTTTCTTTCCAGCTTAAAGATCATTAGCAAGAAACTATGCTTTATGACTAAATTGGAATTATTGAAGAAAACAGAGTAGCGAACAAATCATTTTGTTACAAAATAGATTTTCAAGAAAAAGCATACTGTTAAATTAAGCTGAATGCCTTTATTCAATTTCTCATCTATTCCAGTTGATCCGATGTATTATATTTTATAGGACAAGATAAGTATTAGTCCATAATTTTTTTATTATACCGAATAGCCTATCTCATTTCGTTCTATGATTTGAAAGTTCTTTTCCATTCTACGTTAAGAATAATAATTTATTCACTATTCAGTTCTGTTTTGCAATAGTGAGATCTATTTTTATCTTCTATCATTCTTTTTCAAAATTAAATTAATGTTTTCAATCTTGTCCTAATCTGTCCTATCTCATTCACTAGTGGTTAACAACAAAAGGCTTAAAGAACGGTAAAAAGAACCCTTAGTCACGACCAATAACAATTCCCAGCAATAGTGATCAGCAACCTCCAGCAACACTCATCAACGACCCGTTGAAACGGTTGATAATATCAATTAGTAATGGCAAATAATAATTCCTATTAACGGTCAATATCAACCAATAAAAATGGCCAATAACACGGTCAACATTATCTAGCAATGCATTATAACCTATACCTATGTTCAAAAACACTAGCTGCATATACAATTATCGAATTTTTTGACTTTGGAATATATCCGTAGCAACGGCCAATTCGACCGAAACAGCAAAAAGAACATCCGCTATCAACGGTCAATAGAAACTCGCAGAAATGATCAGAAACAATACTTAGCAACAGTCAATGACAACCCCTATATAAAAGGCGAATAAGACGGCTAAGCAATGGTCGATATCAACCTAAACCTTAACAAGAAAACTTATAAAAAGCCTTGAAACTATATGTTAATAATGCCGTTAGTAACAATGAATAACAAAGTCTAGGATTGATCAACAACAACAATGAACAATATGAACTGTCAGCAATAGCCTTTACGAACGTTACATAACAGCCCTAACTAGTGAAACATGATACAATAGAACAGAAATGAATAGAATTCCAAAAAGGAATAGGCTAAAATAGGACGAAGCGTGCTAAAAAATATTTCAAGCTGAAATAAACTTTGTTAATAATAAAAAAAGTTAGCAGACAGATTTGAAACGTTCTTCTTTTTTGTCGATTCCTATTTCAAAATATCTTTCCCTTTTACATCGTCTTTTCTTTAACATTGCTAAGTTTAAATTTATTATTTTAATCTATATTCCATTCCAAAATCATAAAATGTCTAATATACTCATATATAACAATTTAACAACTTCATTAGAGATACTTTCATTCAAAAATACGTAAAATTAGAGTTGACTCTCCTGAATAAAGTTTTCGTGTTAAAAGTTTTTTAATTTTGACCTGCGCGGAACTTTCTTGTAATTCAATTGGTAAGAAATACAATTTTCTGACCGCATTATGGGCAGATTATTATTTAGACTTTTCTCTTTACTTGAATTGGATGACTTTGTCTCGTGCGCAGATGAAGAATAGCTTGAAGTCACAGGTAAACGTACCTCTTCCAATAACCCACGTACATTGAACGGAATCAAGAGGTATCTTCGCAGGAAAGATTACCATAATAACCAAATTGGTGATTACTGCGGAACCTCGAGCTCCTTCTTCCCCATGGACCACCGCCTCTCCTCAGTAAACCTCACGCTCTCTCTCTCTCTCTCTCTTCTCATTCCAACCATGCCAGAGTGCCTATGAAGATTACAGGGTTACAAGGCAAACGACGGTTTCCAAGCATTCCTTCACTCTTCACTGTACTTCCGCTTACTACTCATATACTCCGTTAAATACTGCTTAAATCACTCTTGTCGGAAACAGATTTTAGCTCACTCGGGCGTAATAATTACGATTAATACGATGAACATAATTGGGAGTTTTAGATATGAATAATTTATTATTTTATTTATTTTTTTATATTTAAAAGAAATGTAGATTGAATCGAATGCTAGTTTGATTTAGAATAATAATAATCACCTATTTATGTTGAAAGTGGATACATGGTTACAAGCGTTGTTCCAAACAAATTATTTTTAATTTTTTTGGAATCATAATAATTGGTACAAATAAAAATATTTCCTTGAAGGTAGAGCAAAACATACAGATTTAGCCGGAGAAGTTTCCCATAAAAAAATCCTGGAATAAAGAATTTCCAAAAAGCAGCTATTTAAACGAGAACAGTGAACACTTTTTTCCACACTAAAAAAATAGGCTTTCAAAAATACCTTTATGGCATGGGTTACATTTTTTCTAGTTCATTTGACTACATTTCTAGTCTCATCTTGTGTTAATTATTTAGCAGCTTATTGAAATACTAAATTTGACGAGACGAGACAATTCCACGGCAAGCTACTTGAAACCTAAATTTTGCGGGATCTTTTTTTTTACTTGATTCAAACAAATATTTTGTTGATTTACCAACAAGTTAATCACGCATGATTTTTCATCAAATAATAACTAAAAAATGTGCTTTCTGTACCAGACAAGACGTAAAAGAATAAATGTACGAAGAACGTCTCTCTCGTACAGAAAACGGGCCTTTCAATTTATTATTTTATGGCTAATCTTGGAAATAATTGAAGATGTATGTGTATTTATTAAGCCCCCATTCGATTCTGTTTCTCGACCATTCATATTGATAAGGATCACCGTGATGCAAACAGATTAATTTTTTAGGATTTTCGCGTCGCTAGAAACTTTCGCACGTGCCCTGCCATCTTTAGCCATAGTACTTGTTCGCATCAAATTCACATGCGTCCGTCGCTTTTAAGAATTGTCCAACCTAATAACCTAATAACCTAATTCTTTGAAAAATATAAAGATAGATTGAGGTTCGAATGCAAAATACTGTCTGATAATGTCAGAAATGAAGGAAATCCATAGTAAGTTTAAAGTACCTGCGAATTCAGATTCTGTCTGACCAAGAATATGCTTTTCTACTTACGGGGTCTCGCGCTACGTATTCTCTTGGATTATATTTTTCCTTTTCTATTTTAGGTTTAATGGAATACATTTTTATCCAAAATGCATCTTTTTCTTCAAATATTTTCAAACATGTGCACTAAACAAATGGTCTAAATAGTATATATGTGACTGTTCCGATTTTTCTATATTTTCCTTGAGCATTGTTTCAAATATCTTCGGTTTAACGTAATCTATACACTTCCGTCTTAGCATTAGAAAAATACTAAAATATACTTTAATATGGTTTTTAGTAGTTCTTTAGTATTTATTTGCCAGTATCTATACATTTTACGAAAATGCTTCATAGCAAAATTGTCGGTTACCTATAGAGTGTTGTCGCGATTTTATATTCAGCTCACGAATGCATTGATAGCGAATACAAATCGTTCTTGGAAAATGGCGTTCTAGAAAAGATCTTGACATGCTTCGTATTCTGTTTCTGTCGAAATCGGGAACAAGGGATGCTACTGGCATCATCGGTTCGTGAAATTCAGGGTGGAACATCCAAGGAGAGAAAGGACGACCTCGAAATCCCCAGAGGGCTTCAGGGCTTGGTTGTAAAGTTCTGTTAGTCGTTCATGGAAACGGTAGAGCTTCTCTGAGTGGTAGTGAAAGTTTCCATGAAGGGCGAACTGCTACCTCAATGCTGGGCGGAGCTTTGTTTCTAGAAAATCCTACAATCGTCTAACTGAAGTAAATCTGACCTACATTTGAAAAACCGTGAAAAATATCAGCTTCTAAAAAACTCAATACATATGTTTAAACCCTGCTAATTAGTTTTTCACGATCTTTAAATAAAACTTAGAAGTAGCTATAGGATGAAATTTCTTGTACCGAAACTTAACGCAGATGATCTCTGAGTGTTATTGTCAGTAATTCATTTTGTTAATTTTCACAATTTTGAACTGAAACGAATCCTTGAAGAGCTTATATGTCGGTCAGTATCGACAATAGTAATTTTCAACCAGAATTGATCTTCATACCAAGTAGGCACATAGTGGTACTCTCTAAAATAGATTATAATATCTTTAGACTGATTGTATGTATGTCAGCTTCATCTTCCGTATTTCAGAGGATGTTTCAGTTTCTGTTTTCTATATTTTATTTTCCATTGTAATCATGACTCATCCTAAAAATTCAACACGGATCAGAGTACATTTGGAAGAATGTCTCTGGAACATTTTGTGGTCTATTTATGGGGATTCAACCCGCCTCCGCCATTCCTCTAGGGAGTTATACCTCTCCTTGCTTCGTCGTTCTTCTCCTCGTTTTCTTTCTTTTTAGGGTACTTCTCGAATCCCTCATTTAGTATGTACGCGGGACTGTAACTGAGACCTTAAAGCAGAGAGGGAGTTTTAGAATAAATGAAATGAAAGAAATAATACATTTAGAATGGGTATGTTGAAAGTAAAAGACCACGCACAATCCTCTGTCGACATTTTTGTATATATAGAAGCTTTTAGATTTCTGTTACTGTCTTATATTTTGACGACTCATTTGCTCGCGCGATATTCTATTACTAATTATATACGATTATCTTGTATAGCATAACTTTCAGAACTTTCTCTCAAGAAAGTTTTCGAATTTCGCTTCCTTAAGAAATTACATTATAACGAATCTCGGACTGCATTGCACCACCATGAGAATGGAGATGTAATGTATAATTAAGCGGCTCGGCGACGTGATAGCACCGGAAATACCACCCTTGAAGGCGCAACTGTTATTTATTGTCCACTAAAAAAGCTTCTTCCTTCTCGACGATACTCTGCGCACCATATTATTATTCGGTAGAAGGAATCTTAAGGAGAAATGTTTCATTAATTGTCCCGGTTGTGCCGCGTTTGCTGGGTAATGAAGTCAATTTACTACTACAGCAGCATTAAATTCTAAATCGAATTATCTGAAGCGCTCCTACCTCTCTGGAAGACACCTTTCAGGTACTTTTTCTTTTCACAACTTTCAGAAGAAGTTGACAAAGTGACATCGACTTAACCATCTCAGACAATAATTTGATTATTTAAATTATTCGATGCCGATGAAACGTTATGGAATAATGTTATTGCTTGTATTAAAGTAAATACTAATTCTAAATGAAAAATGTTCTCAAATTTTACATTTATGCAAATGACATTTAATAAAAGTGAGATTGAAATCACCAGAAAGCCAGTTTTTGTCTTATGGAAGTTTTCCCCGGAGATTAAAGCTAAAAAATTACCCAAACGTTTAAATCAAATCAAACGTTTCTTGGGATAAATTGCAGACAAAATATTTGTCAAATAGGTTTTTTTTTTAAAGATAAAATTTCTAAATAGCCGAAAAATTTTGTTTTGGTCTCATGACATGATATCTGGCACAAATTGATGTAAAAAAAAATTAAAAACCTTATTCAGTTAATATTTCCTTAGCTTTTTGTTTTCAAAATAATATATTTCTAAAACTTTTAAGCTTAAGGTATCAACTTTGAATTTTCTGTTATAATTACATCAAATTCTAATCTACCTCTTTTGGTCTATTATTACAATTTTAATAACTTAAGTGGTCAAAAGAAATTCATGTATAATAATCAGGAGCCCACCTTTCATCACACCCAAGGAAAGTAGAATTATGTATAAAAATAATTGTGAAATGCTTAACCAGTACTTTCATCTAGCCATTTCAACTAAAGTTTCTTTACTTCTGATTGTAATCCCCATTGCTCTTTGTATCTTATCAGCATAAGTTCTTGTTACTATTTCTTAGATTGTATACGTTGCGTGACAGGCATCAACAACCTTTTGATAATTGCTGTAATTTAAATTATGCGAGATGCTAATACGTACTAACGAACTCGATAGCAGCGTAGGCAAGCAAGGAGAGTAGGGTAGAAGCAATTACTGTTTTACGAGTGCCGTTATTTTGCCGTTTACAGCGACCTCGAGCTTGGCAT
This sequence comes from Andricus grossulariae, assembly GCA_011634705.1. Classification (NCBI taxonomy): domain Eukaryota; kingdom Metazoa; phylum Arthropoda; class Insecta; order Hymenoptera; family Cynipidae; genus Andricus; species Andricus grossulariae. Next base: position 21,014 of record JAABKJ010001861.1, read on the forward strand.
GTTTGGTCACGAGCTTACGTTAAAATTCAAAGGCTCGCACCCTCTTGTCCAAGAGGCAGCTAGTGGAAAGTCAACGAGAAGTAATAAAAAATGTGTGAATGCCGAACGGAACTTGATTGCGATTCCGAGCCGCGAGACTCTCATTTATGACCCGGAGTAACGTTTCTTCCTTTACGATGCGAATGAACGGTCGTATTTACGGCAATTGAACAAATAAAAACTGGTGAACTTGAAAAAGGTTGAAGTAACTTTTACTTTCAATATCAGTTTCACATGGCCTCAATCTAATTGTTGAATTAGTTGGACTGCATTTGAATCCGATTCCTGATGTTCTCTATGATTCGGCTCAACGAATGTCAATAACGTTTGGTCCTCGGTTTGGTCCGGACACACGTATGGATGTTGGTACACAACACCTGACGAAGAGAAATGATCGGATTGGCTGGACCATAAATCCACGCGCAGCGGATTAATCGTGGCGGCTGGTGAAACTCGTTGCGAAACTAAACTAAACTAATCTAAACTCGTCCAGTGCCAACACCACTGAGAGACGTTCAAGATCGTGGCTGTCGTCGAAAGCAGCGCAGATATCTTCCAAGATAAACGAAGTTAGCATCGAGAAATTCTTTTCTCGTTAGCTATAAGTCTCCTGAAACATGTGATTCTGGAATTTGGATACCACCTATGAATAGCAATGAAATACGTTTTGCTTCAGGTGCAATCTTATAAGTACGAATTACCTTCCGAATTGTTGGTTCTGGCTCCGAGCTGAGAATTATTAGGAAATTTTACTTCTTAATTATATATGCAGTTTACATTACAGGGTGGTAGCTATTACGTGAGGTTAACAATTTCTTGTTTCAAAAATGTTATGTTCTTATATGGATAATCATTTCGAGATCTCATATGAGACCTCATATATGACATCTAACTCTTTCATATTTACAACACTTGTGCGCAGATCATATTTTCTATAACGTTTGCAATACATATCATCTCGTTTATCGAAAAAAGATTTATTTGAAACTGTGCTCAGTGTTACCAACCATTACCGTTAAAATATCGAGAATAATTTTATAATTAGGATTTTAAAGTTAATGTTTCGTTCAAATACTAAAGTTCCTTTTATATTTGAGAACGAAAACTTCCTTTTTGGATGTATTTAACATAGTAATTACTGATAAATATATATGTAACTGAAATTTATATAAATAATTACTAATCAATTGGCATAATAAAATTATAATTTAGAGATGCTGTAAATGTTTCGCAAATAAATCAAAACACGCTTTTTGAGAAAAACTGATTCTAAGTTGGAGACTACCATAAGCTCACGTGTTATATATTTTGTCTTCAAATATAAAACTTACTCACTTCTGGTCATTTGTGGGACATAAAAATACAATTTTTTTCCGGTGCCCTAGAATATTAAGATAGTGCTAGACCTACACATGCTGGAGTCTCATAAAAGTATAATGTTACCAAATAGAGCACATATTAAAGTATGATTTCCTATCGAAAATCAAAAAGATGTATTTTATATCTTGGTACACAAAAACGGGAATATCTCCTAGACTAAGATTAACAACATGGGCCCTTTTCTTGCAGGACGTCACAATTTATATTATGAAATTACATAAGTTGCCTCATTACGCAGAATTTTCACTGGTTTATTTAATTACAGACGTCACACTCTTTCCTATATTTCTCTCTAATTTTTTTAAAGAATTTCTTTGTCTTCGCTGTTCTCAAGAAAAGTCTCATTTTCAATTGAAAAGTCTACTACTATATTTTTGGTTCAGAATTCACCTCTTTTGGTCGAAAATTCAACGACCAAAGGTGTTTAATAAATCGCCTTCTGAGCTGCTGCCAGTATCCTACTGACTCCTAAATGTGCAAGATGTTCAGTGCATCTTGCGTGCACATTGCCTGTAGCCGGAATCACAATAGGATAAATAGATGCACGTTTCACATTCCTCCATATTGTCTTTACTTCATGCCTTAGCTCGCTATACTTGTGGATCTTGGTTGTATACATTGCTTTCAGATTTTGGTTAAGTGGACAAGCAATGTCGATGATGTAGACTTTTCCACCTTTTTTTCTCGCATTACAATGTCCGGTCGATTGGCTCGGATGTAATGATCGATCTGGGTAGTAACATCACAATATAAGACGTAATCTTCGTTTTCTGAAATGGGCATGGGAATGTATCTATAGAAAGGCATCCAGTCTATTAAGAGTCTTACGTTTAGGGCAAGTTGTTGATGTATATTGCACGCCACATCATTATGCCTGTGCTTATATTCTCTTTGAGCCATTACGCGACAACCATCAATAATGTGCTCGATGGATTCGTTGGTATCTCCACATAATCGGCACCGGTCAACCACGTCTTGATGTAGCACGTGTTTGCGATAATTTCTGGTGCTGACAACCCTGTCCTGTATCGCAATAACGAATCCTTCCGTTTCTGGATACAGGACGCCCTTTCTCAGCCAAATATTGGATGCCTCACTATCCACTTCATTTTGATCTAACGTTTTGGGGTGCTCGCCGTGGATGGCTTTCTGTCTCCATTGCGTTTCTAATTCATCTATGGTTTCTGCCCTGGTACTCAAGGCTATTATTTATATCATTGTTATTATTATACCATTTAGCTATTCTCCTTTCGGGGTAGGCGTGACCCACTCAGTGAGGAAGGGAGTAATGTGAGGAAGGAGGTATTGATTTTTTAGATTGGTCTAGAATTCTCGTGTTATTTATTTAAATAACACGTTCGTTCCGCAACACTGCTCCGACCCAGGTTGCTGATCAATCCCTCTAGCGATCACTCCAAGTGAAGAGCCTCACAAAGTCTATATGTGAAGCTCCCCACTCAGGCCTATTAGTATCTAAGGTCTTTTGTTCCAGGCGTCATACACTCTACTGACACTCTTTTTATAAACTATTTGTCGTCACATTTTTCTGTCATTTTTTTGTAAAATTCAACTAATGACTTTAGCTAAGGATGGTATTTCATTTTAGTTAATTATAAACTTCCAATAAGTCTTAGTCTTTAAAGACCAACGTAGTTTTTAATAAATTAAAAGATTTTGAGAAGAAATCTTACACGTGAATAATTTTTCAATGCTAATGAGCTTGAATACTTGAGAAATATAGATCAAGGTGGGAGGCTCTTTATTTTATGTTTTGGGCATAGTTTTGCAATGTGCACTCACCGTAAGTTTCACATTATAACTACTGCATTACCGTACATTACCAAGGTCTTCCTTCCGGCAGAGTTTCTTGATGAAAGCATCCTTCAAGTCCTGGGGGAATTAAATGCGAGAAATTAAATGCAGTAACGTCCTCATCGTCCCCGTAGGACTATTAAATTATGATAGCAGAGTTACAACAAAGTATTATATGTCTTATCGCAAACCTATAAACCGAAGGATGTAATTGAGTTGTAAGAATTAAAAATATGAGTTTCCAAATTGTGAAAAAAATGGCCTCAAAAATTTTCAAAATGCGCTCACTTCTTGAATTTTCATCTAAAATGGCTGGCTAAGGAACTTGACCTTTCGTTTACGAGACTCTAAGAGTATACCAAAGGCCAATCTAATAGGTCAATTCTTTCGAAAGTTATCGTGCTCACTGCCAGACTTACATACATACATACATACAGACAGACACATTCGTAAAAACCTGTTTTTTGGGTTCAGGGGGTCTCAAATCGTGGACATTTGACAAAAACCCGGGGGGGGGGTCAAATTTTACACAAATCTAACACCATCTCTAGATGAGAATGTAAAAAAACCATTGGAATCGAATTACCAAAATAGTCAATACTAAAAGTATGTTATTTTTTTCAAGTTTTTAAACAGCTGCTCAAAACTTATTCCCCCAAAAAGTGCAAAAATAGGACTGAAGTCTTAAAAAATTTTGAAGTGCGTCCTGCTCGTGAAGAATTTTTTAGGATGAATTCGACGTTTCCAGATGAAAAGGTGCCATCTCGGCAGAATTAAATAAAAAGGTGCTATCTCGGATGGCTAAGTACGGAATCTTGATAATGCCATTTAAATAGTATTGGGAACATTAGCGCCCTATGAAGTAGGGAACTTTTCTATTTGTTGCTGCCGAGATAGCTTTATTTGAGATTTTCGTTGGGATTCCATTGGCCATTTGTTGTAACTCTGTCGTTTTTTGAATATTATAATTTAAAAAATCTGATTAAATCTGATTCTTTAGTTCATCTGGATAATGAAATTTATTAATATTTAATCTCTTCAATCTTTGTTTACTTTTAATTTGTCTAATCTGTTCTTACAAAAAGTGAACTGTTAGTGTTTTGAGTTTGATATCTGTCATGAAAGCTGTGTTTTCCCTTCCTGTGGGTAGTAGAACGTTTGAACCCATTGATTTGGCTCTCGATTTCGCCTTGTATCACGAGTTAAAATCAAATTTATCCGTTTCGTTCACACGTTGAATTGCAGCGATAGTAGCCGACGCAATGTCGATACAGAAAATCATCAGTCTCGTAAATAGTGAGAATTTTGGGTAGGCGTCAATCACACGCGTCGATATATTCCATTAACCCAGTTAACAAACAGCGCTTGGCCACGGTAACCAGCGTAGTGGTCCTATGACAATTAAACCAATAGTCGTGGGAAAAGGGAGGAGAAAGGCATATTCGATGTTCACTTACTGTGTGTGCGTATTTGCAAACATAGCAATATGTTCTCAATAATATTCTTTCAGGGCCGTGACTACACCTTCAATTCGTTTCGGGGAAACCAGTACCAGGTGGATACATAAACTTTTAAAGTCATAATATTGATAAATGAGGAACAAATGGGAAAATTATTACATGCCAAATTAAATCTCAAATATTAATTTTAAGCCTTAAATTACACCGAGGGTCCAAAATACCCCAGACCTTTTTGAAGGTTCCATGAAAAATCGATAAATTGTTTTCTTCAATAATTTTTTTCGTCATTAACAAATAAAAATCCTACAACTATGAGGCATTACTAAAATAAAGAAAGGTTTGAAATATATGAGGAAACAATTTCAGATCGAAATGTTAGTAACTTTCAGAATTGTTGCATGTTTTCCGAGCTGAGATCCAACAGCCCCCATGTGTCATCTACGTGATTAGTTGGAGGTGTGTCATTTGAGGGTTAAAGGTAGCCATGCCATGACATGAATTGTGTTTGCCATTTATCCTATATTTTAGGCTTTTTTAACACTTTACAATTTTATTCAGATAGTACTCTTCTGGCACGAAGTTAATATTTACAATTTAAGCCTTTCCGAACAGTTTTCTTAGGAAATTGTGTGACATTGTCCATTTATACATGTATTTAACATATAACCATGACAGTCGTGACTAGTAACAATTCAAAAATAGCAAGTAAGTGGTTAAAAAGCTAACTATAACACTCGTTATTAATATTGCTACTTACAAAAAAATACTACAAAACTTTTGCTTTAAAATTCCTTCTCTAATTATTACTTTATTTTCGAAGATTCTGTTCCTGGCGTATTTTAATTTATTTGATAATCATAAATGAAAATTAGCATAGCTACATCTTTTTCCATACAGTTTTAATTTTAATTTTAATTGGCTTTCAGTAACCCGTAACTTTTAGTTAAATTTAAAATTTTATCACATCAGGAATTAAAAGGAAAGAAAAAAATTGATGAGTTAATTTGGGATTTTATATAGTAATAAGATGTTCTTGAAAGACATTCTGGAATTCTGAGTCTTACTGATGTCTTCCGTTTTCGACACTGATCCATTTTAATTCTTCAATTTTGAAGATTTATTATTGAAAACTCTTTAATTTTAAAGATGTATGAATACAAATTCTCAAATTTGGATGATTTTGTAGATCAAATGTCAAATTTTCAATTCCCAGTCTTCCGAATTAAAGAAATTTCGAATCCATATCATTAAAATTACAGCATTTTTAATTGTGAAACTTAAAACTTGCATAACTTTTAATTGTAAATTTCCAAAATGAAACAATTTAATTTTAAATATTTACAATTTAAAGTTCTATAATTTGAAGAGTTACAATTGAAAACTCTTTAATTTTAAAGGCGCAAAAATTAAATTTTTTTGATTTTTGTAATTTTTAAGAATAGAAGTCAAGGTTTCAATTCTAAATCTTCCAAATTAAAGAAATTTCAAACGTAAATCATAAGAATCACAGCATTTTTTATTCTCAAACTTAAAAATTTTTTTTCGAAAAAAACTATCGTTCTTGAGTAATTCGGGCCTGCTATATTCATTGGTGCAAAAAATTTGATTATTTGTATGCGAAAATGTACATAGGCTCGATATCCATGTGCAAAGTAGGCCAGAAAACTGATGAATAAACCTATCCAGTTCGCAGATGTGCAATATCTCTCAAAAAATGCAGAAATTTGGTTTACTCGTTCGGTAACAAAGTGCGAAAGAAAAAGCTATAAATTCAAATGAAAAAGATCTACTTTTAAAGTGTAAAAGTGTTTTGTGTAAAAGTTCTTGTGTGCCCGCTCTATTTTTTTTTCGGTCAACAGCAATTTTGTTTCATATTATTCAAATTATTAAATACATGTCAAAAACATTTATTTTATCGAATCAAAGTTTCAAATTAAACCGCTACTGCGCTACTATTGCACCACCAGTGGCAATTTTAGAATTAACCGGAAGCTTTAATAAGGGAACTTCCACCTCCGCGAGAGTCCCTGGACCTGTGTATACGACCGTGCTCTCATGTATCAATACCGTCTGTTTAAAAATTTTTTTAAATTTAAATATTTCATATTCCGTTTTAATTATTCAACCCTATAACTCGCGAGATGCAAATATATGTTAAATTTGAAACTCCAGCTGCATTAATTAAATTTTGTTAATAACCGTCGCGATTCCAGCGTCACTTCTAAGTAAATAATAATTTAATCAATCCCACCAATCCGCTGATATCATAGCCTGTAATATTAACTCTGTATCGCAACCCTCTGATATGCAGTAGATTTTTTACCTTTGATCCTATTCTGCAATATTAGCATTCGAATTTGCCTCGCTATTCTATTACTTATTTTACAATGGAGTGTAAACTACGATATTAACGAATCCATGAAAATTTTAAGTATCTAAATTTTAATTGCGGCATTTCATGTATCTCACATAGCAAGAAATCAAAGTGCATTATAAATAATATTACTCGTTCAGCAGAGAGTCATATAGGGCGTGATTTATTAATACGCAGCATTATCCAGGACGGATCAATAGACGTTTCGGGCAATGATGCCGCATGCGGGAGCCAGAGATCATCCTTGATTGTAAAATCCAGAGCGTACATTCCCATCTATACAATCGTAATTCGAAAACGGGATATGGCGTAGCTTATGGCTGATAGTTGGATTCCAAACTCCCACCTATCTTGGTCAATAGCCCTTCAATGGTTGCGACTGGGTCTGCGAGACCCAATCGGATTCCACCGTCAGATAATAAAAGTTCATTAAAGAGTTTTAAAAGTATTAAAGAGTAAGGAAGTTATGGTAATTTATATTATTTGAAAAATCCATTTTTACAGTAAAAGTTTTCTCCTTCGCATAATTTTAAGTTGATGCAAGAAAAGAAAAGATTTGTTGGTTCTAGACGAATCGATTGACGCATAATTAAATTTCTATAAAGATTTGCAATTTAAAACAATTTTTTATTATGTTATATTTATTTGTTTTGTCGAAAATTGGTATTTTTAATAAAGAATATCCTGAAATTTTTGACATTATCATTATTCTTAAGATTATCATTCAGAATAATTAAATTCACAAGTTTTGTATGATTTTTGTTTCTTTAGTGGTTTATACCGGAAATCGGTATGGATTTCTAAGAAGATTTACAATTTTAGAAGAATTTTAGGTTATACTAACATTTTTCACTGGAAATCGGTTATTTTAAACGAAAAAAATTAGGCTCTAAAGAACATTTACAATCTTAAACTATTTTTAGTTATATCAAGTTACTTTTTTTCGTCAAAAATGGCTATTGTTAATAAAAAAATCATTATTTTCAAAGAATGTTTACAATATTTGAACAATAATTGGGTATGTTAGCGTTTTCACCGGAAATGGGTTAGTTTAAGCAAAAATTACTTGACTCGAAAAATTGAACTTACAATTTTAAACTTCAGGTTATGTTTGCCTTTTCCGTCGGAAATAAAATACAACAGTTTGATTGAGTATATATATATATATATATAATTAAAAACAAAAGGTTAACAACCACCGCAGGGTCCCACTGGGAGCAACTGTCATCTAAAAAATGACATCG
>JAABKJ010001862.1:0-29321 GCA_011634705.1 Andricus grossulariae
TAAACAATAATAAACTTCTTAAACAATTATTTTTGTTAACTTTCATTAATTATTACCTCAATGAGTGAAAAATTGTCGAAAAGTAAAAAATTTCAGAAAAAACCGCATCTATCTAGCATAGATAGAGAAGAAAAATTATGAACTATAATAATTTGTTTAAACAACTATTTTTGCTGAATTAAATTAATTATTAAGTCACTCCAAGTGGAAGATAGACAAATAGTTAAAAAATTGAGAAAAAACCGCAACTTTCTACTATTAAGCAGAGAGAATATTATTAACAATAATAATAAATTGTTTAAACAACTATTTTTGGCAATTAGAATCAATTATTACCTTATTCAGTGGAAAATGGTAAAAAAGTGATTCATTTAAAAAAAAACCACAACTAACTGGCATTCATATAGATGAAGATAATTATAAACAACAATAATTTGTTTAAACAATTATCTTTGACAAATTTGTTTAATTATTAGGTCACTCCAAGTGAAAAGTGGACAAAAAGTTGAAAATTTCTGAAAAAACCGCAATTTCTAGCATTATTCAAATAGAATATTATTGACAATAATAATAAATTGTTCAAACAATCTATTTTGTCAACTTTAATTAATTATTCACCTTACTCTGATTAAAAATTGGATAAAAAGTATAAATTTATTGCAAAAAAACGCGACTTTCTATATCTATTCTAAGAGAAAATGGTTAAAAACAATACTAAATTATTTAAACAATTCATGTGGACATCTAATTATGAGTATAAATCAGTATTTTATGTATTAGAATCAATTTTCATTTTTTAAAAGACAAAAAAATCATAATTAGTGCTAAGAACTCGCAAAACACATTTTTTCACTTATGGGGTTTTTTCGGGACCCGATAAAACAGACTTATGGGGGTGACATTCAAAAAGTAATATTTTATTTATATTCCATGGCTAATTGCGAACTTAAATGTTGAGTTTCAACTCGATTAAGCTAATATTGACGATTCTGAATAAAATTTACAAAAATATATTTTTTTCTTATGGGAAATACGTGTTAAACTTCATGGGGCTTGCGTGACCTCTGAATACCTTAAAAAACGCATGTTTGTTGTTGTTATGGATTCGAATACATTTTGGCAAGATATACATTAAAATTTGAAAAAAAATTTTAATGCATTTTTGGACCATTTCTCACCACCTCTCATTAATTTCTCATACATACACAAATATAGCAAACAGCGCATTTTTTTACTCTTTGAACCCATTTTTTGTTCAAAAACTTAACGCGATGGTGCACATTAGTTGAAGGATTCTCAATCGGCGTCCAAAAACCTGTTTAAAAAAACTCCAAGCATTCTGGAGCCACAAAAAAGTGCATTTTTTAGGGCAGTTGAAATATAATTTGTAGGGCATTGAAAAATAGGCTAAAATGTTTTCCTTTTAATTGTTTTAGGTTTATTTTGAGTGTAATAGAGTTTCCAGAAGTTGAAAAAAAATACTGCAAGAAAGAAAGTGAAAGTAAACACTTCCATAGGAAGCACCAATTATCAGTAAAGTGGCGCCTATGCGGTCCATTTCAAGTAGCTATGTCCATACTCACACCTGGATATACCCTGCCGATGAAACGGCACTGACGAACGGCACTGAGCCACCAGTGCCGTTTGAGTGCCTGTTTTGGCCGATTTCGGCACCTAAACGGCACTGAGAGTGATGCGACGGTCATATAATGGTCCTATTGTTTTCGTCACGTACCGGGCGAGTAGAGTGGTTTCCAGTAGTTGGCCACCACCAACCACATTCCTTTTTAAAATTTTCTTCAAATTATTAACAGTTTTTTTAATTTATGAATTTCTCATTATACATATTTTATAATTATAAATTATATACTAATATACTGTTCTGGAGTTGAATTAAAAAACGTTGTCTATTTTAGCGTATCTCATTCCATTCACGAGATACATTATATCCATTCCAATTTTAAACTTCTAAAAAAAAGTTAGATATCTGAAATTATCGAAACCCGTAGATTCAGAATTTCTAGCTTTCGCAGCGGTAATTTCAAAATTTTACAAATTTTAATTTCTATATTTTAATCCCTTTCAGCTGTTCTATTTGGTAGCCTAGTCGCAGGTATAAAGGAAACTTCTGCAGGCATTTAAATCTCGAATCTGAGTAGCTTTGAACGAGCAGCACTCAAAACGGCACTGGGCAGTGCCGTTTGAGTGCCGTTCAATCAGTAGGGTATCATGAAAATTTTGAAAATCCTTAAAAAGCTTCAAAATTCTATTTCAAAATCTTCAAAAACTTTCATTTTTAATTATATTTTTTTGAATCCTTTCAAATTTGAAATTATCTTGTAAATTTTTTCAAAACTTCTAAATATTTTTTAAAATTATTCAGATTGTTTCTAAAACTTTTAATTAATCCCGCAAAATAAAAAAAAAATTCTTAAAATCTTTCAGATTATTTTTTGTATAATTCGGAAAATTTTTCGAAAGCCTTATAAATATTCTCTTAAAATTAATATTTCAAAATAAAAAGTAAATTTCAATGTTTTTAGGAATCTTAATAAGGATGTTTGGCACTTGGGAACAAACACACCATTTTTGCCACTTGATTATTTGATTTTCCGACTTACACTTAACTTTGCAAAAACTTTTGCCAAAAGTTGCAAAACATTAATATAACCACAAATTGCTGTCGTTGTTGTCATAATGTACTGATTAGAAACGTCTGAACTGGGCAATAAATGTGCAGTTACCGTAGTCACAACGCTTGTATGGTGATCGGTCACCTTATTAAATTAACTTATTGAATTTTATCCACTGACGACTCCACATGCGCCTGGTGCCCAGCACCAGACATTGGTCTGGTCTTTAATTTAAAGTTTTCACGTCATCGTACCTTTTAAACCTTATGGGCTGTCATTTGTGAAAGGTGGGTCATTCTCCATCTCATATTAAAAACTATGACACATTATAAAAATAAAATTTCCTAAAATGTTTCAATAATTATGGTTCATATATTATAACGCAGGTGGGAAAAGTTAGACTTATTAGTAAAGAGGTTAGTTGGATTTACATTTTACTATTTGTAACACCTGACAAATAAACACAAATGCAGCTATAATCTTTTTAATAATACATACAACTTTTCTATCTCAATTATAAAATTACAAATACAAAAAGTATACAAATTTCAAAATGATAAAAACTTTCCTTTTCATTAAATTCAGTTTTTCTTCTTCTTGCTAACTGCTTTCAGTACTTTAATAACCACTTCAATTGAACGATATTGTGCTTTTTCAAGATTTTGTGACTTAATTTTACCCCTGCAATGTATTTTTCTGTAATTGTTACTGAGATCGAACAGTCGATCAAACATGTAACTGGTAATTTGTCAGAACCATAAATATTTGCTTTGCATCTCTCCCTTTCACTTCTTAATTTCGGTTTTTTTATGTGTAAACATCTTAGGTTTTCGTTTAAATTAGGAAAAGCTTTAAAACATTTCAAAATCTTTGTGAAATTTGTGAAGTATTTGAAATTTTCGTGAAATCTTTTTACAATAAGTTAACGTTTACCGAAGATGTTTACACATATATCTGTTCCAAGTCGAAGTTTACAATGCATTTACTGATTATTTGTGTTACCTTTTTCATCAGTTTGTACCTTTTGTTTTACACTTTCATTTACTGAACTTTATTACTGAATTCGAAAGATAATTTGTTATATCATTCACTACATATTTTTATAAAAATTTCTACTAAAATTGCGGATATGATGGCACATTTTTTAGAATCGGAAGATCTTACATTAAAGTTGCATATAAATGTTTAGATTTGCAAAATTATTTAATCTGTCACGTGAGAGGGCACCCATGTGAAGCTGTGTACAAAGAAAAGTTATGAAAGTAAACATTAATTTCATTGTATTTTATTTTACTTCATTTTAAATAAGAATAATTGCATGGAAAACAACAAGACGCGCGCATCGTGCGCGGTTGGGGTACTAGTGTGCATGAAAATCGGTCAGGCGGTTTTCGACAAAACTCCCTCCATAACTTCCAAAAAATTCAATTTGAAGGTTAAAATTCTTTGTAATTTTTGGCTACCTTCGGTTGAATAATTGACATAAATTGCAGCCTGATACGAGCGGGGGCCGTTTTGCCATGCTTAATTGGCTATACCCTTTCCCGAAGTAACAAGAAATGAAGTTACTCATGATTTTAAATATACTGTACTTACTGCGATGGTAAATGAACATTATTCTCGTATTGTATCAAAGCGTAATTTAAAAAATATGGAATCATATTTCTTAATTAGCTGAAAAGAAAATCCGATCTAAATATTTCGTCTCTGAAAAACAAGTGCGTTTTGGGAAATATGGACCAAACTGATTACCAACTATTTGGAAAACTAAAAAAAAACATTAGCTTGGGTTTGGCTCAAATATATAAATTTACTCTCGAACTATGTGACCTATAAATTTTTTTAAATAATTTCACGTATTTTCTATTTCACTGCAGTTTTTGTAACATAGCGTAGTATGGCAGCCCTGCAGAGTGAACCTCAACCATCTTCAACCTAGAATCATTTTTTAATATAATAACTCCCCATTCTACAGTTTTCCTTTTTTGAGAAATACTTATATATTTTTTGTAAAAATAGCATTGAATTCTACTTATGTCTAAAAATACTCCATACTTATTCTAAACATTTGAAAAGATTAAATCTATAGAAAAGTAACAAACAATAAAGAAAAATTGAGTGCAAAAACGCTTAATAACCTTAATAAAAAATACCATTTTCTGCTACCCACAAACCTCCATAAAACACAGATTTCAGTTTATCCAATTCTTTTATAATACTGCTTTACTCAGTTCTCAATGTGAAATAACTCTTCTTAAACAATAATTTGTAATATGTAAAACAAAGAATTTGGTTAGTTTAAAAACTATACAAAAGTGATAAGCAATAAAGAAAAGTCGAATGCAAAAACCCTAAAAAAACCTTAATGAAAAAATGTGTTTTTTTCGATGGAGTTGAATGCACATTTCTTTGGAAAAAGTTGAATACGTCGAACCCGACATTTCTTCAGTTTAAATCGAAGAAACATGATATTATTTTTATCTCATGGAAAACATTTTTTTCATGGTTCCAAAATCGTGAATTTGCGATTTTTCTTAACGATTTTTGAACGCTTTAAACATCACGAATCGTCTCAGCGTACGTTTTTAATTATTTCTCGAAACTTTGGAGAATTCGTTAGAATTGTTTCAAACATCTTAAAGAACCGAAAATTCTCTCAAATTTGTAAATATTCTAATCGCATTGAAAAACTTTCTGAAATACTGTGAAATCCGTAATGAAGTATTATAAAATGCCGTGAAAATTTCATGAAATCCTATATTTCTTGAATATTGGAAGAAAATTTAATTTTTTTGGTTAAAAATTAACTTTTTATCTGAAAATTCTAATTTATCGATATAGAATTCAACTGTCTCTGAAAATGCGTCTTCTCGGGTAGGAAATTCAATAATACGGTTAGAAAGTTATTCTTTTTGGTTGAAAATTCAACTATTTTTTAAAATGCGTTTTTTTGTTTAAAAATTGAATTATTTTGATAAAAGATTCAACTAATTGGTTGAAGATTTTTTTTTTTTTTCATTCATAATTGCAGGTTCCATGTAAACTTTTTTGTTAAAAATTCGTATTTTTCGGTCGAAAATTTAAATGTTTTCGAAAATGCGTCTTTTATGTTTACAAATCCAATTACTTTGGTTAATTATTCAACAGTTTGGTTGAAAAGTCATTCCTTTTTATTGAAAATTCAACCTTTTCTTTTGAAAATGCATCTTTTTGGTTTAAAATTCAACTGTTTTTGGAAATTCGTATTTTTTGGATAAAATTTCAATTATTTTTGAAGAAAAATTAATTTTTTGGTTCAAAATCAACTTTTTTGTTGAAAATTCTGATTTATGGGTTATGTGAATTCAACTGTCTTTGAAAATGCGTCTTTTTGGTTATACAAATTTCCCCTTCCACAAAAAGATCGACAAATACTAATTACTAAATAATTAATTAATTGAATTAAATTAAATTAATTAAATTAAAATTAATTAATTACTAAACTCAACCCCAATGACACGAATTACGCCAAATACACCAACTCACAGTAAGCCTCCAGATAATGCCTGATGTACTCAATCCTGTGGAGTCCCTGAATACTATACCGTCTGCAGCCGATTTTTTTAGAAGCGCTCATATTCGCCTGAAAATTTGGTGAGGGGAGTGGAAAACTACAGTAAACAACTCCCGAGTGCAGCTGGTTACCGACAGGAGAGTTTGGATGCAAATATTCGATAGCATCGAGTATCCACATCCAAACCTCCAGCTTAACAGTAGTTACACGCAGTGCAAACATGACTAAGCGAGAATCACGAAGGGCCACCTATCTGAACGCTAACCACCGTCGGTATTATTATGATAACTTATATCATAGTAATAATAATTAATCTCAACGTATTATCTTTCGTTGAGAATATGAAACCGTTTTTACATATATCTAACCGTAAAGACGGTATATTTATATTTTCGTATAGCCTATAAAATAAAAAAAGACAAAAAAATTGCTAAAAATACAAAACTAAGTAACTCAGAAATTTATTTTGACGACAAAATTGATATAAAAAATGGTCTTTCAGAATCAAAGTTTGTAATAAATTTTTTATCTTAATCTTACATTTTTTACAATCAATTTCACGAATCTCGCAAAAAAAATGAAGAGAAACTGCTGCGAAACGGAGGATAAATCTAACCTTCTTGCTTGCAAATTGTGATTCTGCTGGAAGCGATATCATAGATCCAGAAAACAGTCCTTGTGTCGTCAGGCAGTTGGATAATGTAGGAATCTAGAAGAAAATTTGTAAATGAATACGTTCTTCATTAAAAATCAAAAATCAAAAATTCAAATATCAAACTTGGCGCGCAATTCAACCTTATCATGAACGCTCGAAGTCGTTAACTTGGAAAGGAACATATTATGAACATCGTATGACGTGATTTAATTTAAAGTCAGCATTTGAGACATTGAATTTTTAATAACCCACAATAAGCCATAAAATTTATAATCTGTTTACGATGCAGAAAATGTTGTTTGAACAATTTTCGATTTCTACATTATACAACTCTCTGACGACAGCAAGACCGTTTCCCGGAGCAACGATATTGCCTCGAGCAGAATCAGAATTTGCATGCAGGCAAGAAAGTTTGATTTATCCTCCCTTTGTCTATTCCAATCCTTTAGTTTTTTGCAAGATATATCTAGGTTACTTAGCTTTATATTCATGCCAATATTTTCGTATTAATTATTTTATATGCTGTACGACAATACAAACTTACAATTTTCATCAGTTTAGGTTATCTCATAAAATATATTTTTTAATAATATTAGTAATTATTTTATAGGGTTCAATAGGAAGAGTGCCAAAATTTAAAATATATAGCTCATGTAATCCTGAATCATAATAGCCGTTGGACACAATATATCTCAGAAAATTTGCCTCTCTTGAAAGTACATAAGTTCAAAAGAATAATTTCTTCTGCATCGAGCAAAAAATGTTGTTTTATTTTTAATGTATATGTAAATAGAATTACAAATCAAAATAAATTCGCGAATTTGTGTTACTGAATTTAAAATAAGGCCTAATAAGTTAATAATAGGCATATAAATAATTCAAAATAATATAACCTGAAAATACATTTAGAAAGAAAATTTCACGAATATATTTTGAAAACATTTTATGGAGACATTCCATCAATATTTCAGCCAATGATTCAGCAACATTGCGCGGAAATATTTTAGCAACATTTCGTGTACACTTTTGAGACACATAAAGCAAGCGCAATTCCAATATTCTTTGGAAATGTTGCAGAAATATTCCTGAAAAATATTGTCTGGGTCGGACATTTTAATGTTTCTTGAGCGTTGCTGCAATATTCATTTGGAATGTTGCCAATGTTTCAAATAAATATTCTAGCAATATTTCTGCAACATTGTGTGTGATGGGGGTAACAACAGCGCCAACTGACACGCGAATATATATCGCGAAGTAGTATCTCGAAGTTGTTGGAGCAATGTTAATGAAAAATAGCAGTGAATGTCAACTCATTTGAATTAAAAATGTTATTCTACGGTTTAATAGTAGATTTTAAATTGTACAACTCGCATGATTTGCCACGCTCGCGTAGCAACCTTTACGCTCGTTGGTAATCGACTGTCCATCTCGTTGCACACGATGCTTTCCCTAATCACCGCGCCGGTACGAGCGACCACGTTTGTTCAGAAGAATCTAAGTTGCGATGCGCAGTTTTAGGGACAAGTGGTAGATTGGGGATGCGCATGGGATTACCGAGTTCTCTAGAGGATTAAATGCCACATTACTTCGCTGTGGCGTCACCAATCGAGTAAAGACCAACTTAGATTCTTCTGAACGAATATGTAAGTCGCAAGTTCCGGCGCGGATATTGGGGAAAATTAATTATTTACTATAAGATTTCTTGTTGAAATTTAATTCAAATTCAAATTTCTTCTGAATTGGTAACGTTGTCGTAGCTACCTAATAGGCTCTACGATTCGACAAAGAAAACAAAGAAGAAGAAGTATTGGATAGACAGAGATAAAGAGTATGATCGTTTCTAAACGAATATACCTGCCATTGGAACGCAATCGGATCATCTCTGCCTATCTCATATGGTAGAAAGAGAGGTCCGATTGACTTCAGGCATCGAAGTCCCACTGGAGTGTTTTATAATGTCAAACTGTCAAGTGTTCACGTAAGAATGGTGAAAACTGTCTTTTTCGTAGACTGTTAATCTAATATTTATGAAAGTAAGTAATTTTCTGTTAAATAACTTCTACGTTTGTCTAGTTATGAAACTGCGTCATCATTATTCGATATATACGCAAAAGTGCGTTCTTCCACTTGAAGTGTTGGCGTGCGGTGTTTTGGTGAAAGTAGTAATGTGTTTTTGAATACTGCTGTCTTCGAATGGTTTAAGCAAGCGTGAAACAGAGGTCTGGATCGATTATTATTGAAGAGAAAGCTCTCCTTTTAAATGAGATGCTCAACGGCCCGCAATCTTTTTAAGTACGTAAGCAGAAAACACACTTATTTTGACATGTAACAGCAAGCAGATGTACAGGGCCGGCTCCGGATGGACCAGTACCAGTGCGCGTCTCTGTGTGTGTGTGTGTGTGTGATGCTGAGAGCGCAAGGCGAGCACACGTGTGCACCCGTGTGAGACCACGAACCGCTCTCCTACCATACCGGCATTCCTGACCAGCACCCGTGCGTGTCTGTATGAGGCAAGCCCGTGTCCGCGGGTCCGCGCGAGGCCGACACCGAGACCGCTCTAGAACACTCCTGGATGACGGCACAAAGCAACATTGCGCAACTGTGCCAGCCAAATGCATGTAACAACAGGTCCAAGGCTACTTCTTATCTCAAGAATCCTTTCGCGTAAACACCTTCAAGGCCATACCCTGCCTTGTCCTGGCAACCCATACCGCATCACATAGCCACTTTAAGGATGACTCATCGCCTCCTTACAGATAATATATCCATCTAATGCGCAAAAAGGTGCAGGTGTGCAGATGAAACCCCACACGGAGGGCCATGCATGACATCCCGCTTTGGCCATCCAAATTTGATCCACTGCTTCCCTATGCATGAACTAATAATGAACTACAGTTATATTAATAATAAAAATATAAAATAAAACTTTTAAGTGTTTAATTAAAACATTTTAATCACCGTAAAATTGCCATGTTTTAAATGTTGTTCTAATTTGAATTTTAAAGTACTATTACAATCATAATATGTATTTCCATAAGAAAATGTACCCTTTCTTCGTTATTACTTTGCATATAGAAGCAAATAGCTGTATGAATTCACGACATTTTAAGCCTTGAATGAACCCCCTAAGTTAATAAACGAGTCCCCGGGGCACTTTCAAAGTTTGAATTTCGAAAACCAGCTTTTCGAGAAAAACGCATCTAAATTTGGCGAGTGACATAAGGGTATGTGTTAAATTTTTAGTTCAACCATAAAAATGCCCACTTTCAGTCACTTCCGGAACATAAGTAAAATGAGAACAGACAGAGTCTAGATGAAAGTATGATTTCTTATAAAACCCCCAAAAACGATAATTTATATGTGTTTAAAAAAACGCAAATATCTGCAAACTGCGATCGACCTACATGGTACCTTTTCCATAAAATTTATCATAGTTGGAAATCTGCGGGAGGAGTTGCATTTCAATACCGACAAGATATCCCTGACAATTCCCGTAGCGGGGAATGGGCTGGTGCACGGAAAGAAATTTAGGACAGCTGTGGCTTTCGGTGTAGTAGGGCAGCACAACCTGTCTGGTAACACTGCTGTCCCACACGAAAGAACGTTAACGTGCTACAGTAGTTGATCCGACTTCTACATTTCTATGTTTGGAATTAAAAAGAGAAACCCTATTGAAATCGAAAGTTTTCACGAACTTGGAGTTTTCCTATACGTCTATAGTTATATATGAGTAAATTTACGCGAGGCCGCGCGCGTGTATCAACTGTGTCACCAGGAAATAACGCAACCGTCTTGCTGAGTTCTGAGTCTGTTGCTGTCCGAAAATTTTCTCGCGTGATTCACCCCTATGTTGGCTCGCATCGTTTCTAAAATACGAGAGTAGATACGTCTTGAACACAGGGCGCTCTAGCGTAGGGACTGTCAAATCGATTACGATTACTTCGAAGAATCGATTCTTGGTGTCTGGGAATCGATTAGTTGGAACCGAGTCTGAGCGGTCGAAAATCGATTCCGGAATCGACTCTCCAACCGATTC
This sequence comes from Andricus grossulariae, assembly GCA_011634705.1. NCBI lineage: Eukaryota > Metazoa > Arthropoda > Insecta > Hymenoptera > Cynipidae > Andricus > Andricus grossulariae. The sequence continues at coordinate 10,878 of JAABKJ010001862.1, forward strand.
TTCGATTCTCTTCAACCCTCCCTCAAACTTATGAGTGAGGATGTCAAGAGGGTACACGGCGATGCCGAGTCGGGTACGGGAATGAAAGTGAGAAAGGGAGATCAGCCAGTGTCTGTTTGGTCTACGTTGACCCCAACACCAACTACAAACAACTGCGCATGCTCGCCCGATTTATGTATTTTAAGTTATGACGTCATCTGGAAAGATGTCTGCACGCCGAGGGCCAAGCAATAATGCCAAATGCATGGGACGATACTTTATTTTTTTTTAAACATGAAAAAAAAATTTTGCCATAAGATTCTTTAGATATATTTTTTTAGGTTGTTCAATTAAATAATAAAATTGTTACAAATAAAAGTATCGCTTTTATTATTCGATTTAATAGCTTTTAAAAAATAAAACATAATCAAGTTCAAATACCTAATTGTGCCTGATTCAAAATCCCGCGTAATTATTTGTTTTAATTGAACAAAAGCTGCATAATATAATTGTTTAATAGTAAAACATTACGTTTGTAATTTTAAATTGTATAATAATGAGTTGGGGATTATATTATTAAAATTGAAATAATTATATTTATATAATAATGATTAATTATACAATATTTAAATATATATATATAATATAAAATAATAATAGTTATTATTATTATATTAATGCCTACTCCATCCCTTTCTATCTGACGTTTTGCTTGCGAAAGAAAGAGACGGAGTCGGCGTTTTACGCCGAGCGCCCGCTGATAGTGAATATAGAGAATTCGTGGTGCTTGGTCATGAAGTACGAAGAGTGCAAATAGTTACAAGAGGTAATCCTCCATTGTTAAAGTTTGAGGTTCGCTTGGGTCGGAGGTTTCCAACAATGACTCACTTAATAGCCTGACTTTCCATTTTAGCAGAAAATCGTCTCCGCAGTAATAAGAGATGCAAATAAGTAGGTGGAGCACCATAAAGTCTTAGGATCACCTGGGTCCATACTCGGGAGCGGGAGCTCACTTTTGAACAGACGTGTCACGGTACACTACAACTGACGAATACACATTGTTTTACGGTGACAGGTCGGATTTAGTTTTTTGTTGCTATTTGCGGATATTTTAACAGGTCATAGACTGTTAGCGAGGCTGATGGGAAACAGAAATTTAATTCGTTGCTCTCTGCATATTGACTAACGATGTAATTATATTATTATTGTATGTATATATGCATCGGTATATATATATGCTATAAAATAATACTAGGTATTTTACAATTTATGGCAACAACCGCTGTAGAGCGGTAGGAGTATAGCCAAAGATTTGAGAAGCATGGATCAATTTTAGTAAAGTTTTTAAAATAAAATGTAGTTTTCGGGAATTTAAATTTGAATTTATTGTAAATAGATCGAATTTTCGGTTAACTTAGTTTTTTAATAATATGATCTTTTATGATTTCACATGGAACTTATTTTGAGTAAAACGGATTTTGAGTTAGTCTATTTTTGTAATGATTTGATCCGGATTTGGAATCGGAATTGAATAAATTTTTGTTCTCGAAGTTAATTTAATTAATTTTTGGATTGGAGAGGATTCGCGGAATATTGAACGCTCATTTCGTTAATAATAAGGGTAGCTGAGAGGTATTGCTGGATAGGGCTTTTCGGTATTTTCGAAGGATCGTAGGGGAGGCCAGGTGGACAGCTGACGATGAAGACACATCAAATCAGGTCGCTTTTCAGACAGGCAGGAATAGAATTCCTCTGGATTCATCGATTGCGAATGATAAGACGTTTAGTAATACGAGCTGTGTGGAACCTGTGCCAGTTAGGCAGAGTACATCCTCATCGGGTGCAACCCACCAACAATCTCCTATTTTCGAGTCCAGGCACACACCTTCGGTAAATAGCGATGCGCAGGATAGGGTCCCAATATCCATGTTCACCTCTACAGTGACAGTAACTAAAAACACGTGCACGGCATGCGCGAGCCGAATTACGGACACTAGGCCGCAAATTAGTGACATCCAACACGTAGATTCATTAAATACGGGCTTTACATATGAGTGGCCGAATACACCAACTCCTTTTAATCTAACAGGTGCGGTTAATACCCGACTAACTTCCCCAAATTTTAATTTCCAAACTGAAGAATGACCTACTTTTATATAGCATCAACCAGAAGCGCTACGCTCGGTTAATTTTTCAGAGGTAAATACGTTTGTACTCTTAGAGAGTACGGCTAACTCAATGAATGATTTTAATAATCCAGGAACTCTGACAAATGTCGACCTTGGGGGAATATCGGGGTTAGGTGCGACTTCGTTCGGGATGCGATTTCCCCTCTCCTCAACGACTTTTGGTAACACAGGGGGGGCCTTGGATTATGGGTACTCAAGGGGGGTATAAACTGGAGGAATAAAATACCCATTTAACCCTCAAGCTACACATAATGTAGATCGGTCAGCCTATGGGTATGGTTACCCACAGGCTGACCCATACTTTTCACCGGAAATACCTGTGAAAAATCTAGGCCATTTAACGAGTGTGGCTGTGCAGAAAAATTATCATCTTACGGGTTTCAAAAATTCTGTCCCTTTTGTAGAAGGCTACGAGTCACATACTGGGGAGTTACATAATTAAATAAGAAATGGAACTTATGACGGTTTACGGTATCTGAAACCGCAGGCACAAGAGACTCTAGATCCAATTTCACGTGACCAGACAGGTATCTACATAAAAAATTCTAGTACCATGCCAAGCGATCAAACCGGTTTCCGTAGGGAGGGTCGGACGAATGCTTTAAACAATGACTATAGGCAGAATTGTACGGGGCATATGTCCTTCAGTAGGGCGTAAATCAGCCGTACAGTAGGGGTGCAGATCAGTCGTACAGTGGGGCGCAGGTCTGTCGTTCGGTAGCGTTGTAGATCGTATGTACAATAGGGCTGTTGATCCAACATATCGTAGAAATGGTAAAAGTCTATCACAAATTGCGAGGCAATGGAATGTTGCGTTTACTGGTCAGGGTGAAACAAGTGTCATTATATTTTTAGATAGGTTCGAGGAAGGTAGGGCGGTCGACTCTTTAAATCAGGAGGAAGTTTTATTGGCAACGCCCTTCCTCCTCGATGGAATAGCACTGGTCTGGTTTACGCATAACAGACACTTATGGAGATCTTGGTCACTGTTTAAGTAAGATTTCTGCACAGGGTTTGGGGATATAAATTATCAGAAGCGGCTAGAAGAGCAGATAATCACGCGTAGACAAGGCCCAGAGGAGTCTAGTATAGACTACCTCACATATATGATGGGTTTGTACCGTCTCTACCTGCGACTCATTTCTCTTGAAGAACAATTAGATAGGGCCTACCGTAATATGCGTTGCCAAATCAGGTGCGCAATTAGGCGCCGCGATTTTGGCTCTTATAATGAGTTGGCGGCATTAGCACAAGATTACGAACGGTCAACCGCTAGAGAAGATGAGGACACGTTACCACCAAGACAGGAAGACTCTTTTCTTCCGGAATATGCCTATCGTCCAAGTAGAAACAAAATGGTCAAAAACGGTGATAAAAAATGTAACGAAATTTCAGTGGCGGCTATTGCTACCAATGAACTAAAAAAGATTCCGGTGTCGAGGATCTAAAGAAGCAACTTGAATCTATAGAATTCCTGTTTAAAAACGATCGGGACAAGAAGGAAAGCGCAAACGTTAACCAACTGTCGTGTGTTTTTCGCGGATTTAGTGAACCAGATTAAAGAATTAAAGACACAGAGTCAAGGTTGGGCCGGTTCTAGCAGGGGAGCGGTCGAATCCAAACAAACAGATAGGAACGATTTGGGTGATAATAATAGCAATACTACCCTCGGGGGGATAAGTAAAAATATGAAATGTTTTAACTGCCTAAAGTTAGGTCATGTGTTTCGTTTTTGTAAGGAGAAGAAGCGCCTGTTCTGCTTTCGTTGCGGGGCCAACGGAGTTGTAAAAAGGGAGTGCCCAAAATGTAAGTCTAAGGGAAACGAGGAGGGGAGGAAAAGTGAAGACCCCTAGTTCCGCCCGAGTCAAATGAGAACGCACTCAAATTGAATACCGAAACCCCGTCTGCTCCAAATCCCTTGATTAGCATCATAGCCCCATCGTTCTCTAAAACGTATAATAATGTAGTTGTTCAGGGTGGACTTTTCGTCCATAAAAACGAGGTCTCGAGATTGGGTCGCGTACTCGGGGTTAATACGAAGAACGAGGATCCGGTCGAAATCACCAAGTTAGTCGAACCACCATACTTTGCAGAAGGTCGCTCTAATTTAGCCCCGGTGGTGCTTCGGGGGAAGGGGCAGCCGTTGCCGGCTGTAGTAGGGAACTAGACTTCTCAGAGATCGAAGAAAAGTGGGATGCTCGGAACGGCATCTTGGAAAATGATCTGACCGCCGAAGAAATCGCATTGTGCGGCGAGATCGAAGTAGAAGATAAGGCTACGCGAAAGTTTGCAAAAATCAAAATTGGGTTTGAAGAGATAATTGCACTTATTGATGGGGGGGTCATCTCGATAATTCTGGAAGGAGGCTTTGGGTAAACGGTTGATGACCAAAGTAGGGCGCGAAATGATTGACCCGCGAGCAAAAGTATTGCGAGTAGCTAATGGCACGACATCGGCGGTATTAGGCCCCGTTTTATTTCTGGTGGAGCTGGACGGCGTAAATAGCGAGGTCGCCTCTAGGATAGCGAGTGAGGTTACATTAGATTGCATTTTAGGGTGGGATTTCATGCGTAAAATCGGTCTCATCCAAAACAGTTTTAGGGATTCATGGTATCTGGCGAGACGTCCGGGCGTGGACCACATTGTCCACTATTGTAACGGGGACATAGCGACAATGGGGACAGAAGAGACCGCGGAACACGCAAGGTGTTGCGGTATAGTCGAGTTGTCGGAAGCCGAAGAAACACAACTCAAAGAATTTTTGGCGGATGCAATACCCTCAGAGGCGCCGAAAATTGGAAGAACCACCCTCGTCAGGCATAGAATTGATGTTCAGGGACATCCCCCAGTTAAACAGAGGCACTACCGAGTATCACCTGTGGTATTTTGTCGTACTGTGGTCGAGCGTGTCGCTCCCGTACTAAATTATCCGGCACCTCACAATATTAAACAATTGCGGAGATTTTTGGGCATGGCTAGTTGGTATCGGCGATTTATCCAGGGGTTTTCCACTGTTACGGAACCCCTAACTAGGCTTTTGAGAAAGGATCGCGGTTGGGAGTGGGCCGAGGATCAAGAGGCAGCTTTCGCGGCGATCAAACAGGCCCTAACCAGTGCTCCAGTTTTAGCATGCCCAGATTTTGAGGCTCCGTTCGTTTTACAGACAGACGCGAGTAGTTACGGCCTTGGTGCAGTTCTCACGCAGGTTATTGAAGGTGAGGAACGGGTAATAGCATTCGCGAGTCGAACGTTGTCGGACGCGGAACACAAATATTCAACGACCGAGCAAGAGTTTTTGGCCGTAATTTGGTCAATTCGGAAATTCCGACATTATTTAGAGGGATTTAAGTTTACCGTGATTACGGATCATTCTATCCTACGGTGGTTCCATAATTTACATAACCAGACAGGAAGGTTAGCCCGGTGGTCGCTCGAGTTACTTGAGTATCGGCTTAACATAGTCCATCGTAAAGGTACACTACACCATTTACCGGATGCGCTCTCCCGCATGTACGAAGATAATGTGACTATTGCGGCTTGTGCAGCGAAAGAAGTGGAGGAATCATGGTATCGTCGTCGATTAGAAGATGTGCAGAAGTATCCAACGAAGTAACGCGACTGGAAAATTGTTGAAGGTCGGTTGTATTTCTTTAGGCCGAATCCACTGATTGATTCAATTTTTGAAGATCAAGAAGCGTGGAAATTGGTTTCTGAACGAGCCCCTCCCGGGTTGATGGGAAGGAATGTCGTCAATCAGCCATGGACATTGATGTCCATGGATTTTATGGGGCCGTATACACGAACTAGGGCAGGTAACAAGTATATTATCGTATTTCATGATTACTTTGCTAAGTGGATCGAATGTAAGGCCCTTCGCGCGGCCAATGCCAAAAATGTGTGTGCCTGAAGTTATCCATACGGATAACGGAACTGAGTTCCTCAACAAAATCATGGCTGAGATAACGCAGTTTCATAGTATTTGCCATTCTAAGAGTCCAGCATACCATCCTCAGGCTAATCCGACTAAGCTTATGGATAGGGTTCTAAAATCTATGATGCGAGCGTTCGTGGATAAGGATCAACGTGATTGGGACGTGCACCTGCCTGAATTCAGGTTTGCGTACAATTCAGCGGTTAACAGTACGACGAAGGTTAGTCCGGCTTTTCTCAATCTCGGTAGGGAATTGCGGCCGAAGGCATGTCTCCGAGTAGAGAAGGAGAGTCCTAGTGAGATCTCTGAACCAGATCGCGAGCAATGGGTTCAGCGAATGGAACGTTCTTAAACATTGGGAAAAGCTTCCTTCTAAGGAAAAAGGCATTACGGCCAACCTTTGTAAGCGTTACCACAGTCCGTTCCGTGCAATTAAGGTGCGGTCCCCTCTAGTGTAGGAATTAGCCACCGATAACGGTCGAGCACTGGGGGCGTTTCACTTAAAGGACCTTAAACCGTACCGCAAACCGGGAGCTAACTTTATTAAGAGGCAAGGTTTGCATTAGGGATCTTTTGAATGTATTTTCTACCCTACTGATTGCTTTGCATGAAGTTCTTTTTGACACGTCTTAATTTTTTTTCAAGGTGAAACTGCATCATGACGCACGGCCAATACTGGGATGACCAGCTCGAGGGTCTTGTCCAGTGGATGGAGCAGGTGGTGGCCTGTGACGGCGCAGACTATCCTCCTCCACCCCGCCTTGAGGGACGTGAAAGGCATCAACGGAGGACCAAGAAGTGGATGAGTTAGCGATGGAACACGCTCACCTTTGCCCTCAACCCGGGCACGTTTCGCATCGGAGACCACCACGTGGGACAAACGGACGTGATGAACGCAACACAGACGGACACTGAAGTGGACGAGGCGGCCCTCTTCCAGGGGCAAGAAGCGGCCACGCCAGCAGGCTCACCACCGAGCTCCTGTTTTAATGGCAGCAAGGCAGGCCACTCCTGGAGGGAGTGTCCCCGGGTACTAGGGTTTTTCTGCTCGGGATGTGGGCGTGCGGATGCCCATGAGCGGGATTTCTGTCGGCGGCGACCGGATCCGCTTCCTGAGTGGGAGCATTTTTTGGGAGCATTTTTTTGGATCGGATCTTTTTTTTTTTTTTTTTTGTGTTTTGAGTCAAGAATGCTATAAGATCAGAGGGCCGTCTTACATTAGACTGTGTCTCCTCTGGGCGATCGCTAGGGGGATGAGCTGTAATGTTGCAGTTTCAACACTGCAAAATCCATGTTTTTTGTTGGTTACTTTTTGAAATGTAAGCAGCTCCTCTTCTTCTCGCGAGTGCCCGTCGTGAGGTACGAGGTCTGACCGTGTGCTTTATAGAATTACGACACTATTTACATTTTTTTTTATTTCGTCAGTTTTCTCGCTTATTTGTTAATTTTAAAACCAAAGCTCCATTTTATTTGAAAACAGAAAGGTCAAACTCTTTTGGGATGATAACGGGATTAATTTAATTTATTTATTTTCGGGTTCCTTTTTGTTATATGACAAATCGACGAGTTACGTGGATGGAGGCTGTAAGGAACAAAAATTGGGACGCACACTTGGAATTCTGTATTCAACCTTCATAAGTACGACGATGCTCAGACTGGCTGTGTCATCCTGTTGATGGGTAGTCGAGCGCACAATTTTTATTTGTACAACGCGGGTGAAGTGCGGATATGAGTCCCGCCTTCAAAACTCCCGCGACTACTACCATTCAACATGGCGTCAGCAGTGCAGCCCATTGGTTAGCGTAGTCGACATCTCCTGGCAGCCGACGGACGCGGAGAAGAGCGGACGGAAGCTCCTATACCATGGACGTGAGCGCGCTAATTCTGAGGGTAAAACTCACTAAAGGCGCGATCCGGTGCGGGTTGCGTTGCGCAGCAGCGCTAAGAAGGTCTGCGACCACATCCTTCCTGCGCGTCGTTCGAGCTTGGCGGTAGGGAGCATCTTGCTCAACTGACACTCTTGGTCAGACTTCGTGTTGTTACGTTTGTGTCTATTGTGGGTTGTACGCTTGATTCATTGCGGATTTATTGTATCGCTTTCTCTTTTGTCTTTTTGAATGAAGCTTTCTTGGAATTGTTGTTAAGTTAAGACGGCCAAAATTGTTCATCATGCTTAAAGTGCGGTTTGTTTGTTTTTATGTTAGAATCTATTCCGTGACAGACTCGATCGTGTCTTTTTGTTTGGAGCGGGTTATTTTTGTTTGCGGAGTTACGGTCTAAATATTTGTTTGCCACCATGAGGTTTCTTCAGCGAATCATTTAACTCTCACGCGTGAACAATAATGCTTGTATAATTTCCGTTTCATTTCTTTTTGTTTGAACTCCAAAAGTTTGACTTTCTCGTTTTTAATGTTTAACTGTGAAACTGTATCATTTATTGAGCTTAAACTCTTGCTTAATTGATAATGGCGGCTTTATGTTCGTTTGCTTGTTGCGGGATTTTTTAAATTCGCTTATTTAGATTAAAATTTTTTTTTTTTCAACTTACTCGCTTCTTGTGAATTTTCTTTGTGAGAAATTGTTAGTTTCCTTTTGTGTACCAATCAGTAACGTTGCTTTCCTTGATCGCATCGCTATGTGCGGTTTAGTCTTGCTATTTAGTCTCTCTGTTATATCGCATTTCATGGTTTAAATATATACATAATCACAGATCTGCAAAAAATGGTTTGCGATTGTTGTTGGCCAACTGAGGGTCATTTCTGATGTAATTTGCTGCGTGGAATCCGAATCCGGGGTCAAAGTTTTACCAGCACGTCAGGTTTTTGAAATATCCTAACCGAAAAATGCGGTTTTTTGGTATATTTGAGATTATCTTACATCGCGAAAATTTCATTTTTCTAAAATCATCTCTTGCTATCTAAAAGTGCAACTATCAAGCTTTTAAAAGCTTTTTTAAAATTTAAGATATCTTTTTTCTCTGCAGAGATATCCTTAAATGAAGTTTAGTACTTTGGTGATCACACTACCGCAGTACTAAAATTGAAAACACTTCTTGAGATTGTGGAAATGATATATTTCTATGTTTTCTGGGTCGCTGAATCCAAATCTGAGCATAGAATAGAACTTTGATAACTACATCTAACCTTCTTGACTTTTGTGGTATCTCTTTTGCTTTTGTTCCAAGGATCTTGTGCCAGATCGCCTTCTATGTTGTGCATGTGGCTCATCGCGTTGAAGTGACTAGCAATAGTCGGCTAGTATAGCTGTTGACCATTTTCCTTGATAGCGCCTTTCCATTTCTCTTATGTCTTGGTGAAAACGCTCTCCTTGCTCTTCACTTACATCGCCTAAATCGCGAATCTGTGGGCCTACAAATATCCCTTCTTTTATCTTTGCATTTGGTAGTAATATTTTTTTTGCATCAACCAAGGGATCTTTTAAAATATTAGGATCGCCTTGTATGAGGGAAGTACGAGTAGTCCAGTCTTTTCTAATATAGTGCTGCTTCCTATTTCTGCTATCCCATAAGCATATAAAACATGGGTACTTTGTAAAACCTGATTGTTGTCCAAGAAATATACCAGTAATTTTGAAATCTCCGCATACATCCCACTTATGAACTTCATACTGAATAGCTTCGAGAATAGTTTCAACATTTTCATATGACTCTTTTAAGTGAACGGAATGAGCAATAGGCAAGGAAGCGTATTTATTGGAGTTGTGTAGCAAAACGCCTTTCAAACTTGTTTCAGAGGAGTCAATGAACTTTTAGCCGTGAACCCAGTAGCTCAGATTCATCTTCAGGTAAGCCTAAGTCTCTGACTAAGTCATTTAGCGCAGTTTGTTAAAAAAAAACCGGAATTGAATCAGAATCTTTAATATCACAAGAATCTTTATATTCAGATTCTTGGAAAACTCTATTCTCACTGCCAATACCGTTATCTATATTTGGCTTCCAACTTGGAGGGTTTGGAGGAATATCGCCGGATTCCATCATCACGGGTTTTGTAACACTCGATACATTTGGGTACTTAATCCTATAACAATTATTAGTATTAAAGCCAGAAGTTGTAGTTAAACAAAAATAGCACTCATCGTGACTGGAAGGCTCACGTCATAACATTGGTGTTTTAAAAGGCATTGGTGTAACTGAAGTTGTGGCATTATTCCAGCGTCTGAAAGTCTCAACACATGATTTGCAAGCTTTGTGTGGAATCCAAGATTTATCTTCGCTAGAAAGCGATATCTCGAAATAATTTTTGTAAAATGTTTTGACATTCTCATTGATATCAATTTTCTGCTTCGAAATCATGAAACGACTGCAAATGTAGCAAAAACTGTCCGAATCATTTGAACACTTCTGGGAGTCCATCATGAAGAAAAATCAGCCGTAAAAAAGACTGATAGAAAATACTGGAAAATATTAAAGGTTGACGTGAAAACGGCTGATTAGAAACCCCGAAGAAAAACTTATTGCAAGCAGTGTCGTGAAAACGACTGCTGAAAAACTGTTCGACGATAAATCTTTGCTGAAAAGATAGCCGTGAGAACGAAGAATTTTTTCAGAAGTGACCTTAATGGTGGGACAGATACAAATGACAATGTCAGTGAGCGTCTTATATTTTATAACTGCATGAAATTCAGAAACAAATGACAATGCATTCAATTCAAATGACTGCATGCAATTCAGAAACGAACGAAATATAAGTGATCGTGTTATGTTTCACAACTCCATGAGATTTAGAAAAAATTGCCAATGTGAGTGAGCGTCTTATGTTTAAGAAATGCATGAAATTCAGAAACAAATGACAATTTCAGTGAGCGTCTTATGTTTTAGAACTGCATTAAATTCAGAAATAAATGATAGTTCAACCAAAAATCGTAGATTTTGCACTTTTGGGTTAGGGAACCTGAGTAGTTTTAGGTAATGGGATAGTTTTGTGCTCATATTTGGATTCAGCGACCCAGAAAACATACAAATATATCATTTCCATAATTTCAAGAAGTGTTTTCAATTTTAGTACTGCGGTAATGTAATCATCAAAGCACTAAAATTCATTTAAGGATATCTCTGCAAAGAAAAATGATATCTTAAATTTCAAAAAAGCTTTTACAAGCTTGATAGTTGTAATTTCAGATGGCATGAGCCGTATTTTTCGCACTTTTAGGTTAGGATATCTGAAAAACCTGACGTGCTGGGAATATCTTGACCCCGGATTCGGATTCTACGCAGAAAATTACATCGGAAATGACCCTCAGTTGGCCAACAATAATCGCAACACATTTTTTGCAGATCTGTGGCTATTTTTTTCTGTAGCTAAAATTATTTTATAGGTGAATAAAGAAAATAAAACATTGTTTTTTTTATATATATTCATGTGCGAAACACGTGGCTGTTATTAGTTTTTCTGCAAAGCGTCAGGAACATTGTTTTTTTATGTTAAAGCTATTTTATGTTTAAAGCTAAGGCTATTAATTCAAGAGTTTATGGAGACGAAAATAAAAAATATATTTTTGTTTGTAGATTGATACACTATGTGCACGAATGTGACATTCTTTTTTTATAAAACCTCCGGCAAATTGCTTTTTTCTGTGGCTGAAGTCATTTTAATGGTAAAAATAAAATAAAACAATGTTTTTTCTACATACAAACGTATTCCCAAGGTTTTGAAGGAAAATGAGTGCAGATCTTGACTGGAAATTTTTATTAATATTTCCAAGAAAATATGAAAATAAGAATTTGCTTAAATAACTTTTGTTAATTTAGTAGCATTGTATTCATTCATTTAGTTTTTGATCAAAATTCTGAGCACGAGTTTGATTGTTTGTTTATTTTAGGTCAAGAATAAATTTGATCTTTTGTAAATTTAGGGTTCTTTTTCCATAAACAAAAGCTTTGTAGTTTCCTTTAAACATATTTTTAGGTAACAAAAAAATAAAATGGTTAAATGGTTTCCACGTCTTCAAGAAAAACTAATACCATCCATGTGTTTAGAACATGAAAATACATAAAAAGAACATTATTTTATTTTTTCCCCCATTAAAATAATTTCAGCTACGTTCAGATTCGTGCGCATAGCAGAACTTTTTATTCGAAAAACAAAATAGTGGTGCTGGTCCTAAAGTCTTTTTTTAGTTTCGGCTCAAATTTGGATTTTCTCAAATAATCGTTTGTAGCATAATAGAGCAGAAACTTAGGACAATTCAGTATAACGTTCATTTTTTGGAAAATTCAAGATGAGACATTGATCACAGAAAATTGTTATACAAAACTGAACAATTATTTTGACACAACGCCCCAAATATGACCCAAAAATAAAAAAAACTACATTTTTACGTATATTTGGTAATTTTCAATATTCTCTGTTATCTTTTTTAAAACAAATAATTATTAATGGACAATTAGAATTTTTTCCCATGATTTTTAAGCAATTTTTAATTATTTAAATAAATGTAACTCAATTGAACAATTATTTTTTTTCAAAAAATATATAAAATAATCGTATTTTCTGAATTAAATGTAATAGTTGGTCGTTGTTTGGAGTAGTAATTTTTTTAAAATGATGTCTAGTTTTTTCATCAATTGTTATCTTTACTGCCCCTCAAAATCATTCAATATTATGATTATTTCAAAAAATACGATTTTAAACATAATTTTGGGTGAAAATAATTGTTTAAACAAATTCAATTTGTTTCAACAATTACAAAATGGTTACTATATTCTTTCTATACACTATCCAGTCGGAAGAATAATTGTATGTGTTCTATTTTATATTATTTTTTTATGCTTTCGAAAGAAAACTGCTTGAGCCAGTAAACATTGTTTAAACAAATAGAAATGTATTAAACATTAGAAGAAAAGTATCAAAGTTATGTAATTATTCGACAATAAGTATCGTAGGATACCATTTTGAAAAAAAAGTGGACATCTCTGACTCGATTTTGAGAAATTTTGAAAATAAACAATAATTAAATTTTTTAATTTTTGCATTTTTTGGAAAAAATAATTGTTAAGTTACATCCCTTTAAACAATTAGAAATTCTTTAGAAAGTCATCAGAGATATTCAAATTGTCCATTAGTATTTATTTGTATTGAGAAAGACGGCAGAAAATGCTGAAAATTAACAATAAAACATAAAACTGTAGTTTTTTAATTTTTGGGTCATATTTGGGGCGTTGTAAGGGAGGGGGGAGAGGGTATAAAAATGAAAGTTATTGATTCGATCAAACCCTGAAGTATCAGTCCAATTTTTCGAAAATCCAAAATTTGCTCATGAATATATGGGATTTTCAAGTGTCGGGTGGCATGTATTAATATTGGAATTTCAAAAAAACACGGATTTTCTTTCTTCGGAAATAGAAACTTCGGGGGTGGGGGGTGTCTTGTCCTCCAGCTAAAAAAAAAAAGTGTACCACCCTAGTAACCATGGAGAGCAATTTGCTCACCGGTGGAAGCATTTTTCTCACCGATGCTGGGAATTTTGCTCATCGCTTTCGCGCACGGAATGTTTTTTCGCTCTCCTGAAAAAATCCGATTTCGTTGATTATTTAATTTTGTAGTGCTACCCATTGAATATTGTTACTGCTGATAAAAATATTATAAACAAATATTAAATTTAGCAACAATAAATTTATCCTTTTTACAATTTGGGGTTCTTTTTTCTCTTTTTTCCTAAAACGAAAGTGTTTCCTTTAACCTCTCCACAGTCGGACGAAAAAGAACATATCGTGCCAAAAATGTTTTCGAGAAAAAACACTTCAGAATCACGTGATATTTGCAGGGTCAATGTTTTTGGGGTCGCTGAATCCAAATCTAAAGTTGGATTTTTAAAATTCAAAATGGCGGACTGGAATTATTAAAAATGTTTGTACCTTAATAAAATTGATGATACTTCGGTTTTTGGGGTCACTGAATCGAAATCTGGTGTTGGATTTTCAAAATTCAAAATGGCGGATCCAGTATGGCCAACCAAATTATCAAAAATGTTCTTTCGTTATTATTATTTTTTATTTATTCGGCTGAGAGTGGCAATTTATGAAAACAATCATCTCTGTAACATACCCTGATAATACCATTTTTATCATTTGTTTACTTAAAATTTGTTATGCCACATTGGATATATTACATTTTTAATTTAACAACTTCTTAAACGTGAACATGGATAGTCCGATAAAGTTGTAAACATTTTTGATAATTTTTCTCCACCATATTAGATTCGCCATTTTGAATTTAAAAAATCTAACATCAGATTTGAAATCAGCGACCCCAAAAACCTACGTATCATCAATTTTATCAAGCTCCGAACATTTGTATTAATTCATGTCCGCCACATTGAATTCGTCATTTCGAATTCAAAAAATCCAACATCAGGTTTGAAATCAGCGACCCCAAAACCCTAAGTATCATCAATTTTATCAAGGATTGAACATTTTTAATCATTTGTGTCCACCATATTGGATCCGCCATTTTTAATATTAAAAATCTAACGTCAGATATGAAATAAGCGACCCCAAAACTCTAAGTATCATCAATTTTATTAAGTTCCGAACATTTTTAATAATTCATGTCCGCCATATTGTATCCACCATTTCTAATTTTTTAAATCTAACATCGGACTTGAAATAAGCGACGCCAGAAACCTAAGTATCATCAATTTTCTAAAGGTCCGAACATTCTTAATAATTCATATCCGCCAGTTCGAATTTTTAAAATCCAACATCAGATTTGAAATCAGCGACCCCCAAAAAGCTAAGTAACATCAATTTTATCAAGGATCAAACATTTTTAATAATTTGTGTCAGCCTTGTTGAACCAGTCATTTTCAATTTTAATAATCCAACATCAGATTTGAAACCAGCGACCCCCAAAAACCAAAATATCATCTATTTTATCAAGGTCCGAACATTTTTAATAATTCATATACGCCAGTTCGAATTTTTAAAATCCAACATCAGATTTCAAATCAGCGACCCCCAAAAACTTAAGTATCTACAATTTTATCAAGGACCAAACATTCTCAATAATTTGTGTCCGCCATATTGAATCAGTCATTTTCAATTTTTAAAATCCACCATCAGATTTGAAACCAGCGACCCCCAAAAACAAAAATATCAAGGTTCGAACATTTTTAATAATTCATATCCGCCATTTCGAATTTTCAAAACCCAACATCATATTTGAAACCAGCGACCCCCAAAAACCAAATTATCATCTATTTTATCAAGGTCCGAATATTTTCAATAGTTCATATCCGCCAGTTCGAATTTTTAAATACAACATCAGATTTGAAATCAGCGACCCCCAAAAACCTTAGAAACATCAATTTTATCAAGGACCAAACATTTTAAATAATTTGTGACCGCCATATTGAATCAGTAATTTTCAATTTTGAATATACACCATCAGATTTGAAACCAGCGACCCACAAAAACAAAAATATAAAGTTTCGAACATTTTTAATAATTCATATCCGCCATTTCGAATTTTTAAAATCCAACATCAGATTTGAAACCAGCGACCCCCAAAAACAAAATAACATCTCTTTCATCAAGGTCCGAATATTTTTAATAGTTCATATCCGCCAGTTCGAATTTTTAAAATCCAACATCAGATTTGCAATCAGCGACCCCCAAAAACCTAAGTAACATCAATTTTATCAAGGACCAAACATTTTTAATAATTTGTGTCAGCGATATTGAATCAGTCATTTTGAATTTTTAAAATCCAAAATCATATTTGAAACCAGCGACCCCAAAAAACCAAAATATCATCTTTTTTATCAAGGTCCGAACATTTTTAATAATTCAAATCCGTCAGTTCGAGTTTTTAAAATCAAACATCAGATTTTAAATCAGCGAGCCCCAAAAACCTAAGTATCATCAATTTTATCAAGGACCAAACATTTTTAATAGTTTGTGTCCGCCATATTGGATCCGTTATTTTTAATTTTTTTAATCCAACGTCAGATTTGAAACCAGCGACCCCCAAAAACCAAAATATCATCTTTTTTATCAAGGTCCGAACATTTTTAATAATTCATATCCGCCCGTTCGAATTTTTAAAATCCAACATCAGATTTGAAATCAGCGACCCCCAAAAACCTAAGTATCATCAATTTTATCAAGATCCGAACATTTTTAATAATGCATGTCCGCTATATTGAATTTTAATAATGCAGCATCAGTTTTGAAATCAGCGACCCCAAAAACCTAAGTATCATCAATTTTTTCAAGCTTCGAACATTTTTAATAATTCATGTCACCAATTTGAATCCGCAATTTTCAATTTAAAAAATCCAACATCAGATTTGAAATCAGCGACCCCCCAAAAACCTAAGTATCATCAATTTCATCAGAGAACAAACATTTTTAATAATTTGTGTCCGCCATATTCGATCCGCCATTTTTAATTTTGAAAATACAACATCAGATTTGAATTCAGCGAGCCCAAAACCCCTAATATACTCAAGGACAAATAAAATCGGATCAAGTTAAATAATTTCCTTCTAAAATTCCCACATATGTGTCATGATGCAAAAGTTGCACGACACGAGAATAATATTGGCGCATGCGCACTTTGATACATAGTTAAGTTTTACACCGGTGAGAAAACTTGCAGCTTTCATGGAAGGTTGTTACTAAACAAGCGTGTAACAATTACCCACAAGTAATTGCTGGCTCGTGTGATTTCGCAAGCCTAAAAATGCTTTAAAATTCTTAAAAATGCTTAAACATTTACAATCGCAAACAATTACCTACTTTGCGCACTCGTATCACAAATTGCTATTTTCGCACGGTTCCCGATTTATTGACTTTCCGTACTCTCTATATGTACATTTGTATACGTACATACTTCGAAAACCGAAAATTCCGTGTATGTATCACAAAAAATTATAATTCACCTTTCTTTTTAATAATGATTTGCGATAAAATTAACCAAGAATAAACTTCAATTTTTGTAGTTACCGAAAATATTGAATATAAATCATTCACGATTATAATTTTTAGTTGAAACAATTTCGTAACTCACCCATGATGATGCAGATAATTAAGAAAATAGTAACAATTTTCAAATTCATATTGATAGATCTTCCTTCTTTGAACCGAATATATATAAAAATGAAAAGTTGGTATTTTTCAAAATTACAGCTGTGTGACTCAAGTCGAAAAAATTCTCTCTATATATACCCTAAGGTCCAATCATCCCAGTCATAGAAAAGCATGAGTGTGAGTGAGACACCTAATATTTTATTTTTTTATTTTTACGCGCTACACACGAACCTGATATTTATCTTCCTGGAAAACCTCGGTCAAATTGTTGTTTCTTTTCTGTAGCTGAAGTTCTTTTATTGGAAAACAAATAAAACAAATAAATGTATTTTTGTAGATTTTTACGCGCTGAACGGGAATCTGATATTCATTTTCCTAACAAACACTGGGTAAAATTGTTGTTTGTTTTTTTGTAGCTGAAGTTATTTTATAAGCAGAAAAATAAAACAAATTAATGTTTTTTGTAAATTTTGATGCGCTGAACAGGAATCTGACTTTCATTTACCTTTTAAACAGTTAAATTCAACCAAAAAGTATGAGTTTTCAACAAAAAGGTTGAACCCTTAACCAAAACAGATTTATTTTCAACCAAACAGTTGAATTTTTAACCAAAAAGATCACATTTCTACCAAAATAGTTAAATTTACAACAACAACAAAATCGAATTTTTAACAAAATAGTTCAATTTTCAACCAAAGCGATAAATTTTCAACTAAAATTATCAATCTTCAAGAATTATATGAATTTTTCACAAAAGAGTTTAAAATCCAACCAAGTAGTAGAATTTTCAACCAAGAAGATTAATTTGCTACCAAAAAAGATGAATTTTCAACAAAATAGTTCAATTTTCAACCAAAGCGATAAATCTTCAACTAAAATGATCAATCTTCAACAAGGATTATATGAATATTTAACCAGGAAGATTAATTTTCTACCAAAAAAGAAGAATTTTCGACAAAATACATCAATTTTCAACCAAATAGTTGAATTTTCAACCCACAAAGACTAATTTACAACAAAATAGTTCAATTTTCAACCAAAGCGATAAATTTTCAACTAAAATTATAAATGTTCGTGAACGATTATATGAATTTTCAATCAAGATGATGAATTTTTAACCAAGAAGATTAATGTTCTACCAATAAAGAAGAATTTTCAACAAAATAGTGAATTTTCAACCCAAAAAGATGAATTTTCAACAAAATCATTTAATTTTTAACGCTTGGGTAATCCCGTTGCGTCCCCTTGTGAGCCTAAGCGTGACCCCAAAGCCCTCTCCATAAGGAGAGGACCGC
>JAABKJ010001863.1:0-29319 GCA_011634705.1 Andricus grossulariae
AATATTGTGAAATAAATTATAATCATCTGATCAAATACTATTATTTCTTTTCCTAGATCAAAAGAATCTGATCGTGTTTATACACCCATTCAGCGTACAAGAATTAACATAAATGGTGCACGTTATTACAGTCATTAGGGATAATTACTCAATATAATCAAGTCTAGTAAACTAATTCCCAGACCCTCTTATAAATTTATGCAATAGAGGTATTCAATTAAGCTATTTTTCGTTTATATACGATGATGCTTGTAATGAGTTGCTTTAATTGACTTGCTGATCAGGTTTCACACCTCTATGCTAAGCAATCTTTGAAGTTGGGTCAGGTAGTGAGTGACTTGCAAAATTGAGGTATAAGAGGAACTGGTCTTATACCGTATGCTTATATATCTTATATCTTATGCTCCTTATACCCTATGCCTCATAGGATTATTATAGGCTTGTAGCGATCTGAAGACCTACACCTGTTTTGCAGTTACGGTACACGTACCTGCATTCCGTGACTGGTTCTAATTTAGAAATTGCCGGTTCTTTAACAGCCTATAATGGCAGACAACCCGCATTGATTTTATCTCAGTGCAAGATTTCAAGCTTCTTTGTCTCTACTGAGCAATACTTCAGCTTAAGCCTCAAGGCTATGATGATCTGTTGTAAGAATTAGATTAAAACTAATTGCTTGATAATAATATTTACATACACATTAGGGTGAAGTGAAAACAATTCTTTTCAAATTCGGAGGAAGTTCAAAAGCTTATGTTTGCTACTGGATGTGCCACAAAAAGTTACAGATAAGAAAATTCAGATTATTACATTTTACAAATAGGAAAAGTAATAATCCAAACAATCACATATTTTTGAAAATTTCTAGTTTCATAAACATCTTGAAAACATTAAAAAAAAGATACCTTTCAATAAATTTAGGTAAATATTTATGCCTCAATTTAAGAAAATTCTAATGGTATTCATTAACAATTCTGCAATTGATAATCGGCCTACACCCCTTTCGTATTAGAGAATACTTAAATTTTCAACCAAATAGTTGCATTTTCAACTCAGATTATACATTTCAACCAAAGATGAATCAGTTGAATTTTCAGTTTAAAAACTAATTTTCATGAACTCTAAGCTAAAAAGTTTAATTTTTAACCGAAAAAGATTAATTGTTAACCAAAAATGGAACACTTAAATTTTCAGTTAAAAAAAAATTGAACCAAGATAAACACGAATTTTCAACAAAATAGTGCAACTCTAAACCAAAAAAATTTGGGTCATGTTTGTTGAACTTTGAACAAAGTACACAGTTAAATTTTCAACCAATAATACGTTAATTTCAAATCAGAACCACTGAAATTCAACCAGAAAAGACGAATTTTCCACAAAATAGTAAGATGCCAAACCAAACCAGTATTACAGTCAAACCAAAAAGACGAATTTTCTATAAAATAGATTAATTTTCATACAAGTAGTCGAATCTTCAGAGAAAAAGACGAATTTTGAACCCAGATGATTAATTTTCTACCAAGAAACACAAATTTTCAACAAAATACATAAACAGGAGTTTTTAACCAAATAATTCAATTTTCAACTTTTGAACTTGTTAATCCTACCGGCATTAGCCTTGAACCTCAATAATAGTTTAATTCAATTGAAATAATAATTTAAACAAAGATTAGTGTAAAAAACTGTAATATAGGTCGAAAAGCTTTGCCACGTTAGAAAGTACATTGTGGAACATAAATCTATGAGAACTGATGACAATTATTACATTATTTGAAACAATAATTCACCTGCGTTTTGGATATAAAAAATGAAATCTATTTGAAAATCGGCAATGAACCACAAAGAATTTAAAAGAATTTGATGAATTTTCACACATTTCATAGTATTTCAGGGATTACATTTTTTCGATTTAGAGAAAAAATAATTTTTAATACATAATACAAATATAGGGGAAATATTTATTATTCAGCTTTGTTTGCTTATTTGTTAAGGTCATAATAATATTTTTTTCCTAAGGTTCATGAAAAAATTCAAAAAGATTTTTGCAATTTTCATATATCTCAAATCAAACTTTTAATAAATAAGTCAATTTTCAACCAAAAAGGATGAGTCCTCAACGAACAATGTAGAACATAATTGATAATTCTACCAACAAAATTTTAATTTTAAATCAGTAAAAGTTGAATGCATATAGAAACGTCAAATTTCCAACAAAATATTTCATTCCTCAAACAGAAAAGATTAATTTCCAACCAGTTGAATTTTTAATCAAACAAGATGAAACTTCTTTCTTTCGAAATCCTCAAAAACGTAAACTCGATTTAAATTTTTTCAAATCTTCTCAAGATTTAACTTATTTTCGACTATAATCAAAACTTCTAAATATCTCTCGAAATAATTTAATTATAGCTAATATCATTTGAAATTCTCCTGGAAATCATAAAGAATGATTATGTCGTGAAAGCTTTCAACATTCTTTAAAAACTTGTTTCTTTCGAAATCCTCAAAAACGTACATGCGATTAAAATTTTTTAAAATCTTCTCAAGATTCAATTTATTTTCGAATTTTATCAAAACTTCTAAATATATTTTAAAATAATTTAATTATAGCTAATATCATTTGAAATTTTTCTAGGAATCATAAAAAATGATCATCTCGTGGAACCTTTCAATATTCTTCAAAAACTTCTTTGCTTCAAAATCCTCAAAAACGTACATTCGATTAAAATTTCTTCAAATCTTCTCAAGATTTAATTCATCTTCGAATTCTATCAAAACTTCTAAATATCTTTTGAAATAATTTAATTATGGCTAATATCTTAATTTCGTGAAATTATGAAATATTGAGGCATATTTTCCTATCTTCTATAGTGTGATCGCCCCTACAGGAAAGTTATTGGTACATCATTATAAGCCTATAATAATTCGCCTCCTAAAATACTGGCGTATAAGAGAATACAAAGAAACTTTTTTCATCTGTTTCCGAAAAAGAAAGACTGTGGAATTGACAAGATATTTAAGCTTTGAGAACATATATATATATTAACTTTTTATTGTATCTGTTACTTGTAAGACTTTGATCTGACTTCGGATTACTAACAATATTACATTTTATTTTTGGGGGTAGCTAGTCGTCCAGTTTTTTAGGACGCAACGCAAAAATCTTGCTTGACGGAGCTGGAAGAGGGAGATGGCTTCTGTCCATCTTGCCCAGGCTATTCGTTGGAAAACCTGGACAAGTAGAGGCTCCGTTTAGTGTTACATTATTTTAAATAGAATTAACGGCATGGAGAATTTTGTTTTACACGTGACTTAAACGTACAAATCTAAAATGCCTTGAGACTGGATTTCGCATGCTTAAGGGAGTTTCCTTGATTTCATCTCGGTTCATTTCAAAAATCGCACCGCTGTCAATGTTTATTTTCGCTCGTTTTGCAATGACAGTATTTGTATATATTCCACGAAGCACTGTATTATTAGTCTCAAATATTGCAAAGATGTCACCGGTGGATGTTGTTAAAACGTTGCGTTCTTCAACTGGCATGGGCGCAGTTCTACCACGAGCTCCTCTCAATTGAAGTGGTTTATCAGTAGGAAAAGTGTATTTGCGAATTTCGAATTGCCTTTGCGGATTTTTGTTGGGAACAAGCCGAATAAATCTGAGTGCTTCCGGTGAATATCCACATACGAGAGAAGAACGAAGCCTGGCACGAGGAGACCTGGACCTGACGCGAAGAGGAGGCTCAGAAGGAGGAGGAGACCTTGACGTGGCACGTGAAGATGGTTTGGCAGAAGAAGGCGACCTGATAGAAGAATACGGTCTGTCAGGAGGAAAAGACTTGTCAGGAGTAGGACGTCTGTCAGCAGAAGAAGAAGTGCCGGCACCATAAGAATAAGGGATAGGGTCTCCATTAGGTAAACAATCGAACTGGTAACTCAACTCTGCAACAAAAAGCAGAGGATTAATTTTTTTCAAGTACACAATCGTATGTCACGGAAAAACAGAGTCAAATTCACTATTTCACATTGTCAATTTGAAGTTGACTTCTTTGCATTGCACAAGAAACAATTTGAGTAATTTTCAGTACTGCATGAGATGGTAAATTAAAAATACTAGAAGCTTATTCCTCCTAACTTAATTATGTTCTTTTTAATTTCCTGAATTGATTTTTTCTAGCTCTAGGCATGCTAAGAAGGCTCACTTTCAATAGAAAGAGCTAATCTCACATGTTTTTGTATAGCAACACTATGATGAGTATTTTCCTGAGGATTCTCAGTTATTTTCCTCGCATTAGACACGTGAAATACATCTCCATGCAAGAAAGAAAGTCGGTAGACCTGGTACCCATATTTTTTTTTAACAATTTCAATTTTTTGAAATGTTTGTCTTGTCAACAGATGAAAAATTTGCAACTGCTGTGAGTAAAATGAACTAATCGGCCTAAATGAAAGATAAACACGATTGATTCACTATATGGTTATTGTTCAAACAATTTTCAAGTGTTGAAATGTAACTTTTAGCTGGAATAATGCAGAAGATTGTTGTTTCTTTTGCTATTTTTTCAACGCTACTTCCGCTTCCATTCTAGCTTAGAGTACTCTCTGGCTTTGAAATCCGTACGAATTTTGCATTAATAGGGACATTTTTCGAATTCCGAGTTTTTAAAACACAAAATTTTGGATTGCACCGGAATAAATTCAGACGAAATTCATACTCATTTTGAACAAACTTAAATAATGTTTGGGAGAAAATAGCAATTTCGATACAATGCACATTAAGTCGCACAAAATCTGCTGTTTATATAGCGGAAAAAAATTTACCTAAAATTATAGATATATTATATTATTATATTCACCAATAGAATTGAGGATAATCGCCAAGTATAAGTAAGGAGTATAATCAATTTTCATTTTTTTTACTGGAGATACAACTGCCGAATATAAAGTCAAGAGCTATTAGAGATAAGAAATCAGGAACGACATTTGTAACGTGCACTGTAGTCGTAATATCATAGAATATAGGCGTCCTTCTAAAATATTAATATTTCATTATTCTCAGTTTCAAGGAAAAAATGTAGTCACTTGAGACTTTAATGCTAAATTCACCATTCACATAATCTTTGACGCACTGTTAGAAAATATTTTTCTATTTCAGCACTATTAAATAATAAATGTTTAACTTCAGGTACTGATAAATGAAAGTGATATTCATGCACTTTTGATTGAAAATTTATTGATAGCAATTTCTTTTATTCTATTTTTTATATGATACAATAGTGTTTTTAATTTACTGTTATGAACAAAGTGTTTATATTTGGTCATAGTATAATCCGCAGATATTTGAAACTATAATGTTCACAGATTATCAAAGATAGAATTCAAATTATTGATTGTAATCCTTGTAATCCTGCCGAAAGAGATCGAGAAACCTTTTTTTAGCAAGCATACATTTTTGTCAATTTCAAAAGAACATAGTTATGTTTTATACAAAACGTCATAAGAAAACTGAAAACAACTTGGAATTTCGTATTCGTTTTTAAATTGCAATCACGGTCATAGCAGGTTTTCCACTTTGTATCGGGTTTAAAAATTTCCTGGTTCACGAAATTCCCGGAGGTTTTCAGGTTACTAGAGAAATCGACAGCGCTTGATATCATTTGGCAATTTTTGTGAAATTGATCACAAGGTTACACGAGAACATCAATATTAATTTTGATACCGCCATTATTCCGTGCATTTGTTAACCTGGAAATGCACTTGAGAATGATGTTTTCTGTCCTTTTCGGCTGTTTATTATATTCACGTATGCATGTCTAAGCATGGCCCTCCTCGACGAAAAAGGTGTGGGTCTCGGGACAGAGAAGGTGGGTGGGTTAACGTTTGCAGATAATATGGTTGTTATTGCCAAGTCAATCGAAGGCTTGCAGAGAGTGTTGAACACACTGGATGCTAGCATGAAGGACATGGGATATCCAGGTATATAAACGAGGTTAGGAAGGTTATCGGCAGTGTAAAAACTACTACCAGAAGTAAAAATATAACAAATAAAGCTAAAATTGAAATACATAACTTTTAGCTTGAACCCACTGTGCTGTATTGTAGCGAGACTTGGACCTACCAAGAAGAGGATAAGAGTAAAATGAACGTGGTTGCATGAAATTCCTTCGCAATGTATGCGGACACAGTCAGTAATAAGAGGATTCTGAAACATATAAAAAAGGAACTGTAGCTGTAATTATTATTTTTTTTTTTTAAGAAACTTTCCCAAATCTACGTTTAACTTTGAATGTGAAGAATTAAATATTTTAATTCGAACTAAAGGATTTGCATTCAATTGAAACAACTTTAAGTGAAAACAGAATTTTATAAGATATCGTAACTGTCGTATGAGAATAAACTGTCAAACTGAGTGGTATAAAAAAATCAAGAGTCAAAAGCACGTGATAAGTGGGCAGAAGCATAGGAGCTTTAATGTGGACGAAGTAAATGAATGAATTTCAAGATTATTATTATCAATTTGTACCAAAATCATTACTTTTCAAATTGTGACAGCAACAGTTGAAGAAGGCATTTTGTTTGAAATTTTACTGCGTTTTCTCCTTACTAACAAAAATAACTGTAAACTGTAAAAGTAGAATTATTTAACAACAGTAACAGTGGATTGAGTGATTACAGTAATAATAATTTCAACAGAAAAAAGTGTTCGATTCAATAAAAATATATAATAAATGCTCAAATTGTAATCTAACGCAATAAAAAATTATTGGAGAACTAACTGTTTTAGTTTCTGTATTTATAAGCAGACAACCAATTTATTTCTGTTAACTAATCAATTAGTAAACTTTTCTTGTCGACCTTTTTGTACATCAAATTATGTTTTATCGAATAAGTTAGGTTTCTCAGTTTCGGTGAATGCAAACATCACAGAGATTATTTTTAACGTGAATAAAGTCAGGAGAAATAGATAAGATATGTAAATAATTATAATTTTTCCATTCTGTAGTAATGACTTGTAAATATGTAATGTTTGGGGAGGTGACTCGTATAGCCTGTTTACAATTTTCACAATATTGCTTTCTAATTGTTTCAATAAAGCTGAAAATGTGGGGCAATCGAGTTCTTGATCAAACTTTTCTATCTTGCACGCTTTGCATTTTTGTAACCTTCTTTTGAATGATATATACAGCCCTAAATGATTTCATATATTTTCACTAAGTAATTAGTAATAATTAGCAGTTTTCTAAGACAAGTCAAAAGGGATAACAGTAAGGAAAAGTACTATTCAAAGAAATAAATTTTAATAGAATTTAGAAAAGTAGCAAGATTCGCGGTAGCGAATCGCCGCCTAGTACAAAAAAGCTACCACGAATCCTTATCTGGAATAATCATGTATTTGAAAAAAATGCTTTAGATTTTTGGCCCAATGCTCAACCGGTTTTAATTCAAATTGATTTATGTATGATGGGTCTATCAAAACCCATGAAATTTAAAAATCCAAATTTCAAAATGATTCACTCGGAAAAATTAACTTTTTCCAATCAAACTCTTTCTTTTCTCAAATTTAGTTACCTCTTCCTTGCTTTCCACAGCAGTATTGTTCCAAATATTTTTTTGTAATTATGAAAGCAATAAACATATTTGTAATTTGACCCTTGACCTCGATGAGGACCAAGATTTCATCTCATTGGACTACATAGTTTATACATTTTTTTTAACAAGGACTAAGAATTTCCAAGTGCATACTAAATATTTCAAACTTTGTGATTTTTGGATTATCCTAGCAGAATTTTGTACAATGACTACGTTTGCTTTGATTTTTCTTCAATTATTTATTTTTTCAACCTGAACATCGGAAACCTACACTGTGTGTTAACGATAAGCACATCATAATCCATATCTAAAGACTTTTCACGTAAAAGGAGAATTAAAAAAGAAGAATTTTGAAGAAATCTAAAGAATTGAAGAATCTTTGCATCGCGCCAGGCAGGCTGTTTTTACTGGCAAAAATCTGAAACTAAAAAATAGTTTTCATAACTTAATACCAATATTTCGAAATATTATTCCAAACTATGCTCAAATGCTGATAATTTCATTTTAGTAATTAATCAAAAAAGATTCTATTGAAATAATCTGGATTTTGCAAACAAGTCGGTTCTCGTCCTGTTCGCAGTGAAATTTTTAGAACTCTTCTGATAAGCAGCTCAACCTGAGTCGAAATACAGCAAAAGGTCACAATAAGACAGAATTTTATTCATAAACTCGAAAGGATGGCAAAACCTTTCAATGAGTAATCAGTAATAGTTTCTTGACTTACCATTGATGCAATGTTCATGAGTACAACATTTTTCGCCGTTTCCACAATACCCAGCGCACAATGCTTGGGCATCTACAAAGGGAAAAAGCACACACATCACTGCGCAAAAGGCGATAATTTCAAGATAAATTTTTATTTCAGATCAATAACGGATTAAATCTCTTCTGCCTCTGTCGCGGCTCATACAAGAATTCTCTTTTCCCCTCGCACATGCAAAGCCAGATGTCTAATCCATCAGGAACAAATTTTATCAGTGAAAATAAACTCAACTAAACATGATTCTATGAGACATGTACGCCAAAGTACATCATATTTACCTTATGGAGGTGGCTAGTCAATAGAAGGGGTGCACATACATACCCGACAAGGAACTGAAAAAAACAAGATAAAGCAGGATGTACAAACCATCGAGAATAAATTTCATCAGTGAGAAATAAACTCATGTAAACATGATTCTATGAGACACGTACGCCAAAGTACGTCATACTTTCCTTAACAAAATGAAGCAGCAGAAATGTACACTAAATACACAACCATCGTTTTTCAAAATAAAAAAATACAATAAAAGCAATTAGTTATTTCTTTGAAAACTGTTCACTGAAAAAAATAAGAACCAATTACATGCACCTACGTTAATCCTGTTTCTTAGCATCAACAAAATATTCCTTGACAGTAGTAATTTTTAATAAAAGGAGGAGTTTTGGGTTTCAATCATGTGCAAAACTACGAATCTGGTCGACGTTTCGTGAACATTGCAGTTCACTTCTTCAGGGCTAACTCGACGGACATAATGTCGATTCCTGCCGGAGACGTACTTTTCATCGAATTGTTAATTATAATTCAGGCTAAAAGAATTTCAGTTAAGAAAATATGAACTACAATTGAAGTTTGAACTACTTTATTGCATTCGCGCGTGTTTGAGGCAAAAAAAAATTTATTCAAATCAGTGGAATATTTTTTGCTTCGATATTCAAAATGTTTATGTGAAAAAATGATTTGTTTAGCCTACAAAACATTTTCTCGAATTTACAGTACATTTATTCTCATCGATTCGCATTCTTTTAATTCAAATAAATATTTATTCCCGTTCATGGCACATCCATTTGGAACAATGAGTCATTCATTTGTTTCACAATACGTACATTTGTTGAAAGACAACTTATTGTGACAATAACAATGATTTGAAAGTTCAGCTGGCGTTGAATCCGTCTATTTCGAAATTATTCTATTGGGAAATTAAAAAAAAATGTATATTCATATTCTAAGGTTTTTTCAGAAAAATCATGTTTTCGTAATATTGCGTTGAATTTATCACCAAATCTAGTAAATTGTTCCTAAAAAGCTTAACAAAATTTGAAATCAAGAGAAAATCATATTCTTCCAATCTAAACTAAGGACGGGAATGAATATTATGTGACTGCTGAGTAATCATAAAAAATGTTTACCCGTGAAATGGAAATTTCGGTAATACTTTGTTTTCTAAGAATACTCTTGAATGTTCAAACAAATTTACTTTATTTTCTAAACAAAATAATAAAATGAAAATAGAAAGTTCGTCTTTTTAGACTGAAAATTAATATTTTTGGCGAATATTCCACTATTTTTGTTAAAAATTTGTCCTCATTGTTTCAGTCTAAATGTTTTTGATTTAAAAATAAACTCTGTTTTGCTTGAACTATAAATTATGCACTACATTTTTCGTTGGAAGTTCATCTTTTTTATTTGAAGTTACACTATTTGATTATTACTTAATTTTCTTAGTTGAAGGTTCATCATCTTAATTGAATTTTAGTTTAGAACTCTTCTCTATAAAAAGAAAAATTTGTCAAATATTTTAACTTCATTGAAAAACGTGTAACGCAATAAATTACGTATCTTCTTCAAGAGAAAATTTACTTTAGATCAAACAGATCGAATTTCTGCCAGACTTTTCTCTTATTTGTAATATCTTTGGATGTATTTTTTTCTTAGTAAAAATGTTTCAATTTTTCGTCTGACAAAAGCACTTCCGTTGTTGGAAATTAAAAGAGCTACCAATTTTTTTTGCCTCAACATGCTAAGACTGTTTTAAACGAAAGCAAAAAATTGGCGTAAAAAGCTGGCTGACAAACTTGATGACGAAAGCTGGATAGTTCCAAATTCACACAAATCTAATACCTTCCATCATAAATGATAAGATTGTGAAAAGGCAACTTTTGAAAAAAATCGTTTTCATGAGTTTGTTTTGACCAAATGTGTTTTTATTCTTTCATGTATTTGATCATAATATTATAATTACTATAATACTCAAAGACATTTTATATAATATATTTTCAACCTCTTTTCATGTTTATTTCCTTAAATAAATATTGACCGTTTGTAGGTATTTTTATCAAAATGCGGCAATCGTAGACCAAATATTTTCGGTAAACCTAGATACTTTGCTTGAATAATAATTCAGAGTACTAATATTGAATATTAAAACATATTTTTAATTCCAGGCAGCAGAAACAAATTCTTTCATAACTTGAGACCGGGGAAAATCTACAAATTTAAATTAGATTGTGGTAAATGCTTAATCAGAGTGTAGCTTTCCGATGTCAATGTTGTCAAAAAAAAATAATTAAACAAACATAAAACAAAATCATAGTCATTTTACAACACCTCATGATGCTCTTCTACCACATATTGTGTCGACGCATACCCATACAGATATATGTATTGAACATTGAGTTTATAGTTTATCGTTTAAACAATGAGACGCAGAATTCCATTTTATACTTGTTTTGTGATAAAGAGTAGAAAAAAAGTATGCCGAATCCAAATTTTGATTTAAGTGAACTAAAATGCAATATAATCAAATTATATTATAACTTTGTTACAAAAGAATTCGATAAACCGATCACTCAGATTTTATGTTAAACCATACTGAAATCATTTCGAAAAATTTTAAAGGTCCATTTTTTTTTAGTTTGTTTGGAAATTTTTGGAAATGACACAAGACAAAATACCTATAAGGATGGATGTCCTTTTATAGATTTCAGAAAGAAAATAATCGTTTCAATAGAATTATAAAAGCTTTATTAGAGATTGTGTAATCTAATTGCGTGAACATGTAATGGTCTTCATTTGATAAAAGAGTTTCCGAAGTCTTATGCTGTGAAATGTTTCATAAAATGATGATAATTTTTGGGAAGTTATGATTCATTAAGAATATAAAGTTACATGTTCCGTGAATAAATGAAAAAATGTATGAAAATTCAGTTACAAAATTCCTAGTTTTTAGTTAAAATTAGGGAATTTTCCGATACATTTGAGAATTCCGAAACATGTGATTCAACACTTGACGTTTCGAGTAACGAATGTTTTATTTCGTTACATGTGTCGAAAAATTATGCAAATTTTTTCGTAATTCGAAGTCATTTTACAAAATTCTGTTACAATTTTGTAATTTTATGAGAAGTTTCGTACATTCAAGATGTGTAAAAGAATTACACAAAAAGGCCTAACAAAATTTGATTAAAAAGATCAGTTTTAAATAACATATACTCAAGAAATTCAATTTGTGTAACATAATTGCACAAAAGAAGTTAAAATAAGATAAATATGTTTGTAAACAACATTGTAATTGGCTCATTAGAGACAGTTATATGACAATTGAAAAAAGAGAGGGAAAAAAGAAAAGAGATAATAAAATTTCCTCGTTCTCTTTTATTTATTATTTATCCGTCTTTTTTATACTACCAGGATGTTCCATAACATGCTAATATTAAATAATTACGCAGATATGAATTTGAAGTAACTTATTAAGATACTATTTACATTTGTTAATATTTAATATTTCTGAGATTTTTTCAAATATATTTTCAATTGTTTAAACGGCAATCCCAAGAAATAACAAAAAGCTTTTTCATCCTTCATCAACATCTCCATGAATCAGTCTTTTGAATATGTTTAACTATCAATTTGTTTAAAAGATATGATAAAAATAAAATCAAGGCAGCCTTAATTTGAATCTATACTAAAAGATTATCCTGTTGTAATTCTTCAATAAAATAACTATTGTTTTATAGGGATGTTATTACTCAAAAATAGACTTCTATTGTGTAATTTTGTGAATATACAGAAGTTCAGGAAAAATCACTTTGATATTAATAATAATATGCTATTCAAAATAAAAAGTTATATAATGGCATCCTGGTACATACCAAAAGTATGTTTGCCAGAAGGATGTTTTATGTATGACTTATTTGCATCAATTTAAGGTACAATTATGTTATATTTAAATTATTTGAAAATTTTGACTTTAATAATTATCAAAATAATTTTCAATATTTCTGAAGATATTGAGTAAAAATAAATTGTTAAATGTTTGCTGTAAAATAGAAAATAAGAAAATTGTCTTCAATAGATAATTACTAAAAAACTAGGTTTATTCGATCACTATGGCACTGAGAAAAATTCATTTCTCAAAATGGAAAATATTTTGAATCCAGCTATCATATTTGTTTTCAAGTTGAGGAAAGAAAAAGAAACATTTTACAGTGTGCACAGAATCCTTGAACTAGAGAGGCGGGCTATTAGAATCAGTTAATATATTTAGAAGATTGGATTTTAATTTTTGTCCAATGTGGTAACTGATCAAATAATAATTTCATAAAAAAGATTACTCATTTCTTATTGGATTTAAGGACAATAACAAAGAAGGATATGTTTTATTATAGATTGAAACTGAAGTTGCCTTGATTTTATTTCCATCGCATATTCCGGACAGATTGGCGGATAAACAATTCAAAAGATTGATTCATAGAAATGTTAATGAATGAATTATAAAAAAAAAATATATGAAAAAGTTTTCAGAAATATTAGAGATCAAAAAATATAAATAGTATCCTAACAAGTAACATTAAATTCATATTTACATTTTTATTTAATATTAGCATAACATAGAAATATTTCCTAACCGTTTCTTATTGAAAATTTTTCTGATGAGGAAGCCCACAAGGCTTCGAAAAATGTTGGATCCTGGTAGTATATAAAAAAGATAGATAATTAAGAATACTACAAAAATTGACTTTCTTGAGTATATATATATATTTAAACTGATTTTTTAAATATGATTCTTTTTAAGCCTTCTTGTGCAATTTTGCTACAAAATTTGACTTTTTTAAGTTTATGTTTTTTTGAGAATATGTACTTCCAAATGCAAATCAAATAAAATAAGATAATATTTTTGGTAAACACAATAAAAATGTAAAAATAAAGCTAATCCTCTTGGTTTAAAATGCATCCTTTCGTTTAAAAATTAGATTATATCGTGAAAATTTCATTTTCTGGTCGAAGATGCATAATTTTAGTTGAACTTTGTTTGGTTGAAAATTAAACTATTTTGTTGAAAATCTGTTTACCAAACAAGCTCGCTTGTTATATTTTGAAACATCAGTCAAAAAGGCATCTCTAAATTTATGCGGTAACAGATATCGGAAAAGTATATGTAGCAAAATCTCTAATTGGTACTAAAATATTCATTATTAACTCCCCACTGAAAACTATTTGATTTGTATAAAATATCATAGATATAGAATTCAGTTTATAATTGCCAACAAGCCTAAACTGATGCCAAGTAAGAGTAAAAAAGGTAATTCTCTTATTTCAATTCAAGAGGGAAAATAAGAAATTATATTTAGATGTTAAATTAATTAATTTTAGTCAAATAAATGTACTTTTTTCAACTTTAGTTTTCTTGTGTGAGATATATGGTATTCTTGACTAAAAAATGTTATCGAATATATGCACTCAACTCAGAAGCAGCTATTCATAAAAATTGTCAATCTCACGATTTCGATACAGATAGTGGGTTTTTCAAAAACCAGCTTCAACATTAAAAATGACATTTGCGTATATTTTTACACTCATATTTAGAAAGAAGGTAAAAGACATAAAACCCTGCTATCGTTCTTCAAAGTTGGGTTCCTAATACTGTTCTGAAAAGTTCGGTTCTTGGTCACTAACAAATTTTCTTTTCTTAAGGAAATTTTATTAAGGTTGAACGATTATTTATGGATGGCTCGACATTTATTTTTCGAAAAATATAAATTTCAAAATACTTTGTTCTCTTTACACGTATCCGTTCTATAAAACTGTTTCTCAGTCAAGCAATCTAAATTGTTGTCCTACTAAGATAGCTTTGGAAATTTATTCATCGCGATCGTCTGAAATTTGACACCAATATTGGTTCTGATGAAACAAAAGTCATGAATTGTTCCTCAATTTACAGAAACATAATTTGCATAAATTATAGAAAACCGAATATCCATGTCATAAGGTGTGAAGCATCTCAAACAAAAATACAATTCTTTATTTTAGTTACAGTTTGCAAATGAGTGAAGCAATCTGCTGGTATCGATAGACAGCATATAAGGCTTTGTTCGTGTATATGTCTCCTCTTGTGTTCTGTGGCGTACGTGTTTAAGAGAGTGATATTTACCTAAATTTGTTTGTCATTGGTAAAATTTGTTCTTACGGGGTTGTACATGCTGCTTTATTTTATTTTCGTAGTTACGTGTCAGGTATATGCACCCGTTCTGTTGGCAACCATCTCCATGGGGTAAATGTGATATACTTTGGCGTACGTATTTCATAGTGTTATGTTAACTTGAGTTTGTTTTTTGCTGATAAAATTTGTTCCTGACGAGTGGTCCATCCTGCTTTGCTTATACGAGGGGGAAAAATAGTAGGTATATGAATCGCGACCGCAATCGAATAGGTTCAGTTAGTCATTGAATATAAATTGAAATGAATTTTTTCATTATCGTTTTCTTCGTCATGATGTGCGTGGCTGTTGTCATTGGATCTAGTGAAGAACCGGCTTGCGCATATTTTTGTCAAGGTGGTAAATGTTGCGAAGGCTACCATTGCGAAGGTAGTAGGTCAACAAATTATAACTAATCACGTAAAGAACGTTTTCACCGTGTATCTTTAGATTTCAAGTCAAATTAGGTCGCATTGTATGTATGTATGTATGTATATTTATTGCCTCTAAGAATACAAGATTCTGTAGCAAGGAAATGCCACTATAACAAAAATCGATGAAATGAAGATAAATATCAATATCAAAGAAAAGTTATAATGTCGTATATACAATAGGTTGTTAGGTCATACTGCTTATGAAGTTGTATATCGAGCGAAGCGTTCCAGGGTTTATATTTGACAATAAAAAGTGAAGACTGTTCTCGGTTATCATATCAATGTTACGCAAGTAACGATTTCTAATGGGCGAGTAGATTGGACATTTGGCGAGGATGTGTAAAAGATCTTCATTTTCTCTAAGGTCATATAACTGGCAAATCTGTTTTCCAATCTTAGCAGATCCCGCGAATGGGAAAAATCACGGTATCTATCAGCTTCAGTATCGATTTGAGTTATAAGATTGGGACCATTGAGATCCATGAGATTGTGACTGATGCCCGCTCCCTCCAAGAATCTAAGTTGACCTAGCCAGTTATATTTACAATTTTTGTTATTTGCGGTTCCGGCTAGTTTTAGGATTCACAGTTTAGG
This sequence comes from Andricus grossulariae, assembly GCA_011634705.1. Taxonomy (NCBI): domain Eukaryota; kingdom Metazoa; phylum Arthropoda; class Insecta; order Hymenoptera; family Cynipidae; genus Andricus; species Andricus grossulariae. Next base: position 15,854 of record JAABKJ010001863.1, read on the forward strand.
ATAGCGCGAGTCTTTCATATCGAAAATCTTTCCCGTCCAATTCAGCGCCATTTTTAATATTAGGTATGACACATAGGGTAGACCTAAATAGTTTTCATCTGACAACGAAGTCAGGCGTATTTCTGGGTATTGTGGCCGGATTTGAACTGATTTTTTGGCAAAGCACAGATTATTTCAGTAGAATAGAAGCACCTTTGATGAATTAAAATGTGATTATTAGCATTTAAGCATAGTTTAAAATAATATTTAATATAACTGGTATTGAATAATGAAACATTTTATTACTTTCAGGTCACTGCGTTTCAAATCCGCCCGTCTAAATTTTAAATGACGGGATGGCAATTCTTCAAGAACATTACTGTGTGGATGATATTCAAATATGATTTATGATGTTCTTAGTTGTTGAACACAGTGCAGCTTTCTGATGTTAAAATTGCCACAAATAAATAATTAACAAAACATAAAGGCATCGTAGTCATTTTGCATTAGAGCATTAGGGTAGTCCAAAAATAACAGTGTTTGAAAAATTTAATGTGCATTTGAACATTCTTGATACCTGTTGAGGAAAAATCTATTTGTATATCATTTATTTTTGTTCTAAATAAGACTTTGAGTCTGTATAGTCTTGTAGATATTTTCAATATAAAGTCATTGGCTTTGTGCCACGGATATGTAATTGAGAATCATAGCCCTTATCTACCTATACGCACCAGAGTTCGATAGTAACTTGTTATTAGTAACTAAGTTACTTCAAAGTTATGATATTTGTAACTTTTATAATAACTTCTTCAATACTTTGAAAAGTAACTTGTAATGTAACTAAAATACGATTTTTGCAGTAACTTGTAAATTTCGAAACAATATTTGTTAAAATAATATTGGTTGAAATATTATTAACTATTATATTTTTCGTGAACAATTCAACTATTTTGGTAGCAAAGTAACTTTTTTGTTGAAGTCATATCTTTGGTTTAAAAATTCAGCTGTGTCATAGAAAATTAGTCTTTTTGGTTTAGGAATTCAATAATTTATAGGAATTTCTCTTCTTTCTTGGTTTAAAATTCGGCTTTTTCGTTTGAAAACTTATCTCTGTGGAAAACAAAAATGTTATTTTGTTGTTGTTGGAAATTCAATTATTTTGGTATCTCTTTAGTTGAATACAACTGTATTCGATTTCAAGTATAAATATACCGGGTGTCACAAAAGTCCCGGGACGGCTTAATATTTCCCCAGGTAATATATTTTTCAGGCACGTCAAGGAAATTTTACGTTGAAATATATACTCAGGTCAAACAAATGTACATTTTAACCTTGAAGGTCACTCTAAGGTCATTTGAATCTAAAAAAAGTCTGCATACCTCTGGGAATAGAAGGTTTTTAAATTTTTCTTATAACGAGCAAAGTTCCTTACTTGAACAAGGCGTGTCCAGTAATTACCTCAAGCATGACCTTGACGATAACCTACAAGGTAATTTCAAGGTCAATTGTTTTTCAATTGGAAACCCCCTTAGAAGGTTACAATATACCTATGTATGACCTGGGTACATATTTGAACGTAAGATTTCCCGCTCTATCGATTGCCGATGTAGAAAAGGGGGTTTCCATTTTAAAAAAGTTGACCTTGAAGGTCATCGTCAAGGTAAAAATAAAGGCCACCCTTGAATTCCGCATTGAAAGTCACTTCAAGAATGACGTTGACTTGGCAGAAAATTCAACTATTTGGTTGAAAATAAACATTTTTATTGAAAATCAATATGTTTTGTAGGAAAAATCAATCATCTAGATGAAAATTCATGTATTTTGTAAAAATTCAACTATTTTTATAGAAAGTCCAACTATTTGGTTGAAATGTAACTTTTTTGTTAAAAATTCTTCCTGTTGGCTTGAGAATTCAACTTTTTTGTAGAAAATTCGTCTTTTTGGTTTAAAAATTTAGGAATTTGAAGAATTTTTTTTCTTGGTTTAAAATTCGGCTTTCTCGTTTCAAAATTTATTTCTTTTGGTGAAAAAATCTCTTTTTTTTAAATACAACTATTTTGGTAGAAAATTAATCCGATTTGGTTGAGGGTTCAGCTATTTTGTTGAAAGTTCGTCTTTTCTGATTGAAAATTAAACTACTTGGTTGGAAGTTTAACTACTTCATTAAAAATTAAGTAGTTTAGTCGAAGATTCATAATTTCAGTAAAAAACTCATCTCTTTGGTTGAAAATTTGACTAATATGTTTCAACTTCCTTTTTCAGAAAATTCATATATTTTTGGTAGAAAATGAAACTATTTGGTTGAAAATTAACTTTTCTGTTGGGAATTTTACTCTTTTGTGGAAAATTTGTCTTTTTTTATGGTTGAAAATGTATACACTTGATTGAAAGTTGAACTCCTTTGTTAAAAATACTGTATCACTCATTGGCACACAATATAATATTTTATGAATTATCATCTTAGTTATTTTGATTTGAAAATTTTTAAATTAAGGAAGTGAAAAAAGTAACTCTTTTAATATGACGCGTAGTTTTCTTTTTAATATTAAAGAATAGGAAATTAAAATTTCCCACGGAAAAAGATCTACAAATTTTTTATTAATAATTTTTTGATAGGACGCGCAGTTTTTTTTAGTCGTTAAATTAACATTAATAGAAAAATAATTAAATTTTTGCAAAATCGACCCACTGTACGGAAAAAAATAAATTTACAAAAGTTATTCGTCCAAATAAGATCTACCAATTTTTCATAAATTATTTTTTGATAGGATGCGTGGTTTTGGTTTTAATCGTGAAAAAGAACATTAAAAATAAACCCATCAAATTGGTGATAAGATGACACAATAAGGTACAATAAAATGTTTAGTCAAAAAATGTTTCGCTTACAATAGATCTAAAAATTTACTTGCGATATTTTTCAATAGTACGCGCACTTTTTGGAATTATGAAAACAAGACAATGAAAATGCGTCTGCTTCAATATCAGTGCACATTAAGAATTGTAATAATATACATTTATTGAAATGGCACTTTTTTCAGGGTAGCTGCGAATAAAGATTAATGCTAAATAAGGTACAAATATTCAAGTAATCATGACAAATAAAATTTGCACTATATTTTGCAATATATGAACAAGCAATCCTGGACCGGGCTACAGAAATCACCATAATATACATTTAATGTAAAAGAGCTAAACATGAAAGAGAAAAATTCGCGTTTTGAATAAAATTTAATTGGGAGCGAAGCACGAGATACGTGATGAGAATGTGCTTGTTAAAGCACAAGGAGGTTTAACAAAAGAGAATTCACAATCACTTATTTCACATTTCTATTAATCTTTGTAAAATTATGTTTAATGTTATCTTATTTTCATCTTAATAAGTATTAATATATCTCATGGTTATTCAGACCAATCAAATGTATTGCGAAAAAAGTGGCACACTATTGTGCGGAATTCGGTCAGGAATCATAAAAGATAAAGTTTTTGCCTAATAATGTTTTTATTTGAGTTATTCTCACCTAGATAATTAATTATTAAGCTGAATAGTACTCTTATATTTTTTTGCTTTACTTAAAATCAGTTAAATTTTATTGACTATTAGAAACTGAATTCTATAGCTATGATGTTTGTGAAATATTAAATGATTCTTAGTGAATTGTTACTAATCTTCATTAAAAGTGACTGATTGAATTAGTAAAATAATTGTAGCTTATTTTATTTGATATGAATGATTCTTTACTAATGTTAAAGTAAGATTTTCTACTGAAAAATTCTTAACTGATTATAATGAAACTTGTTTCAGAACCGTGAAATGCAAAACTGTATGAATTTTATGAAGAATTCGGCTCGATAAAGTCAAAACTGTACAATTTTAAATCTGGATGATTCGATGATCTGATTACACAAATCTTAGCTTGCGTCAGAAGCGAAATTTCAAAAGATTTTCAGGGGCGACTTTTCAAGTATTTTTGTCTAAAAACCTGAAAATAATACAAGATAGAAAACTAATTGGGGTAAATATATTTTTGTAAATTTAAACAAGAGAAACAATGAGAAAATCGTTCTTCTATTACTTGAAAAATTGGCTTCACACTTTTTACATTTCAGGCTCAAAATAACACGTTGACAAATAGGTCCATTCAGTTTTTTTGTAGACAATTATTCATTATTTATTGCATAAAAAAAAGTTCAATCAATTGAATAATTTCAATTTCTCTCTATGACCTTTCCCAACCCAATAATTCTTTTCGAAAATTTCCCGTTCCAAGTAAAAATTGTAATTCTTTTGGAATGTTCCAAGAGAAAATTATACTCTATTTTACTTGTTTTTGAAATCTAGTTATAACTGTTCAAAATTATGCATAAATTTTGAGATAAAAATAGTACAATGAAGCCATAAGCTGTTTTCAACTTGATTGGCTTTCTCGAGAATTATGAGCATTTGTCCGCTTTTGGCGTAGGTGAAGAAGTAATAATAAGTCTAAAAGAATGGTAAACTTCACAATCGTCAATAGTATAATTAATTACATTATTTACTTGACAGAGAAAACAAATTTTACGAAATATTGGATTATGACAAACTGTTCTTTAAATCCTAAATACACTCGTTTCAAATTAAATTTCTATTCATGCACCGTCACGCGTCTTAACCGTGAAAGAAGACAAACAGTTTTATTAGTTGACAAAAATAGAATTTTTTCATATCATGTCGCTTGCATGAGAAACTTGGGACTCTCTGAATATGCAAGAAAACATTTTTTAATTTGGAAGCTAATAAAGATATTCAAAGTTTTTTCTTCCGTTTAAAACGTTGGGAAGGGGTATGGGGTTTGAACAACATTATTTCTGACAATGTTGCCGTAACATGAAAAGTTTCAGAAAATCTAAGCTTTATAACAAATCTGATGAAGAGCAATTTAAATCCTGGTCAGTAATTTCTAGGATATATTTACAATTTTAAATCCATGACACTTACCTCTCCCTGAAAAAGCGATATAATATTGAAGAACAAATCAAGTTTTTAAGCATCACACACCAATGTTCTATTCATATTTTTGCATAATTTGTTTAATCCATTGTAGCTGGTTGTCCAGCTATCCAATATAGTTTTGTTTATACTAAAGATTTTTAAATACAAGAATTTTTAGCCCTGAAATGTAACACAGGATGTTATGATGCACTAAAAACTGTAAAACCTGACAAAACTGATATACGTGGAATTATTTCTGAACTTTTCCAATTTTAAAAGTTATATCTTCACCGATTGCCTTAAAATTTTTAGAGTTTGTTTGCCCATATGATAGTAGTTCACCCACAAAATTTCAGCAATGTGCTGCAATTTCTCTTCGAACTACAGGGGGTGAAATTTCCATTTCCAGTGCAAAACGGATATTTTTAAATGGTCATAACTTCCTTTTTACAAATTCAAAGTGCATTTTCTGTAAACGATTTCTGAAGTTTTTTTCGTGTTCTTCAATATTGATAAATCCATTTGTTAATTGTTTTAATGTTCATGAACAGATTACGATACAATATGTCTATTCAACATTGTTTAATGTTTCAATACTTTTAATTTTTTTTAAATTAAATTCAAAAGCAAGCTTCGGTTTTTTATTATCAATATTTATCTCTCGTTAAAAATTCAACTGCTTAGATTTATTCTGATCTTATCGGATGAACATTCATTTTTTGTTGTTGAAGATTCATGATCTCGTTTGAAAATTTATCTCTTTGTTGGAAAATTGCTTTAACCTCAAAATTCAATATAAGCTCATTTTAATCAATAAATACTAGCATTAAATATATTTTACATACTGAATGGTAATCATTTTTTAACTAGAAGTTTGTATATAGAGGTGAAATTGTTAAATTTAATAATTTTTGCGTGATATGAAATTTTCGATTGTTCAGATTGGTCGAGTTTACTATTCGAAAATTTCATTTTACGCTAAAATTATTGAATTAAACAGCTTTTCCCTGTGCATACACACTTCTTTTTACGAAAAGAATACCGTTTTTTATTTAATAAATATATTATTCTAGTATTTATTTAATAAAATAAGGTGATTGAATTTGGAGTTCAGAACTTGAGTCCAAAAGTTAAAAAAAACATAATGTAGCACGACTTTCATCCCAATGAAATTTTTCGATTAAAAAAAAAGATTCTGATCATTTTCAAAACAATGAATATAATTTTTTTTAGGACAGATCCATAAGTAACAATTTTGGTATTTAACCAATTTTCCTGATGATATTTTGTAAATGGACACAAATTTAAAAAGTTCTAGAACATATTATTAACCAAGTAGATTATATTAAGATTTTGTTGTGAAATGCAGTGCAATGATGTTGAGTTTCTTTTGACAATTCACACCTATCCTGAAGATGCCTAAACTTCTGACTTCATCTTTAGTTTCTTTTCACATGCCAAGATCATTTTAAAACCAAATCAAACAAGGAGCAAATCAAAAAATCTTTCGAAACAATCGATTTTATGATTTAAAAAAATGAGATTTTAGTCTTATATGATATTGATTATTATGATATTATTATTATTGCAATAATTAAAATCAAAAACATTTCATATAATATACATATTTTTAACCTCTTTTCAATTATATTTCGTTAAGTTAACTTTTTTTCGTGAAAAAGGAGACTTCTTTTAATCAAATTGACTTTGTCTAAGTTCTTCGTTATTCGGTGAGCCTAGAATCAATATCTTTAGTGAGCGTCTAGGATGATAAATAATTGTTATCGTGTTTGCACGCGTTGTGTTTGACAAAACTTTGACAAGGCGAGGAGGTTTAAGGTCCAAAGTTCTACATATATGGAAAAATGTATAGTTCAAACAGAAAAATACTGAAAAATCAAACCAAAAAAACTAGAGGAAACTATTAATTCCACTTACTTTAATTTTGATTATACCTTTTTTCATCCTTATAATTTTAACACAAATTACTGAATATTGTACCGAACCTTTGACACAAACTATTCAATCAATTACAAAATTCAAACCTTTAACACAAACTATTAAATAAATCACAAATTTCAAACATTTGTCAGAATTATTTCTATTAATAATAATATTCCTATATACTATCTTTGACGAATTAAAAATGTGATTTATTATCAATAATAATAATAGACTAAGGGAATTGTACCGAAAAACCCTACTAAAAAAATGTTGCCAATATCATTAGTTCGTTCAGAACGATATTTTTAGATAGATAGAGGATAAAAATAGTTGGTTTAGCTATACATTTCTTTTTCCGTATATTATGATCAATAGAAATGGAAACACCGGAAGAGATTAGGAAATATTTTTTTCCAACACATACATTTTTTAGAGGTGTCGAAATTGTGAATAATGAATGATAATGATGAAGCTGAGTTATCTTATTTTTTACTCTTATTTAGGATCAGTGGAATTCTGTTTAAAACTAGAAACCTAACTATTAGAAAAATAACACTTTGTCAGAAAATTGGCTGATTAAATCAATACAAAATGTAGGTCATGTTATTTGATACGAATGATTTTTTACTAATCTTACAGTAATTTTTCCTACTGAATGAGAGTCCCCCAACTGAATATTTAAGTACCCTTTAAAGATTTTGCTATATTTGTTCGATATCTGTCATCCCATCAATTCACATTCATTCTTGGAGAAATAATAAATATTTGCGGAAGCAAATTGCTGCCAAGTTTAATAACAACAAAAAATACCGCAAATTTATGTTCTCAAAAGAACTATGGGGTTTTTACTTTTATGGGATTACTGAAACCTATCAAACTGATTGACACAAAATTTCCACTGGACATTTACAGCAACATTTTCTGTAGCTACCTTTTCTGAATTGATACTATCATTAATAGTTCATAAATTTTGGTATATTCCAACATGAAACAATGAAATTTTTTCACCTTTGTGCATGAATGCAGCCAAATTTATGCCTTAAATTAACATAAAATTTGAAATGAAAGTGTATGATGTAACTTTCAGTAATTGTCCTATTTTATAGACACACATTTTTTAAAACATATTTTCACATAATAATTTACTTTTTCTTCTAATAATTAAGGCTTTTAGTGTATCATGACTTGTAGATCTTCCCAATATGAATTCAGTGGTATCACATATATTTTTTTATACATAAAGTGCATTTTTAATGATCTTTAATTAAAAACAAATGATTAGAATAATGTTATAATTTTTCAATTAACTTCTGTGGAAAGGAAACCTTTGAACTTTATTTTCATTTTTCTTTTGCCCAAGAAGAAGTTATTATTGCTCTGGTGGAATACCTGTCAATATTTTGAAGTAATTTTCAATTACTTGAACAAATTCAATTCGTTGTATAAAAAGAAAACCTAGATAATGATTCTGTTATTAAAAAAACGATTCTTGTAGAAGAAACCATTATTTAAATAACTTAAATTTCTTTAAATAATTGAAATTCACTTTAAAATATTGGTAATTATTTCACCAGACCAAAAATAATTATTTTTGCAAAAAAAATGAGGATGAAGTGCGCGAAAGGTGTATATTTCAGAAAGAATTGACATTTCTGCATTTAGGAGTACTTTTCGGGGTATGGAATTGTTTTCCTCTATAAAATAGTGACTTTGTACCATTATACTCTACATTATATAGACCGATTCTTATAAAAGTGTTCAGAAAATGTTCGCAAATTATAAAGATACACTATTATAATGAACACGCTTAAACTACTTTACAGCCGTTTTTCAAAATTTAGAAACATCGAAATTGAATGGTTCTCTTTTATTTAAAAAGTACAAAATTGAAGCTTCAACAATAGAATAAGTTCAATCTGTGATATTACAAATCAACAAAACAGGCTTCTGAGTTTAGTTATTAACAGCACTTTCAATTATTTATTTAAAAAAAGTATGATTCTGTTCACAAAATTATTTGTTTGTTTTATTTTTCGGACTACAAGAATGTATATCTATGAAGTAATTCATCGCATGTTTTTTTTCAGATTTTATCATACGCTTTTTTGGAATTTTAGTACTGAGTGACAGAGAATAAGAGAAGAAAATCAAACTTTAAATTAAATTTGTCAGAAGGATCGAAATATCGAGCTCAGTATTTAAATGAAAAGAAACGTGCTTTCATAAGGTTCAAATTTGAAGGATAGATTTGGATCTCTCAAATACGCTAACTCTGGAAGAATACACAGTGTATAATATACATTTTTTTTCTGAAAAGAGTTTAAGGGCATGAAAATATAAAAAAATATATACAGTAATATTTTTTTAATTTGGTATTTTTTTTTAATTTCGCTTGCAAGTTCTGTGTATCTTTCCGATAGCCTTTAATACACACTAAAACAACATAACGAGGTCAAAGATAAAATTTTTTCTATTTCCATTATTCACGCACGTATATCTTATTTTTATGATTCAGAAGGTTTAGACTCATTTAATACTCAATTTTTAAAAATATTATTAAATTGGTAGATTTCCGTGAATGCAATAGCAAGGGAGTTTTTCGAGTTTCAAAATAAGAGTTTTGGGTTGAAATTCAAAAATTCGAAAACTCGACACAAATTATAATAACTATTATAGTATTAATGTACATTGCTCATATCTAACAAAATTATTATGAAATGGGCTGCGTCTAGTCGTTCCGAAAAATAGGGTAGTGTTGAAATGTTGCGATGCGTTATTACAAATAAAAACATCTAATGAATTTTTGAAATAAAAATGATCCTACGTTGTCGCAATGAGATTAAAGAAATAGGCTTTTGAGAAATTAAACATATTTCCCTTTGCGTTTGAAAATTATGGTTACTTTTTGTATGTGCAGATTTTGGTATTAAATGCTAACAAAAATTTAAAACAAAAAAATTATAGCTTTTGTATAAGGGGGTTATTTTTGCATATGGGCGTAAATAATATTTTTCAAAATTCAGTTAATTTTTATTGAACATTTTTACATTTTCATCTCAATCAGAAGGTATCGGTTGCATGTGAACATTGAATTTCGCGGATTTCATCTGATCTCGACGTTTTCGGATTCTAGTTGAGAAAAAATATATTTAATTCGGTATTATTCGGAATCATCCAACTGAATTTCCCTTTGGCACATTGTTGTAAGACATGAAAAAAGAACCAATTCGTTACCCAGTCATTTCTGACAAACGGTTCTGCTTTTATCCTTTGAAAATGCTTTTTGAAAAATTAAACATTCTATCTTCCAGCAAAATTATACGAGATATGAAACAAATGTCAAAATGCAAAATCATTCACCTCAAAAACATGGACGAATTTTCTCGAACAAATTTGTTGATAAGACGCATATTTTTTAATTTAATTTTGGAAAATATTATTGAAAATAGAAAATTCCATTTTGCGGTCACAATATGCAAGATAAGTAACAAATAAATTGACAAATATTGTTTTTGTTTAATTCATAAAAAATAACGCTTAAACTTGAAATAATAAAATCGTTGGAAACACGACAAAAGATACTAAAATCCAAGTAAAATGAAAAAATGTAAAGCACTTTCAAAGCTCAAAACAAAATGTTTTTCAGGAGTTTCAGAAATTCTTATCAATAATTCTAGCAGATGATAAAAATACCTGCAAACTCTCTTCATGACATTCTTAAATTTGATGAAATTGAAAAAAGTTATATGCTTCTGAACATTTACAAAATTTTCAAAAAGTAGCAAAGAAATACTTCTCCGGTAGATTAAGAAATTCGAATCGAGATTTTGACTAGATATAAAACATATTTTGAAATTATCCCAATTAAATTTTTCGAATAAGAAAACATTCAAAGAGTTTGATTACATTCAAAACGATACATTTCTTTTTTTAGGAGAGATCCATGAGTTAGAATTTTTGTATTCAGTAGATGCCAACAAGATTAAAAAATTATCCTTATGACATTTTGCAAATGCACGCAAATTTACAAAGTTCTGTAAGATGATAATAACCAAGTAGATATTATATTAAGATCTTATCGAAATAATGTTCAATGATTTTTAGTATCGTGTTCGAATTCTTGGACTTGTTTGTTCCAAATTTAATCTCCTGAAAAATCTTTTACACTTACATATTTCAACAATTTAAATTTTATTTAGTAGTAATATATAATTTTTATTCACATTATATCGAAAAACATAGCTATTTCTTATATTTCATTTTATTCCCTCAAAATCGTTTTATTTTTCAAACAGAATCGTTTGTATAAGCTAATTGTTTACCGCCACAGGTGCTTTGAAAACCTTCTTCAATGTATAATTGAAAAAAATTCTGTCCCCATTCAGTCGTTGATTTAAGTTAAAATATTTATGATATTTGCAAAATGATGTGAAAATGCACCCATTGAACGTACTGACGGAAGACATATTGCATATTTAATTTTTTTATATTGACTTGCCTTTGTTGTTAAATTGTGATTTGAGTCCAATGTTAAGTTTAATACGCTTAGAAATATTCTTAAAGTGAAGTTATTTTTTCCCCCAGAAACTAATATAAAACGTGAAGGACATAAAGTTCAAGGTATTAAGGAAATGCCCTTATGAGTATTATTATTTTTACAAGTATCTTATTTATAATATACCTTACAATAAAGAGCTACAAATTATTTCTTTAAATTTTCTTTCTTATCTCGCGTTGTTATACTAAAGATAGGATGTTTTTATTATTTCATTACATTTTATGGACAAAACAAAAAATCTGAGTCCTATGAAAATGGGTAAAGCTAAATTTTGTAGCTGTTTCAAAGGCCTCTCGATAAATATTTGGCCGAAAGACAAAATTCTTGTAATTTCTTTATAAAAAATTTTTTTTGTATCAAACCTAGTTAGTTTCGTAAATAGTGCCCTTCCTCATGAAGAATTCTTCTTTATTGATTGTTATAGATAATAGTTATGGGGTATCAATTTATGAAAAAAAGACGTTGATAATAATCAAGCTGAGGTTCGATTATGTACAGAGATAGTATTGAAACACTAACCGGGTGACCTACTAAAAATTAGCCTTGACATTGAACGGTGATAGTGCCGTCCAGGATATAGAGACAAACATTTTTTTAAACGGTTGGGAAGACTATTAAATTCTGCGCTGAATAAGTCTAAGTTAAGGCAATTTAGTCTTGTGGGTATCAAATTATCACGTGAGAAAGTCAAAAATAAATGCCGATTTTTGAGCAATTTTGTAACCTAAATTCAACTCTTGACAGGAGCTAGGAAATTGAATTTATTGATTTGATATTTTACCATAGTGTTCCTCATGGTTTTACCTTTCATTTAAGCATTTGAACCTTAGAAAATCTTTAGCGTTCATGAAATAATAATTCTGATGTGCGAGCATGCTATCACCTTTCAAAGTCAAGGCTAATTTGCCATAGGGCATCCAGTCAGTGGTTGGGTACTATCCATCGATAGTCATTAGTCATTGTTTCTCTTGTCAAATTCACGTCATATGTCAAAACTGACTCATTTCATTTTTCATTTCTTCCATGTCATCGTTTTTTTCTGTCAAGTTCACGCCCTACTTTAAATCTGACTTGAACTTGACAACAAAAACAATGACATGTGTAAAATATCAAGCAAAAAATTATTAATTTGTTTATTTATGGTTCTACTCTAAAATTTGCAGGCATTACAAAAATTGCAGTCGCTCACTCTTTAACATGTATAGAAAATGGTTATTTCATTATTTGATCTAACAAAAAGACAACCTTGAAAATCTGGGTGAGACCTTGCATTTCATTCATAAGAATCGCTAGACACCCCGAATTCAGAATTTCTACCGAATTCGTGATTTTGATAATTCTAAAAATTGCTATTTCAAAATTTTGTACATCTTTCTGATACAAGTATTTTAAAATAGGAAAAGTTTATAAAATTTTATTTTAAAAATTTTAGAAAGATTTGTCCAAATTTTAATTCTTTTAGAATATTTCAAGACAAAAATGTACTCCATTATACTAATTTTTCAAATCTAGATATAACTGGTAAAAATAATGCATACTCGGTTAAAAAAAAGTACAATAGAGCCGTAAACTGTTTTGGGTGTTCTAAGATGAATTCACAAACAGTATATTTTAGTACCAGTTTCTGTCTTATTTAGTTTGCTAACTTCAGATTGATGAATGATCCGAGATAGCGAACTAAATTGATTCAGAAGGTGCATTGTTCCAATTGTTCCATACTTCAATCTGACGAAAAACAAAAAATAGGTCAATACACCAGGGACCGGAATGTTTCAGGTTGGACCAGTTCGGGTGCGGACTAGACACAGTAGAGATACATAAAAGTAACACTAGCGCAGTATAGTTCTATCCTATTTACTGATGCGCAGTAATTTTAGGTGCCCATATGTATGCACAGTAAACTCATACAGCGCTTACATCAGTGCAGTACAGTTCCATGGAACTTACAGATGCGCAGTATAGTTACATGTCACTTATAGATACACAGTAAAGTTAGAGTATGTATGCACCGTAGAG
>JAABKJ010001864.1:0-29316 GCA_011634705.1 Andricus grossulariae
TACGTGCATACTAAATTCAGTATATGCATATACTAAATTTACTGTACGCTGGTATACTAAATTTAATTTCATGTTGTTCATTCTTGCTTCCATTACATGTATACTAAATCTAGCACAGATTTTTCAAACAGTGTAGTCTCGCGCGCGCCTATTAATTTTTTAATGAAGCAAAATAAATTAAATACTTCTTTTTTCTACGTTATTGATATTCAATTATTGTTGAAAAATATCTGTATGAAATAATTAGATGGCACCACAGGATGTTTGTAGCCTCCAATAAGAAGCTCCTTTTCATTTTTTTTCTGTTTAATGAGTACGTAATGGATTTCTCATAGCTTATTTGCAGGTAAATTATGTCTTCGTTATCATCTAAAAAATGTGAATATAATTATAATTCAATTTATTATAATGGGCTCTTAAAGTTTAACACTTAACTTATTTGCAAATTACATTTCCGTAATAAATCTTTTTATTTAGTAAATTAAAAGAAATGTTATTTCTGAAATAAAATGTGATTTGTTCGTTAGAACATATATATGAGTATATAAATTTCAGTTCGATAAATTAAATTTAAAAAATTTAAGAGGAATAGAAAATATGTAAAAATGCATTGAATTTAGTAAGTTTGAAATGAGTTTAGAAAAATTCTACTCTCTAAATCCGAATTAGTAGAAAACTACTAATTGGTAGTAGTTTTCTACTAATCCAAATAGTGCCGATTCGTTTACTAGTAATTCGTTGAACTCTACTAATTCAATGAGTAGGAATAACTCACTAAATGAATTAGTAACCATATCTACTAAATGAATTGGTAAATATATTGCTGGTTACTATTTTAAACGGTAGTTTCAAGTAAATTAAAACACTTCTTTTAGAATTAAGTGAATTTCATCAAAATACATTAATCTATGAATTTAAATAATAATTCAAAGAAATTTTCATTTCATCTTCTCATACTTAAAACTCAGTGCACATATAGTTCAAATTAATGTGGGTTCTGTATTAAATTCAATTTGAATCCTTCCAAATTCCTAAAGTTCATAGTAAAATATTCCATTTTAAACAAGATTGGTAAATTTTCAATCTATTAGTTGAATTTTGAACAAAAAAGTATCAGTTTTCAACCAAAAATGAAATAGTTAAATTTTCAGTCATTAAATTAATTTCCAGAAAAAAAAAACAAATCTTAAACTAAAGTGATGAATCTTCAACTGATGTAGATGAATTATGATCCAAAACAATGAATTTTTAATGGAAGAATAACTTTCAACCAAGTAGTTTTTATCTTCAAGCTAAAAGATCAAATTTGAACTAAAATGATGAATACTTAACTAGAATACTTAAATTTTCAACGAAAAAGATAAAGTTCCCAACAAGAAGGTTAATTTTGAAACATAAAAAATAATTTTCTACCAAAAAATACGTTTTTTCAAGAAAAGAGATGAATTTTAAACTAAAAGAGACGAACTTTCCACTAATAATTTCAGTTTTCAGTTGAAAAAATTAATTTTCAACCAAAAAATTTTCTACAAATAAAGACAAACAAATTTTCAGTCAGAGAAATAAATTTTTTAATAAAATGATGAGTCTTTCACTGGAATGGATGAATCTTCAACTGGAGTAGATAAATTTTAAACCAAATAGATGCATTTTTAATTAATCAGTTTCAATTTTCGGTTAAAAAAATTAATTTTCAGCCAAGCTTATAAATATTTAACGAAAATAATGAATCATTTACTGGAATACTTTAATTTTCAACTAAAAATGATTTTTTCACCTGAAATTGGATAGTTCAATTTGAAATTTTTTATTATGTTCAACTAAAGAGATGAATTTTTAACTACAATCTTAGAATATTCAATTGGAATAATGACATTTGCATTTTGAAAAAAAAAATTTTTGTTTGAGAAAAAGCGAGCTTTCAACAAAATAGTTCACTTTTCAACCCACGGGATAAATTTTTTATTGAAATGATGAATCCTGAACCAACACAAATTAATGTTTAACAAAAGAGTTTAACTTTCAAATCACAAAATTAAATTTGTATTCCAAAAAAGATTAGAAATGAGAAGCTTTTTCACAAAAATAAGGGAATAAATAATTTTTCAAGAAAATGAATGTGGGTAGTGTATAAAATTAATTTTACAATGCTTCAAATTCCTCAAATTTCCCGTAAGAAAAAAAAAATACTTTCAACAAAATAGATGAATGTTTAACCAAATTGTTCCTTATGAACTGAATAAATGAATTTTCAACTAAGAAGATTATTTGTCTACCAAAAAGATCCACTTTTTGACAAAATGCATTAATTTTGAGCCAAGTGGTTAAATTTTCAACTTAACAAGATTATTTTTCATCCAAAAAAACCGAATTGTTCATATTTAATTTTAAAAAACTATTTGCAACAGAATTTTTTTTTAATAAAGTAGTAAAGTCCTTAACCAAAACCGACTAAATTCAATTAAAGGGTTGCATTTTTAACTAAAAAAGATCAAATTTCGAATAAAAAATACGAATTCTCATATCAAAAAGAAGAAATTTCATCTAAAGAAGATAAATTTTCTACATTAACTGGAATTAATTTTATTTTTCAGTTAAAAAAATTGATTATCAACAAAAGAAACGAATTTTGAGTTAGAAGTCCATTCTCAACAACAACAAAATTTCAAATAAAAACATTCATTTTTTTTTAATTTTGCAAGTTTCAACCAAAAAGTTGAATTTTCAACCAAACAGGATAAATTCTAAACAAAAAATTAAACTGTTAATAGTTCAACAAAATAATGTTTTAATTTAAGAGCAATAACTGTTGCATTCAACAACAAAAAAAGGAATTTTCAACAAAATAGTTAAATTTTGAACCAAAAGAAAAATTAATTTTCTACCAAAACTTAATGCAACAATAAATTAATTTAAGTGAAAAACAGTTAAATTCAACTAAACCAGATAAATTTTTAACCAAGAAGATTAATTTTCTTCCAAAAAAGTGAAATTTTCAACAAAATACATGAATTTTGAATCAAATAGTTGAATTTGCAACTAAAAAAGATTATTTTACAACTAAAAAGGGAATAGTTTATTTTTCAGTTGTACAAATTGATTTGCAATCGATTAGAACAAATTTTGAGTTAAAAAAAATGAACTTTTATTTTCAACGAAAAGAAAAAGTAATTTCAACCAAATACATTAGTTTTTCTTAAAATAGTCAAATTTTCAACAATAAAATTAATTTTCAATAAAAAAATGTGATACTTGATATTTGTACCGATGAAAAAATTCAATTTCAAGTCAAAATCGGTTGAATTGAACCAAAGAAGGTGAATTTTTAACCAAATTGTAGAATTTTCTAGAAAACAGTTGAATTTTCAACTAAGAAATATTTTTCACTTAAGAAAGCAAAGAAGTTTCTACTAAATTGTTTAATTAAAAAAAAACTTAATTTTCTACTAAAATAGTTGAACGTTCAACCCAAAAAGACAAATTTTCAGAAAACAGTTGAATTTTCTACAAGAAAGGATAACTTTTAAATAAAAATGTTTAATTTTCATTATAATAATGTACTTTGCAACCAAAAAGTTGCATTTTTAGCCAAAAAAGATCAAATTTCTACCCAAGGAGATGAGTTTTCTACAAAAGGGTTCAATTTTCAACTAAGACATATTTTTGAGTCAAGAAAGAAAAAAAGTTTTTACTAAGGTGTTGAACCTTCAAGAAATTTAAATTTTAATCAGTCAATTTAATTTGCAACCCAAAAAGACGAATTAAAAAAAATTTAATTTTCAACGGCAAAGGATGACTTTTTAAGAAAATTGTTGAATTTTCATGAAAATAATTGAATTTTCAATCAAAAAAGATGAATTCTTAACAAAAAATATAATAGTAGCCTATTCAACAAAAAAGAATTAGCCTAATAAAAAATAGTTGAATTTAGTCGTTGGGCTCTATTAATTCAGTTCGCATTCAGATGAGAAAACGAGAAGAATGGGAAAAAAGGCAAATAGGGGTGAAGCCTTCGATAAGTAAATAAAAAAATCTATAATTGACATAATAAAGAATAATAGTTTAAATAAAAATTTAAATCAATTTATAATACTTGTGAAATATTAGGCTTTGGCAATCATTCCAGGCGAAGAGCTTTGCAAAGTCATTATACGTCGCATTTCACATAAAAATACACAAACTTACTAATAATTCTATAGTAAGATTCTTGAATTCTTGAATTGCTTACTCCAGTCGCATGCACTAAGCAAAGCTCTTCACGAGGGCCCATTAGTATCCAAGCTCGTTCTTTTCAGACGCCTCTCACTCCGCTAACACTCTTGTAAAACAGAGTTTCACCTCCACCATACTCTTTGTGAATCCTCTCATTACTGACCGATACAACACAGCACGTCTCAGAAGGACCCCAGTGCGCGAGTACTTGGTCGAGTATATTGCGCAATATGATGCATTCCAATTGGAAACGGTGCATGCTATCACATCACACAATCCAATTAAATTGATATCTTTACGTAAGGACTGTAGCAGAAACTCGACTCTTCATATTACAAGGACAAGAATTCTTAATAACCTCTTTGAAAAATGACAATCAGAAAAATTTCCAAGCCCCAAGACCATGGAAGTTATACACCAAGGATTCAGTTTTCCACTGAGGAATACACTTTTTACGTTATTAACGAGCCGAGCGAATCGGACGTCACGTTTATGAAACGGTGTTCACCACCCCATTGCCTTTGGGGGTGGTTCTCTGGGATAGGCAGGAATGGGGGGAAGGGGCATGGTATGGGGTTATTGCCTGTTGGGTGATTTATCTAGTAATACTAGCCGACAGGCCACGAGCCAACCCGGCCACGGGCAAGCAGCTACCCCTTCGGGGCCAACCACCGCCACCGGTGGAAATTAAAAACTCACTTTATTACACGTCTCATTCTGTGCCACCCCCGGCCACCCCCGTCCCATGGACCGACTTAATATGAAGCCGCGGCCATACCTGATGGAACGAATATTATTAAAGTTCGCCAGCACGCGAAACCCGTGAAATATCGTTGCTTCCCCCCCCCCTCCCCCCACCATCACACACTCTTTGCTCAAAAGCTTCAACCCCTTCCCGGGAGTGACTCCCCTTGCATGAGTGGAGCAACCCTCAGTAAGCCACCCTCCCATTCGGACCTTTATTACACCTTATTCGCGAGCATCACCGGCTTCTGGAACTAAACAAGCTCTCAGGAGATGAGTTGCTGAAAAGCAGACTGCAGTTTATATCGCGGAAATGCACTTCGACATCTTTACCCCTGCTTCCCCAATTAGGGAGTGCTACCGCTTTTGAGGAAATACGAAATTTAATGCTATTGACTGCGATCTGTTTGTGAAAGCAAATTTTGTTGAAAATTCTTCTATCGGGTTTGAAAATTAATCTCTTTCGGTAGTTTCATCTTTTTTCAGGGTGGCCACTCACTCGGGAGAAGCGGGATAAAGCCGGGAGAAAGAGTTTTGTAAGTTTTGAGTAAAAATGATTTACATTATATGTGACCGTCCGCGAAGAAAGGGACCTAATGCGGAAAAAATTATTTTCATTTTCTTACGCGAATCGATAGTTTCTGAGCTACTCTTTCATTTCCAATAATCAGAAATTTTTTGAGTTCATTACTTTTCTTGTTATTAAGCTACAAAAATAGGCATGATAAGCGTACGCGGAGACCGAACGAGAGGCCTACGAAATCCAGCCCCACCACTTACCACTACAGCTATACGCGACGTGACCGTGAGCTCCATTGGCTCGTGCCTAAAAGTGTAGTGGTAAGTGGAGGGGGTGCTTTTCGTAAACGAATCCCCACTACTCAAATGCTGGCTTGCGGACTCTTCTACGATCGCCCGTCCTGTGAAATTCAGGTTTGACGCGTTCCCTTTCTTCGCAGACGGTCAGATATGATACTTCTCAATAATATATTTATCGTCCTTAAAATTTCTATAATTTTAATTTAAAATTATGGTTTTGAATCCGCGATTCTAAAAGTTGAATCTTTAAGTCCTTGAAACTAAAGTTTTTCTTTAAATTAATTTTTAGATTAATTTTTGTAAATATGTCACTTTAAATTTCACAATATTTCAGTATCAAAGTCAAATATTCAAAATGTCAGGATAATTTCGCAATTAAGTATTTCAAAATTTGATATCAAAAGACTTGAGAGTCAGTTTTGAATTTATTAATTTTAAACGTAAATATAAAGCAATTTCGAATTAAAAAGTTTAAAATTGTACGATTGCAAAAATTGGAATCATATTACAGCAATCTTGTTTTGTATTTTTTTTTAATTTTCATTTCAATATTTCAAAATTGTCTGATTTCTTATTAAAGATTGAAACAAATGAATATTTTCAAATTGAAAAATATTCTACGAGAAAATTTCAAGAATGTATAATAATTCTAAAGGAAGATTTGAAATTAAGAAATTAAAAGTTGAGTTTAATATAAAGGGACGACTAAAAAATCCCGAAAAATAAAACTCCCGACACTGTAAAATTTCCGAATTGGAGAATTTCCTAATAACAAAATTGCGGAAAAATAGAAATCCCGAATAATAAAATTCTCGAATCATAAAATTCCCGAAAAATAAAATTCTCGAATCATAATATGCCCAAATTATAAAATTCCCGAATCGGAAAATTTCCGAATAATCAAATTCCCGAATATTTTATAATATGACCGAGTTGAAAAATTCCCGAATAATAACATGACCGACAGTTTATAATATTACCGAATTGGAAAATTCTCGAATAATAAAATTCTCGACCGAAAATTTCCGAATTATAAAATATTCGAATTGGAAAACTCCCGAATTTAAACAATTAAAATTTAAAAAAGATATATTTTATTGAATAGAACGACAATAATGAAATATTATTTAAGAGAATTATTCTTAATATTTAAAATGTCAACAACAAAAAAACCTAAATTCTAAATAAACATTATTAAAAAATATATATATATTTCTTGGTGAATACAATAAAAATAATTCCTTAAAATAATATTTCATTCTTATATTTTCACTCAATAAAATATACACATTTTAAATTTTAATTGTTTAAATTCGGAAATCTTACAATTCGGAAATTTTTCAATTCAGATATTTTATAATTCGGCAATTTTCCGTCGGAAATTTGATTATTCGGGAGTTTTATTATTCGGGAATTTTCCATTTCGGGATTTCTGTTTTTCGCCGATTTTACTATTCGGGAATTTTCCAATTCGGTAATATTATAAAATGTTCGAGAAGTCTATTGTTTATAATTCAGGAATTTTATTTTTCGGCAATTATTTTATTCGGGAATTTTCTAATTCGGGAATTTTACAGAGTCGGGAATTTTATTATTCGAGAATATTCCAATTGGGTAATATTATAACATGTTCGACAATTCTATCATTGGAGAATTTTATAATTCGGGAATTTTATTATTCGAGAATTCTATTATTCGGGAATTTTTCAATTCAAAAAATTTATTATTTGTGAATTTGATTATTCGGGAATTTTCCAATTCGAGAATTTTACAGTGTCGGGAATTTCATTAATCGGGAATTTCATTAATCGGGAATTTTTCAATTAGGTAATATTATAAGATGTTCGAGAATTCTATTATCCGGGAACTTTCCAATTCGGGAATTTTATTTTTCGGCAATTTTATTATTCGGAAATTTCCCAATTTCGGAATTTTACAGTGTCGGGGATTTTGTTATTTATGAATTTTCCAATTCGATAATATTATGAAATGTTCGAGAATTCTATCATTCGGGAATCTAATAATTCGGGAATTTTATTATTCGAGAATTTTATTATTCGAGAATTTGATTGTTCAGGAATTTAATTATGCGGAAATTTTCCCATACGAAAATTTTATCATTCGGGAATTTTCCAATTCGGGATTTTTATTTTTCGACAATTTTATTATTCGGGAATTTTCCAATTCGGTAATTTTAGAGTTTCGGGAATTTTGTTATTCATGAATTTTTCAAATCGCTAATATTATAAAATGTTCGAGAATTCTATTATTCGGGAATTTTATAATTCGAGAATTTTATCATTCGAGAATTTTATTATTCCAGAATTTTCCCATTCGAGAATTTTATCATTCGGGAATTTTATTTTTCGGCGATTTTATACAGAATTTAATACCGTTATATTTTTCCTAAACAAAATATTTTCAGCGCATAATATTTCCTATATAGAATTTAATACCGTTATATTTTTTCTACACAAAATATTTTCGACGCATAATATTTCCTATACAGAATTTAATACCTATATATTTTTTTTATACAAAATATTTTCGACGCATAATAATTCCTAGACAGAATTTAATACCGTTATATTTTTCGTACACAAAATATTTTCGACGCATAATATTTCGTATACAGAATTTAATACCGTTATATTTTTTCTACACAAAATATTTTCGACGCATAATATTTCCTATACAAAATTTAATACCGTTATATTTTTCCTACCCAAAATATTTTCGACACATAATATTTCCTACACAGAATTTAATACCGTTCTATTTTCTATACACAAAATTTTGTCTACACAAATATTTCCTACCCAGAATTTAATATTGTTTAATACTGCTGATTTTTTCTACACAAAATATTTTCGACGCATAATATTTCCTATACAGAATTTAACACCGTTATATTTTTCCTACACAAAATATTCTCGACGCATAATAATTCCTATACAGAATTTAATACCGTTATATTTTTCTTACACAAAATATTTTCGACGCATAATATTTCTCATACAGAATTTAATACCGTTATATTTTTTCTGCACAAAATCTTTTCGACGCATAATATTTCCCATACAGAATTTAATACCGTTATATTTTCCCTACACATAATATTTTCGACACATAATATTTCCTACACAGAATTTAATATTTTCCCTACACAAAATTTTGTCTACACAAATATTTCCGACCCAGAATTTAATATTGTTTAATACTGTTTATTTTTTCTACACAAAATATTTCCGTCACAGAATATTTCCTGCATAGAATTCATTAATTATTTTTTAATATAATGTTATATTTGTCCTACACAAAATATTTTCGACTCATAATATTTCCTATACAGAATTTAATACCGCCATAGTTTTTCTACACAAAATGTTCTCAACGCATGATATTTCCTATACAGAATTTAGTACCGTTCTATTTTTTCTACAAAAGATATTTTCTGCACAAAATATTTCCTACACAGAATTTAATATTGCTATATTTTTCCTACACAAAATATTTTCCACACAGAATATTTCCAACACAGAATTAATAAATTATTTTAAATATACTGTTATATTTTTCCTAAACAAAATATTTTCAACGCATAAAATTTCCTATACAGAATTTAATACCGTTATATTTTTCCCACATAAAATATTTTCTACACAAAATATGTCCTACACAGAATTTAATACCGTTCTATTTTTCCTACACAAAATGTTTTCTCCACAAAATATTTCCTACAAAGAATTTAATACTGTTATATTTTTCCTAAACAAAATTTTTCCTACACAAATATTTCCTACACAGAATTTAATATTGTTTCATACTATTAATTTTTTTACAAAACATTTTCCATGCAGAATATTTCCTACACAGATATGATTAATTATTTTGAAATATACTGCTATATTTTTCCTACATAAAATATTTTCGACGCATAATATTTTCTATACAAAATTTATTACCGTTATATTTTTTCTACACAAAATATTTTCGAGGCACAATATTTCCTATATAGAGAATTAAATACCGTTCTAATTTTCTTACACAAAATATTTCCAACACAAAAATTAATACTGTTATATTTTCCCTTCACAAAATTTTGTTTACAAAAATATTTCCTAGACAGAATTTAATATTGTTTAATACTGTTAATATTTTCTACACAGAATTTGATATTGTTTGTTACTGTTAATATTTTCTGCACATAATATTTTCTACACAAAAATAATTAATTATTTTTAAATATAAAGTTATATTTTTCCTACAAAAAATATTTTCGACGCATAATATTTCCTATGCAAAATTTTATACCGTTCTATTTTCCCTAAACAAAATATTTTTTGCACAAAATATTTCCTGCACAGAATTTAATACTGTTATATTTTTTCTACACAAAATTTTTCAACGCAATTATTTTCTACACAGAATTTAATATTCTTTAATACTGTTAATATTTTCTACAAAAGTATTTCCTTCACAGAATTTAATATTGTTCAATACTGTTAATATTTCTACACAGTATATTTTCTCCACAGAAATAATTAATTATTTTCAAATATACTGTTATATTTTTCCTAGACAAAATATTTTCGACGAATAATATTTCCTAAACAGAATTTAGTACCGTCTTTTCATAGGAAAGATGGAGTAAATTCTAGTTTTTTTTAATCTCTTGCATTACATATGTCGCTAATTGAACAGTGTTTTATTTCATTGATGAAACCAATCTAAATAAAATAATCATCAATAACGCACCTAAAAAAAATGTATATATTACTTTCAACATTCGTTAATTGTGTCATTATTTCCAGGAAATAATAAATTTTTACGGTTGAAAAGAAAACAGATGTTTAAACAACTGAAAATTATTCAAATACTGACTGAATATGTTGTAGAAGAAATACTATTTATTCTTTAAATTTATCACACATATAATCAATCCCGAAAAATAATAACATTTCACGTTTTACTGGTGAAACAAAATTCCTTGAATAAATAATAATTGTTTGAATAACTCAAAATTAGTTAGAAATCAAATATTTTACGTATATTGTAAAGTTCACTTACCTTCAAGGGAATACTCATATTGTTTTTTTTTATATTCCCCCTTGGGAAATAATTTGTGTAAAATATGTTTTTTTTGTACGAAAAGTTTCACACTTAATATTTTTGTGCAGAATATGCCTGTGTTGAATATCTTCACTTAGAATATTTGTCATATAGCAGCAACAATATTTGAACAAAATTATAATCATATTATTTTGTGTAGGATATAATTTGTGTAGCAAATATTTTATTTACTGTTTTGAATATGTAGTGTAGATTATATATGGTATAGAATATATTTTTGGTAGAAAAATATTGGACATAATGTTTTTGTGTACAATATTTTAAGAATATCTTCCTAATAAAATATTACTATTCAATTCTGTGTAGAAAATATTTTTTGTGAGAAAAATATTGGACAGAATAACTTTTGTACATTACCTTGGAAATATTTTCCGAATGAAATAATTACTATTTATTTCCGTGTAGGAAATATTCTGTGTAGAAAGTATTTTTCTTAGGAAAAATCTAACGATATTAAAATCTGTACAGGAAATGTTATGCGTAGAAGATATTTTTTTTAGGAAAAATATAACAGTATTGAAAAATACATCATTTTGTCTAGGAAAAAGATAACGATATTAAATTCTGTGTAGGAAATATTATGCGTAGAGAATATTTTGTGTAGGAAAAATATAACAGTATATGAAACAATAATTAATTGACTCTGTGCAGGAAATATTCTGTGTATAAAATATTTTGTGTGAGAGAAATATAACAGTATTAAACAACACATAATTCTGTGTAGGAAATATTATGAGTAGAAAATATTTTGTGTAGGAAAAATATAACAGCATATTAAACAATAATTGATGAATTCTGCGTAGGAAATATTCTCTGTGTATAAAATATTATATGTAGGAAAAATATAACAGAATTAAATTCTGTGCAGGAAATATTTTGTGTAGAAAATATTTTGTGTAGGAAGAATATGGTCAGTATACGTTGTGTACAATATATTTTGTGTAGAACAAGTTTGTGTAGGAAGGGAAAACGCTGTTCCTACACAAACTTATTCTACACAAAATATATTGTACACAACGTATACTGACCATATTTTTCCCGCACAAAATATTTTCTACACAAAGTATTTTCTACACAGAATTTAATACTGTTATATTTTACCTATAAAAATATTTTCTACACGGAATATTTCCTACACAAAATTATGTATTGTTTCATACTGTTATATTTTTCTTACACAAAATATTTTCTACACGTAATATTTCTTACACATAATTAAATACCGTAATATTTTTCCTACACAAAATATTTTCTACGCAGAATATTTCCTCCACAGAATTAATTATTGTTTAATACTGTTCTATTTATGCTACACAAAATATTTTCTACACATAATTAAATAGTAATATTTTATTATAAACATATTCTCAAAATATTTTACACAAAGTATTATGTCCAATATTTTGTCTACACTGTAAAACGTGAAAAGTTATCATTTTTCGGAATTGATGATACATGTGATAAATTTAAAGAATAAATTATATTTCTTCTTTAACCCATGCAGCAATTATTAAGATAATTCTTATTTGTTCAAACAATTGTTTTCTTTTTAATCGTAAAAAGGTATTATTTCCTGGAAATAATTACATAATTAGCGAATTTTGAAAGTAATATATTCTTTCAATGATATTTGGCCATTATTTAAATATACTGTTATATTTTTCAGACACAAAATATTTTCTACGCATAATATTTCTTACACAAAATCTAATACCGTTATATTCTTCCCAAGCAAAATATTGTCTACACTGAATATTTCCTACACAGAAATAAATAGTAATTATTTTATGCTGAAAATATTTTTTAAATAGTGTACAAAAGTTATTCCGTCCAATATTTTTCTCACACCAAATATTTTCTACACAGAATTGAATAATAATATTTTCTTATGAAGATAATCCTAAAATATTGTACACAAAAATATTATGTCCAATATTTTTTTATGCACAAAATATATTCTATACGAAATATATTCTACACTACATATTCAAAACAGTGAATGTAGAATCTACTTTGTGTAGAAAATATTTCATTAACTGTCTTGAGCATGTAGTGTATAATATATTTTGTGTAGAAAAATATTGGACATAATATTTTTGTATACAATATTCTAAGAATATCTTAATAATATACTACTATTCAATTCTGTGTAGAAAATATTTTGTGTGAGAAAAATATTGAACAGAATAACTTTTGTACAATATTTTCAAAATATTTTCAGGATAAAATAATTACTATTTATTTCTGGGTAGGAAATATTCTGTGTAGAAAATATTTTGCTTATGAAAATATAACGGTGTTAAATTCTGCGTAGGAAATATTATGTGTAGAAAACATTTTCTGTAAGAAAAATATAACAGTAATAATCAATACAAAATTCTGCGTAGGAAATGTTTTGTGTTGGAAAAATATAACGGTATTCATTTCTGTGTAGGAAATATTCTGTGTAGAAAATATTTTGTGTAGGAAAAAAATAACAGTATTAAACAATATTAAATTCTGTGTAGAAAATATTCTGTGTAGGAAAAATGTTGTATAGGTCAAATGTAACAGTATTAATCAATACAAAATTCTGTGTAGGAAATATTTTGTGTGGGAAAAATATAACGGTATTAAATTCTGTGTAGGAAATATTTTGTGTTGAAAAATATTTTGTGTAGGAAAAAAATAACTGTATTAAACAATAATAAATTATGTGTAGAAAATATTTTGCTCAGGAAGATATAACTGTCATTAATTCTGCGTAGGAAATATTATGTATAGAAAACATTTTGTGTCGGAAAAATATAACAGTATTAATCAATACAAAAATCTGCACAGTATTGAACAGTATTGAACAGTACTAAATTCTGTGTAGAAAATATTCTGTGTAGAGAAAATGTTGTGTAGGAAAAATAAGGTCAGTATACGTTGTGCACAATATATTTTGTGTAGAATAAGTTTGTGTAGGAACAGCGTTTCCCCAATGTTTTCAGGATAAAATAATTAATATTTATTTTTGTGTAGGATATATTCTGAATAGAAAATATTTTGTGTAGGAAAAATATAACGGTATTAAATTATGTGTAGGAAATAGTATGTGTAGAAAATATTTTGTGTAGCGAAAATAGAACAGTATTGAACAATAATTTATTCTGCGCAGGAAATATTCTGTGTAGAAAATATTCTGTTTAGAAAAAAAATGATGTGTAGGACAAATATAACAGTATTAATCAATGCAAAATTCTGTGTAGGAAATATTTTGTGTAGGAAAAATATAACGGCATTAAATTCTGTGTAGGATATATTCTGCATAGAAAAAATTTTGTGTAGGAAAAATATAATATAAAATATAAAAATATATTAAATTATGTGTAGGAAATATTATTTGTAGAAAATATTTTGTGTAGCTGAAATAGAATACTGTTAAACAATAATTGATTCTGTGCACGAAATATTCTGTAAAGAAAATATTTTGTGTAGGAAAAATTTAACAGTATTAAATTCTGTGTAGGAAATATTTTGTGTAGAAATAATTTTGTGTAGGGAAAATATGGTCAGTATACGTTGTGCACAATATATTTTGTGTAGAATAAGTTTGTGTAGGAACAGCGTTTCCCCAATATTCTCAGGATAAAATAATTAATATTTATTTTTTTGTAGGATATATTCTGCATCGAAAATATTTTGTGTATGATAAATATAGCGGTATTAAATTATGTGTAGGAAATATTATGTGTATAAAATATTTTGCGTAGCAAAAATTAAACAGTATTAAAGAATAATTAATTGTGTAGATAAAATGTTGTGTAGGAAAAATATAACAGTATTAATAAATACAAAATTCTTTGTGGGAAATATTTTGTGAAGGAAAAATATAACGGTATTAAATTCTGTACAGGAAATATTTTATGTAGAAAATATTTTGAGGTGAAAAAATAACAGTATTGGATGATATTAAATTCTGTGTAGAAAAAATGTTGTATAGGAAAAATATATAATTATTCAATTCTGTGTAGGAAATATTTTGTGTCGGAAAAATATAACGGTATTAAATTATGTGTAGGAAATATTATGTGTAGAAAATATTTTGTGTAGCAAAAATAGATATTAAACAATAATTAATTCTGTCCAGGAAATATTCTGTGTAGAAAATATTTTGTGTATGAAAAAAATAACAGTATTAAAAAATATTAAATTCTGTGTAGTAAGTATTCTATGTAGAAAAAATTTGATGTAGGAAAAATATGATCAGTAATGCATTGAGTACAATATATTTAGCGTTTTCCCTAAAATTTGAAGGGAAAATTGAACTTTTTCAAGTGGTGCTTGTTATACCCGCATCTTTAGATAATAAAGTCATTCCTATTGAGAAAGTTGATAATAAGGCTTGAAGCATTAGAAGAAATTTTTTCAAACTCCTGAGTGCCAGTTCATTTTTAAATGGCATCAGCCCACGTCAAAGTCCATTAAAAGATTGCTCTTAGGGTCGCTGGCTTTTTTCATATAACTCGCTCGGTGACGTACCAACCGGTACTCGGCTCGTTTTATTAATGTCAATAAGGCAATTATTGCCGCTGAATGGTGCGGGTAGGCATCTCACTCATATCGCAGCCAGGTCGAGTTACTTGCCCAAGCGCAGTGATGGATTGGAACTCACCAATTCAATCAAGGTTCATCACATATTTCACTTTTTCTTCCACGTGGATTAAAATATTTTCCCGAATTGTTATCTTTATAAACAATTATTCTGCCCTGGTTTGGAAGAACACTGTTAACTCAAAAAAATCGAAAAATCAGTTTTTTGTATCAATGGAATCGTGAAAGAAAGACACACTCATAATGCAAAACAGTTTTGAAAATTTTTATCACTATAAAAAACTATTATTGCATAATTATCCAAAAATATTGTTGATAATTATTTCAGAAGAATAACGTCAAGTCGGAGTTTTTACAAAATTTCAAAAAAACATAAAACAAAATGTAGAATTTTAGAGATTTTTAAATTGAAATTTAAAAATTTAAATGATTTTTAAAGGTTTCAAGATGATAAAAAAATTTCTTTAAATTCATGGGAATAATTAAAGTAATTCTTTAGTTTTTTTAATTCAATTCAAGGCAATATCTAAAAATATTTTTAAACATTCAAAAAGAGTTACAAAATTGTCAAAAATGAGCCCGGAAGATTCTTAAACAATTTGAGGAATAATTCGAGTAATTCTAAAAGATATTTAGGCATTTTGAAGTGATTAAAAATATGTTATAACTTTGAGAGATTTTTGAAGATTTATCTTTAAAAATATTTTTGAATTTTCTCGAGAAACATAGGAAAATGATATTGGTATAACTGTAGAGGAAATAAAAACAAATTTGAAAATTGATGGTCATTCGAAACTTTATATTGTGTTAAAAATTATTTTTTTCTTCAAATTATAATTTGCCTATTTTTTTTCTATTCTGAACCGAAAAGTCTTTCTTCATTGAAAAAGCAAGAATTTTGTACAAAATTTGTCTTTTTTGGTTTGAAAATTCATCCTTTTTGAAAGAAATTTTGTTTTGTTTTTTAATTGCAAATTTTTTGTTTGAAATTCGGTTTTTTGGATGCATTCTTTTTCGGTTGATAATTGAACAACTTTTTAAAGAGTTCAACTACTTTGTTAAAAAGTCACTTGTTTAGTTGATGATTCATTATTTTAGTAAAAAATTCGTTTATTCGGATGAAAATTAACTTTTTCTAAACATTATTGATAAACAAGAACATTTTAATTGAAAAGTTTTTTTAATATTGAGAAATAATTTCGTTCTTAACATTTTGCTACCACACAATAATTTGTCAACTTTTTCACTCTTTTGAAGAGATGAGAAAAATGAAAATATGGTGCCGGTAACAAAAAAATTACCGAAACGGACAATAAGATTTCTGAAGGAAATTAAAAATATTTCAAGTTTTATTTAAAAAGCTTAATTTTAAGCTTTGAAGATTTCAAAATATATTGAAAAAGTATCTGAAAGATTTAAAGAACATTTTTTTAATTTTTGCAAGACATTGAAGAATTTTTTGGAAATTTGGAATTATTTCAAAAGATATTTTGAAGTTTTAGAAGGCTTCAGAAGATTCAAAAATAATTTAAAATTTCAAAAAGTTTTAATCAAAATGTAGATTTTTACAGATTTGGAAATAAAATGTTGAACATTTCTAAGGATTTTGAAAGGTTTAAAGATAAAACAATTTTTTTCTCATGATTCCAAGGAAAATTTAAATTGAATTTTTATAATTTTCAATTAATTTTAGAAAAGTATTTAAAAAAATGTTGAAACATTTCAAATGATGTTTAAAAATTTTGGAAAAGAATGTAAAAGATTTTAAAGCAAAATGTTTCAATTTTACAAGACTACTAAATATTAGAAAAAATCAGTATAAGTTTAGGAGATATTCAGAAGTAGATTTTTTAATTTTCTGTACAAGAATTTATTTTTAAACCAGATAATATGAATTTTCAACAAAAATATAAATTTTTAAACAGAATAGTTGAATTTTTATCCAAGAAAGATACAATTTTTATCCCAAGAAGATTTTATTAAATTTTCAATATCAAAATATCAGTTTTAAACAACAAGTACATTTTCTAGGAAAATAGTTGAATTTTTAACCCAACAAGACGAATTTTCAACAAAACAGTTGAATTTTTCACTAAAAAGAATGACTTTTTAACACAATTGTTGAATTTTCAATCGAAAAGTTGCATTTTTATCCAAGAAAGATGAAATTTCTGATAAAACAGATGAATTTTCAAATTGAAAATATAAATTTTCTAAAAAATAGTTAAATTTTCATCCAAAAAAAATTTCAGTTGAATTTTCAACACTAAGATATAAATTTTATATAAAAATAAATTTTTTACGAAAACCCATGAATTTTTAACTAAAAAAGACGAATTTTCAACAAAAAAGTTTAATTTTAAACCAAACAGGTTCAAATTCTAACAAAGTTGTTGAATTTCAACAAAACAGTGTCATTTTTCTCCAAGAAAAATGCAATTCATACTAAAATAGATGAATTTTCAATTAAAAAGTCAAATTAAAAAAAATAGTCGAATTTTCATCCAAAGAAGATTTTAGTTGAATTTTCAACACTAAGATATGAATTTTAAACAAAAAGGAACATTTTTGACGAAAATAGTTCATTTTCAATCAAAAAAGACGAATTAAAAAAAAACAGTTTCAATTATCTCTCAGAAAGATGCAATTTTTACTAAAATAGATTAATTTTTAAGTTGGAGATAAATTTTCAAAAAAATGGTTAAATTTTCATCCAAAAAAGATTTCAGTTGAATTTTGTACACTAAGATTTGAATTTAAAAAAAGGCAAATTTTCTACGAAAATAGTTAATTTTCAACCCAAAAAGACAAATTTAAAAAAAAAACATTTGCAATTCTTTCCAAGAAAGATACAATTTCTACAAATATAGATGACTTTTTTAATTGAAGATAAATTTTCAAAAAAATAGTTAAAGTTTCATCCAAAAAAGATTTCATTCGATTTTTCAATACTAAGATATGAATTTTAAACAAAAAGGAAAATTACCTACGAAAATAGTTCATTTTCAATCCAAAAAGACGAATTTAAAAAAAAAAAACAGTTGCAATTATCTCTAAGAAAGATGCAATTTCTACTAAAACAGATTAATTTTTAGGTTGGAGTCAAATTTTCAAAAAATAGTTCAATTTTCATCCAAAAAAGATTTCTGTTGAATTTTCAACACTAACATATGAATTTGAAACAAAAAGTAAATTTTCGTCGAAAATAGTTGAATTTTCGACCCAAAAAGACGAATTTTTAACAAAAAAACAGTTGCATTTTTCTCCCAGAAAGATGAAAATTCTACTAAAATAGATGAATTTTAACTTGAAAAGAGAAATTAAAAAGAAGTCGAATTTTCATCCAAAAAAGATTTCAGTTGAATTTTCAACACTAAGAAATGAATTTTAAACAAAAAGAAAAATTTTCGACGAAAATAGTTGATTTTCAATCAAAAAAGACGAATTTTCAAAGAAAATTGTTGCAATTATCTCTAAGAAAGATGCAATTTCTACTAAAATGAATTAAGTTTTAAGTTGGAGACAAATTTTAAAAATAATATTTAAATTTTCTTAAAAAAAAGATTTCAGTTGAATTTTCAACACTAAGATATCAATTTTAAACAAAAAGTAAATTTTCTACGAAAATAGTTAATTTTCAACCCAAGAAAACGAATTAAAAAAAAAACAGTTGCAATTCTCTCCGAAAAAGATGAAATTTCAACTAAAATAGATGAACATTTTAATTACAGAGAAATTTTCAAAAAATAGTTAAATTTCCATCCAAAAAAGATTTCCGTTGAATTTTCAACACTAAGATATGAATTTTAAACGAGAAGTAAATTTTCGACTAAAATAGTTCATTTTTAACCCAAAATGACGAATTTAAAAAAAAAATTGCAATTCTCTCCAAGAAAGATGCAATTTCTACAAAAATAGATGACTTTTTTATTTGGAGACAAATTTTCATCCGAAAAAGATTTCTGTTGAGTTTTCAACACTTAGATATGCATTTGAAACAAAAAGTAGATTTTCGACGAAAATAGTGGATATTTTAACCCAAAAAGACGAATTTTTAAGCAAAAAAAAAAAACAGTTGCATTTTTCTCCCAGAAATATGTAATTTCTACTAAAAAATATGCATTTTGAATCTTTTTAAAAGTCGAATTTTCATTCAATAAATATTTCAGTTGAATTTTCAACACTAAGATATGAATTTGAAAAAAAAGAGTAATTTTTGTGTTTATTTATGAACTTGTTAAGATAAACAGGATACTCAATTAAAAAAGGTTTGCGAGATTGAATAAAGTTGTTCTATTTTTGAGCCACGAACCAATGTTATGCCAAAATATAAATTTCAGAATTTAAATCATATAATTTAAGAATCATTATTTAAATAAAAATACTTTTTTAGCTTCAAGTTTGAAACATTTTCAATGTGAATGTTAGTCATATTTTTTCCCTAATATTTAATTTAATTCATGAATAAGTTAATAATAATTACTAATGTTCATTAATAATAATTGATACAATAATAAAAACAAGGACTACATTGTTATTATTCGTTGTTACTATTATTGCTATTATACGTTTCCAAATATTCGATTAGAAATATCATTGCAAATAAATCCAAAATTATTCAACATTAATTATCAAACAGTATATTAAATAATAAATCATTAACTTATTCGTAAATAACTCAACATAAATTAAATTACAATAGTAATTAATAATAAATACTATTTTAAAGTTTCACCTGATTTTAAAGAATTTCAAAGTTTTCAAAATTTTTAAAATAATTATCAAAAGATATTACGAGTTTTTAGATACTTCACAAGATTTCAACTTCCTAAATTCGAATTAGTGAAATTTCACTGAAAATCAGTAACGGACTTCCGGTTATTTGAATCAGTGAAATTTCATAGAGAATCAGTGATTATTCACTGAAATTTCTGTCATATTTCACTGTTTTTTCAGTAAAAAATAATACTAAAATTGGAGTGGCGGTTACTGACACTTCAGTAGCTTTTTCTTCTGAAAAATCAGTAGAATAATACAAAATTTTAGGGAATTTGAAGGAACTCTCTAAATTTGATTCAGCAATGAGCATCAGCGACGTACTGTTGGCTATTTGAATCAATGAAAATTCACTGCTGATCATTCATTATTAACTGAAATCCCAGTTGCTTTTTATTCAAATTTCAGTCATTTTTAACTGGTTTTTCAATAGAAAGATGGCAGGAACTTAAGTTATTTTTTATAAATGAAATTTTTGTTAAAAAATCTCAACTTCCGACAAAAAGAAAACATGATCTAAAATTGATAATAGATTCTAAATTCATTAAAGTAGCCTGAAAGCGTTCAAAAATATTAATTTTCTTTAAAATTTCATGATTTTTAAATGAAAACGTCAATTTTCGACGAAAAATACTGATATCATCCGAAATTGTTTAAGCTCGTTTTTATTATTTTGAACAAAACTAAGCTTCCGAGTCTCTCAGGAAAAAAAGATTGTCCTTTATGGAAACTTTTTTTTCCATAAAATCCGTTTTATTAAAAATTAATTTTTTTGATTTAGAAAATTAGGCTAATTTGGTAAAAAAAACTCTACTATTCCGTTGAAATGTTTTTTCTTTCGTGACTGAAAAATCTTTCATGTTTAAAAATTCAATTTTCGTGTAAAAACTTTGTCTTTTTGCTTTGAAAATTCAACAACGCGATTGAAACTTGAAATGATTCGTTCAAAAATTATTTATTTTTGGTCCTAGATTCATTATATCGGTTGAAAATTTAACTATTTTGTTGCAAATTCGTTTTTCTTTGTTGCAAAATAATTTTTCAACTGAAAATCTAGCTATTCCATTTTTTATTTTAAATTTATTTTTTATACTTGAAAATTCTACAACTTGTCATAAAATTCAACTATTTGGCTTAAAATGAAATTTTTTGTTGAAAATTATATTTTCAGGCTCAAAATTAAACATTTTTGTAGAAAACTCGACGTTTTAATTCAGAAATTTCACAATTCAGTTGTTATCTTTTTTATTTCTTGACTTTAAAATCTTTCTTGTTTAAAAATGTAGTTCATTTTTTTGATAAATTAAAAATGGTATGAAAATGGGAAATTTAATGATTCTGAATAATAATCTGATGAATAACGAAAATCCAAAGAAATCTGGTGATCAAACTTTTAAAATTTTTATTACAAATATAATTATCCTATGAATTAATTGTACCTTGATGATAAAGTAGTTTTAATTAAGAATGTTGAAAGTTTTCTTAATTTCAATTTATTATTTGTATATTAACAAAAAAAAGCATTTCAGAAAAAAAGCAGCATCTCAAAAATTGGAATATTTAAATTACTACAATTTTATAAAATCGTTAATATAAAATAGGATTTTTCATTACAATTTGAATAATTTGTAAAATGTGAACAAAATTGTTTCGTCATAAAATTATTGTGCAACTAATAGGACAAAAAGTAATGAATAATTTTTCAAGAAAAAAAAAAGAAAAAATTAATTTTCAAATTGTTGACTCGCATGGCGCTATTAATTTTTATCTAGCATTTTCGAACAATTTAAAAATTACAAATTTTCTCACAAAAGTTTACGATGGAATTCAAACAAAAAAGATTTGGAGACAATAAAATGTGTTTTGAAAAAAGTGGCACTCACTGCTGCCAGTGCTACCAATTTTGGGATTTTTTCGTATGGCGCATGCGTCGCGTCAACAGCTAGATTGGTTAACTTTGGCGCGCTTATTTGAAATGATTAATTTTGTTTCGTTTTTGTTTATAATTGTTTACAACAAATAATAATCGTAAAGTGCGTTAAGATTTCGAAAGTAATTTTAAATTCATATTTGTAATAAAAAAGGTGTTTCTTCCTTTAGGATTAAAATCGATTATTAATTTTTAGGAAATAAAAATCAAATCATTGTTTTAAGTTTCACTTTATAATGCTATTTTATTACCAATCAGTAGTTTTCTAATAATTCATATTTAGAGAGAAGATTTTTGTAAAATTGTAACTGCTTGTAATATTTCTTGGATTAGGATTTGGAACATATTCCTGAGCATTATAAAATGATAAGTGATTGAAAATGATAAGTGATTAAAAATGTATGAGTAACTTAGACCCTTCACTACTTGTGCATGAAAGGGGTTGGGGACAATAATATAGGAAAGGGGGTTTCTCCAGTCTCCACTAAGCAATATCCATTCACCCCACATGCCTGCCTACTTCTTCATATTATCGGTGTGTACAGGCGGGCTCTCAGCAATTTATTTATTACCGTTCCGGACGCACTATTATTGCATTTTTCAAAATTATAGTACGAATTGACGTCAGTTTTCGATTTAGAACCGAATAAATCAAGCAAGACTTAATTAAAAAGCAGCAAAGATCTTTAGCTGCGAAATGACTGGGACTTTTTTAGACCGGGGAAACCCCGGGATTAGGGAATACATTTATTTTTTGTTCGGGAATTTTCAATTTCCATTTTCAATTTTCAAATTTGGAAAGGAAAAATCTATCCAGTCGCTTCAAATATCATAGATTCTGTATCACGTGATATAACCAAATTTAAAATAAGTTTGATTTTAACTTTTTTTTAAAGTTTAGTTGTTAACTTTTTCTATTATTAAATTATTCAGCTTTCAAGATGTACTTTTAAAATCTTTCGCGTTAAAAATTTGACATTTTAGGCCTTTATTTTTGAGCGTATTGTTCCATTTACAAAAAAATTTTTAATTCAGTTTCGAAGACTTGATTAAAAATTAAAAAGAGTGTTAAAAATTGAACAATAATTGATTTTATAAGACGATTCTGAATGTGTTTGAAATTTAACAATTTACAGATTTTTAGGTTGATAATTGAACTCTTTCAATTAGGTAGATAATTGAAACCCTCAGTCGTTAAACAAATTTCAACTTTTGATAGCAATTTTATGAGATATTTCCTATTTTAAAATTATTTTTAACGAAAAGATTCATCATTGAACGCTTTAATTCAATTCTTAATCCTATTTAAATAAACTTTACCCATTATATTTTCAATTTTTTGATTCAAGATAAGAATTTTGAAAAATTTTGTATCAATAAATGACTCTACATTTAAAATGAAAAATTATAAATCAAATATTTAGAACTTAACATTTGGAAACTAAATTGTTTGAAACTGAAAGCCTTAAATCTTTAAAATTTCAGAATGCTAAATTTAAACATTGAACGTTACAATTTTGATTGTTCCATGTTTTTAATTTTAAATTTTTAAGTGAAAGTACTGAATTTATATTTAAAAAATGAGAATCGAATAATCGGTAATTCAAAAAGAATAAATATTAAAAGAATTCAACTGAAAAATATTTATTTATAAAAAAAAGTTTGAATTTCGCAATTTAAAGGAATAATTTTTTTGATTTCATCTGATTTGGAAGAGTGTAATTTAAAAAAAAACACTTTCATTGAGTTGAAAAGGAGAAAATTTCGATTTTCAATGGTTTCTGCATTGAAAGAGAAAATTTTCCATTCAAAAAATTTTTGTTGAATTTAAGGAAAGAATTTTTTCTTCTTTAATTTGTTCCAAATTGAAAGAGGCAAATTTGTTATTTTTAAGATTTTTCTAGTTGGTAATGACAAAATTTTTATTTTTTTCGTTTTTTTTTTCGAAATTGGAAGAGGCCATTTTTTAGAATTTTTATTGAATTCAAGGAGGGAAATTTTAATTTTCAATCTTTTTTCTGAATTTGAGGTAGGTAATTTTTCTGTTAAACAATTTTATTGAGTTAGAAGGGACCTATTTTTTATGTTAAGATTTTTTATTGAGTTAACAAAGGAAAATTTTTACTTCAAATCTTTTTTTTTCTGAATTGGAAGAGGATAATTTAAAAAAAAATTGAGTTGGAGAAAGAGAAATTCTGATTTTTAATTTTTTCTGAATTGAAATAAGGACATTTTTCATTTTTAAGATTTTTAGCGACTTAGAAGCGAGGACATTTTTGTTTCAATTTTTTCCTCATTTGAAAGGGGGACCTTTTTTTAACATTTTTATTGAGTTGCGAGGGACGAAATTTTGGTACTTTTTTTTTTCCTGAATTGAAAGAGGAAAATTTCTTTATTTCGAATATTTTTATTGAGTTGGAAGAGACGAAATTTTTGCAATTTTTTTCTGATTTGGAAAAGGCCATTTTTTCTTTTAAGCATATTCAGTTTAAGGCGGGAACGACTTGTTTTAAATTTTTTTCTGAATTGGAAGAGAGAAATTTTTTTTAAACAACATCATTCAATTAAATGGTACTAAATTTTGGTTTCCAATTTTTTTTTCAATTGAAAGAGGGAAATTTTTCATTTATAAGATTTTTATAGAGTTGAAAGCGAGGAAATTTGGATTTTTAATTTTTCTTAAGCGGAAGATGGACATTTTTTGCTCTAAGGATTTTTATCGACTTGAACGCGAGGACATTTTTGTTTTAATTTTTTCTGAATTTGCAACAGGGAATTTTTCATATTGTACAAATTTTTTATTTTGTTTTGTTTCCAGCATTTTTGTGGGTTTCAAGGTTATTAATTTTTTTATTGTTAATTTTGTCATTATTAATTTGGTAATAATTGTTTTTAATAATAAACCTTTTAGCCTATTTCTTCTAAGGCAATTTACAAAATAAGATTTTTGTTTAAACATTTTTATTGATTGGGAAGGTAAAAATTTTTGTTATTTTTTTTCCCCTGAATTGAAAAAGGGAAATTTCTTTATTTCGAATATTTTTATTGAGTTGGAAGGGACGAAATTTTTGCTATTTTTTCTGATTTGGAAAAGGCCATTTTTTCTTTTGAGCATATTCAGATAAAGGCGGGATCGACTTGTTTCAAATTTTTTTCTGAATTGGAAGAAAGAAATTTTTTTTAAAACTATATCATCAAATTAGATGGTACAAAATCTTGGTTTTCAATTTTTTTTTAATCGAAAGAGGGAAATTTTTCATTTATAAGATTTTTATAGAGTTGAAAGCGAGGAAATTTCGATTTTTGATTTTTCTTAAGCGGAAGAGGGACATTTTTTGCTTCAAGGATTTTTATCGACTTGGACGCGAGAAAATTTTGGTTTTAATTTTTTCTGAATTCGCAACAGGAAATTTTTTATATTTTCAAAATTTTTAATTTTGTTTTGTTTTGAGCATTTTTTCGGGTTGCAAGGTTATGAATTTTCAATGGTTAATCAGGTAATTATTAATTTGGTTATTGATTGTTATTAATAATAAATATAATAAATGATCAAGTTACTATTAATTAATAATTATCATACGAAGCGATATAATTATTTTCTTAAACCTTGTAGCCTATTTCTTGTAAGGCATTTTGCAAAATAAGATTTTTGTTGAAACATTTTTATTCAATTGAAAGGTAGACATTTTTGTTTTTCAATTTTTTCTGGGTTTGAAAAGGATAATTTTTCATGTTTAAGATTCTTATAGAGTTTTGATGCTATAAAATTTTGGCAATTTTTTTGTGAATTGTG
Organism: Andricus grossulariae; assembly: GCA_011634705.1. Classification (NCBI taxonomy): domain Eukaryota; kingdom Metazoa; phylum Arthropoda; class Insecta; order Hymenoptera; family Cynipidae; genus Andricus; species Andricus grossulariae. Next base: position 25,986 of record JAABKJ010001864.1, read on the forward strand.
AGAAGAACTTTTTTCTTTTAAGTATTTTTATTGAGGTAAAGCAGGAAACATTTATTTTCAATTTCTTTTCTGAATTGGAAGAGGTTAATTTTTTTGAAAACATTTTCATTCAATTGGAGAGGAGAAAATTTCGATTCTTAATTTTTTTCTCAAATTGGAAGAGGAGAAAATTTTGGTCTTTAAGTTTTTCTAAATAGGAAGATTAGATTTAATTTACAGCATTGACAATGACAACGTAAATATATTTTTTGAATCAGAAATCTTTGAACTCTTTAATAAATAAAAGTTAAAAATGTAGAATTTTCCAGTTCAATAGCATTTTATTTAACAATTTACAATTGAAGAGTGTTCAAAGCTTCCATAGTATATATGTACATTATTAAGCGCTTAAATACAAAATTTTTAAATTAAAAATTTTGTAAGCTTCAATTTTAAAAGTTTTAATTTTAAAAGATTTCTCCTTTAAGTGCTTTAATTTGCAGATCAGTTTCACGAGGTGGAATTTTTTAATTTCAAAGACTATGACAAATTTTTTTTAACCGAAAAAACCCGGAAAATTGTTTTTCTAAAGATGGCCTCCCTGAAAATAAAAATTGTCCCTCTTTTTAAAGCAACCAAATGTGGGAATTCGTGCATGGCCAGCGTAGAAGGCAGCAACTATGGAAACTTGAAGCAAAGAAGACAGAATAGGAAGAGAGTTGTTAAAAAATTCATGAACTGAATAAATAAAGAAACGTCGCACGAGTCCACACTCAGCTCTTAGTTTAAGTATTCGGAGTGGCCTTCCATTTCTTTGTGCGTATGTATTTTACTCGTAGAGTATGATAATGGTGCGAAAATCTGTCGACAATAGCTGATAGTGCAGAGATGCAGTATTCAAATACAAATTGTGAAATATATAAAAGACTACAAAAATCTATTTTATTTCTTAATATTAAAAAATTTCTCGTTTCTCTCAATTTTTTATCTCGACTATAACTTGTGGTATAAACTAGGAAAGTTGTGGGAAATGTATAAAAGAAATTCCACATAGTCATTGAAGTCTCATCTTCAATTCAAGCCAATAAAATTTTAAAAATCTTTATGGGTTCCCGAGTTATGACCAAAAATGTCCAAGCGTGTCTGCGTCAGGTTTCAGTCGCTGATCACCTCTGGTGGCTGCGTGAGCGGTACTAAAAATCACAGCTGGCTTCGAAACGTGGTTGATCGTTCGAAACATAATAAAAAAACATTTTAAAAAAGGTTCGGAAAGCCTATCTAATTTCGCGTCAAATGAGCCCCCATAAAGATATTTTTCATCTTTTGAAAAGAATATACCACGTGAGAAGTTTTTTTTTTCAAATCGAAGAATTTGTCCAACTTTATATCTCGACTTTAACTTGTCGCATGAACTAAGAAAGTTGTGGGAAATTTTTTCAAAGAAATTTCGCATAGTCAATGACGTCTTATCTTCAATTCAAGTCGATAAAATTAAAAAAATCTTTATGGGTTGGCGAGTTATGACCAGAAATGATCAAGTGTGTCTGCCTCAGATTTCAGTCGCCGATCACCTCTGGCAACTGCGTCAGCGGTACTAAAAATCACTGATGACTTTGAAACGTGATTTATCATTCAAAACGGAATTAAAAAACATTTTAAAGAAGGGTCGGAAAGCTTATGAAATTTCGCGTCAAATGACCCCTCATGAGGATATTTTTTATCTTTCGACGTGAGAAGCTTTTTTTTTTAACTAAGAATTTCTCGAAATTTGTATCTTGACTCTAACTTGTGTCATAAACTAGGAAAGTTGTGGGAAATGTCTAAAAGAAATTCCACATAGTCATTGAAGTCTCATCTTTAATTCAAGCCAAAAAAATTTGAAAAATCTTTATGCGTTCCCTAGTTATGACTAAAAATAGCAATGGGTATCTAAAAATCACTGCTGACTTTGAAACGTGATTACTCGTTCAAAAAAACGTAAAAAAAACTTTTTCAAAAAGGGTCGAAAGGCTTATGAAATTTCGCGTCAAATGAACCCTCATGAAGTTATTCTTTACCTTTTGAAAAGAATATATCACGTGAGAAGTTTTTTTTTACAAATCGAAGAATTTCTCGAATTTTGTATCTCGACTTTAACTTGTGGTATAAACTATGAAAGTTGTGGGAAATGTCTGAAGTAAATTCCACATAGTCATTGAAGTCTCATCTTCAATTCACGCCAATAAAATTTGAAAAATGTGTATGTGTTTCCGATTTATGACTAAAAATATCCATGGGTATCTAAAAATCACTGCTGACTTTGAAACGTGATAACTCGTTCAAAATAATGTAAAAAAACTTTTTCAAGAAGGGTCGAAAAGCTTATGAAATTTCGCGTCAAATGAACCCTCATGAAGTTATTTTTTATCTTTTGAAAAGAATATATCACGTGAGAAGTTTTTTTTTTACAAATCGAAGAATTTCTCGAATTTTGTATCTCGACTTTAACTTGTGGTATAAACTAGGAAAGTTGTAGGAAATGTCTAAAAGAAATTCCACATAGTCATTAAAGTTTCATCTTAAATTCAAGCCAATAAAATTTGAAAAATCTTCATGTGTTCCCGAGTTATGACTAAAAATAGCCATGGGTATCTAAAAATCACTGCTGACTTTGAAACGTGATAACTCGTTCAAAAAAATGTAAAAAAACTTTTTCAAAAAGGGTCGAAAAGCTTATGAAATTTCGCGTCAAATGAACCCTCATTAAGTTATTTTTTATCTTTTGAAAAGAATATATCACGCGAGAAGTTTTTTTTACAAATCGAAGAATTTCTCGAATTTTGTATCTCGACTTTAACTTGTGGTATAAACTAAGAAAGTTGTAGGAAATGTCTAAAAGAAATTCCACATAGTCATTGAAGTTTCATCTTCAATTCAAGCCAATAAAATTTGAAAAATCTTTATGTGTTCCCGAGTTATGACTAAAAATAGCCATGGGTATCTAAAAATCACTGCTGACATTGAAACGTGATTACTCGTTCAAAAAAACGTAAAAAAACTTTTTCAAAAAGGGTCGAAAAGCTTATGAAATTTCGCGTCAAGTGACCCCTTATAGAGATACTTTTTATCTTTTGGAAAGAATATACCACGTGAGAAGTTTTTTATTTTCAAATCGAAGAATTTTTTGAATTTTGTATCTCGACTTTACTTGTGGTATAAACTAGGAAAAGTGTAGGAAATGTCTAAAAGAAATTCCACATAGTCATTGAAGTTTCATCTTCAATTCAAGTCAATATAATTTGAAAAATCTTCATGTGTTCCCGAGTTATGACTAAAAATAGCCATGGGTATCTAAAAATCACTGCTGACTTTG
>JAABKJ010001865.1:0-29314 GCA_011634705.1 Andricus grossulariae
TAGGAAAAGGACAACAAATATAGAAAATGTAGGATAATCAAATCGACCCCCTAAAATGGCCAGGTCGCCTGTCCGAGAAGATCAATTCGACCAATATGATATGAGCAAATCGACCCTTTATGATGAGCGATTCGACCCTTTATAATGATCAGTCCGCCCTTTGTGATGATCGGTTCGACTCTCTACGACGCTTGAGTCGACCATTCGAGATGACACCAAGTCGACAATCTCAGATCATCGATTTGAACCTCTTGTTTTAACCTTCTATAGATAGTCGATTTAGCCATCTTCGAAGGCTATCCTATAGTTAACCCTGAAATATAGGCTGCCTGCACATCTAGGTGCCCCAACTGACCTTTCATTTTTCTCCGCGTACTGTGAAAGAAAAAAAAAATTTACTAAACATATAATTGCAACTTCTGTCATTTTTCCATAAGTTATTTTTTGTCTATTTTAAACGTTATTTTTACGATTTAAACGAAAAATACGCATCTTAGAATAAAGTAATTCTTGAAAAATCTATAGATACAATTTAGGCGAAAAATTTTATTAAAAAAAAGTTATTGTAACTTGTGTCATTCTTCCAAAAAGTTATTTTTTTATTTCTGGTATATTATTATGACAAAAGCTTATGACAAAGGACCCCACATTAAATGCATTAATATAAAGGCTCGGTCAATTTTTCTGAATTTTGGCTATGTTGTAGATCATGACATCTCTAATAAAAAGTTCTCATGCCAAACAGTCGAAAAATGGACAGTTTTTCGTTCGTATCGCATCAAAGGTCGCTTTTCGTTCACGCTATAGTAGATTTACCGACTCTCGAGAACTTTTTGGTGCCACACTCAGGAATCATACCCAACTCTGTGCCTCTCTCATATTTTGTAGATTAGGGTTCCCTGATCGATAATATCCATGTCTGATGGTCGATAAAAGGATACTTTTTCTTTATTGCGCAGCTAATGTCGCTTTTCGTGCATACAAACGGAGACATATCGACTCTCGAGGACTGTTTGGCATCACGCCCCGGTATCATGCTCAACTCTATGCCTCTTTGATATTTTGTAGTTCAGGACCCCCCGTTCGATGATATATGTGTCTGAAGTTCGAGAAAAGTTGTGCGCTTTCGTTTTTGTTGCGTCCAAAGTCGCTTTTCATGCATGCTGACAGAGATGTACCTACACTGGAGAACTATTTGGCTTCACGTTCAGGGCTTTGATATTTCGTACTTTAGGACCCCCCCGCTCGATAATGTATGTGTCTGAATTTCGAAGGAAGTTATACTCTTTCGTTGGTGTTGCGTCTAAAGTCGCTTTTCATGCATGTTAAGAGAGATATACCAACACTGGAGGACTATTTGGCTTCACGCTCAGGGGTCATGCCCAACTCTGTACCTCTTTAAAATGTCGCACCTTAGGACCCCCCGCTCGATAATGTATGTGTCTGAATTTCGAGGGAAGTTATACTCTTTGGTTGTCGTTGCGTCCAAAGTCGCTTTTCATGCATGCTAAAAGTGATATACCAACACTTGAGGACTCTTTCGCGTCACGCTCAGAGATCATGCCCAACTCTGTTGCTCTTTTATGTTTCGGGCATTAGGACCCCCCCCCCCCGCCCACCTATCCCATCAAAATGGTTCATGACAAAAGATTGTCAAAGTAACAGATTCTAATTTTGTCTTGCGTGAATTATCGTCTCGCCACACGCTGAGCGGGCATTCCGTGAAACTTGCACTCACTGCAGTTATTCTGGTTTAGGAATTCTTTGTTGTGTTTAGTTGGTAGTGTCAAGTATCGTGTGATAGAATTGAGTTCGGGATATCGTATATTAGGTTTATGTCGTGCAAATCACATGTACCACCATACGCTTGCCACGTGTGCACAAGTTCCTAGACTTCGAGCACCAGCTTTGCACGTGCAATGACACCCTTGTATTGAATCTTCATCACAGTTAGGCTCGCCCTCATCTGTTGGTAAGTATGCAATCTAAAGTTGGTGCCGAGTTGCGTTTCTGAATCGTGAATAAACTCGAAATCTGATCAGTCCCAGCTCTGGTATAATGTCGGGATGCTGATCGTTCATGACTTCCAATTGAAGCTCTTCTTCGGCTTCCCTCTGTAGCTTGTGCTGAATGTAGTAAGGAACCATACATTCGAATGCAATGTCTGAAAAGCTCTAATGCGGAAAAAACGATTTTCATTTTCTTGCGCCAATCGATAGTTTCTGAGTTACTCTTTCATTTCCAATGATCAGAATTTCTTTAAGTTAATTACTTTTCTCGTTATTAGGCTACAAACATAGGCATGATAAGCGCACGCAGAGACCGAGCAGGAAGCCTACGAAAGCCAGCCCCACCACTTACCACTCCAAGTATGCGCGACGAGTCCGTGAGCTACACTGGCTCTTGCCTAAAAGTGTAGTGGTAAGTGGAGGGGGTGCTTTTCGTAGACGCATCCCCACTACTCAAACGCTGGCTTGCAGACTCTGCTACGATCGTCCGTCCTGTAAAATTCAGCTTTAAAGCATTAGGTCCCTTTCTTCGCGGACGGTCACATAATACGACCCAGTACCTCGCCAAGGCGGCCACAGATATGTGACGAAAAGAGACCTGCTGATGTTCCTATGTAATTTGCGACAAGGACTTTCTTACCAATTCCTGAAGATCATATTTTAGTATTCATGCAGGCAAGCCACGAGCCTATTAATTTTTTTTTTCGTCTCTTCTGTCGGTTTTCTAAAAAATTTTATTTTTATTTTTAATCTTATTTTTTACGTTTAAAAGAAAACCTGCTAGTCCTATCTGTAAATGATTGATGACAAATTGGTAGATCCTTTTTGGGTGGACAACTTTCGTCTATTATTTTTTCTTACTTTGTGTCATTTTTCAAAGAAAATTTTATTTTTTATTTTTTTATTTTTAATGTTATTTCTTACGATTAAAACAAAAATTCACGTTCCTTCAAAAAATTATTATTAACAACTTTTTTGCTCTTTTTTTGATGAATAACTTTTATCTTTTTTTTCTTAGCTTGTGTTGTTTGCCTACAAATTTTATTTTTTTATATTTAATGTTGTTTTTCACGAATAAAACAAAACCTACTCATCCTATAAAAAAGTGATCAATAACAAATTTGTAGATCTTTTATATATGCATAATTTTTGTATCGGTATATTTTTTCATATCTCGCATGGTTTGACCGCAAAATGGAGTTTTTATTCTTCATCATTTTTTTGTGCGATCAAAATTTGAATATTTAATTTTTCATAACATTCAAAAAGTTGTTACGACAATATTGTAGTGTGTTTGAAAATCAACGATTTCCTTCTTTCGATTTTTTTTCATATCGTATTTTGTTTGGCTTAAAATGTTCATTTTCGTTTGTTTTTTTGGAATTTTGTAAATGCTATAACTCCGGTAATTTTTCTGCTATCAAAAAAAGTAATGGAAATATTTTGTTCACATTTTTCAGTACCACTAATATTCGCCCATAGAATTTCTAAATATTGAAAAGAAGTGGACTCAAAAATTTTGAAAATGCTCTCACTTTTCGAATTTTAATCCAAAATGGCTGGCTAACGAACCAATCCAATCTGTCTGTCGTTTTTCAAAAGAACTAATTTTTTTATTTTCACTGTATTTATATAACAAAAGTTTATAACAAATTTGTAGATCTTTCTTTGTGACACAACTTTTGGCTTTTGAATTTTTTTTGTTTTCCCAAATATTTAATTTTGTATTTTGAATGTTATTCTTCACAATTAAAATATAAACTACCTATCCTATCAAAAAACAATTAATAACAAATTTGTAGCTCTTTTTTGGTGAACAAACTTCGTCTATATATTTTTTTCTTAGCCTGAGTTGTTTGTCCAAAAAAAATTTATTTCCAGTGTTGTTTTCTATGAATATAACTTGTGTTATCATCTTTTTTCATATCTTGCATAGTTTGACGAAAAATAACATTTTTGATTTTGCATTATTTTTTGTGCGATCAAAATTTGAATTTTTGATTGTTGAAAATACTATGATTCTGATAATTTTATTTTTATCTTCAGTTTCTGACACTTAAAGAGTGTAACCTAGGCCTATCTAATAGAATAATTTTTCCAAAAGTTATCGTGCCCACAGGCAGACATACAGATAGACACATTCGTAAAAATCTGTTTTTCGGGTTCAAAGGGTCTCCAAACGTAGACATTTGACAAAAACGGGGAGCAGGGGTCAAATTCTACACAAATGTAATTACTTCTCTGATGAGAATGTAAAAAGGACGAGATTGCGAGGTTCCACTTTTGAACCCAAACGCTTTAAATGTAGGTTATTTATTATATAGTCTCTTTTTATAATAAGCTTTTGTTAACATTAATTAAAAAAGGTATTTTAAAACTTGTTGAGTAATTTTTTACAAGAGAACTTTATTTCGAATACGCATGTATTAACAGAAAATGCAGATATAACATACTTTTTTTTATATATTTACACCATAAATATCATTCTTGATCGCTGAAATTAGTACTTTCGTTTTATTGTAGGTGTAAAATAAGGAGAAAAAAATTCAGTTGGTTTTTTGCAGTTCAATTTGAAAAGAAAATCATAGTCAAAATTTGACCACTTTTTGATAACGACCGATATAATTGCAGATATTTCAGTAATATATGCGTTGGCGATGGGATTGGAATATTATCTATCTATAAAATAATGCACTTGTATACAAATAAGGTATGTTTGAAATATAAAAACTAATAAGTTAAAGATCAAGGATATTATTTTTGCTGTTGAAAAAAAGACGTTTTAATGCGGACCAAAAATTTCGTAAAATGAGTATCTATTATGATCTCTCATGCTGACTGTTGTCCGTCGAGTATTTGGACCAAATATTGGAGAAATACGACCTCCGTTAGCAATTCCATATATAAAACCTAATTGGTTTGCATATACAGGCAATTCCTCGCCTACTATAATATCAATAAAATCAAAATTTCCTTTTTCCCATTTAAGATTATTCTCTTTAGGAAAATTATATGTCCATTTTTGTAAGACTAGATTACTTTGAGCAGGTACGTTGGGAGAAGGGGCGAGACGAGCGTTGGCAGGAAGCACCCTGCTAGGAACTCCAATGCCAGAAAGTCTATTGCCAGGAAGTCCACTGCCAGGAGGTCCAATGCCAGAAGTGTCAATAGCGCGTGATCTTTTAGAAGATCGCGAGGAATATCGACCATCAAGAGGATGAATGCGGGATAATCGCGAAGTTGATTCTATAAGAAGAAACAGAAATAGATACATTTTTAAACTGAATAGCATATTGTGCATCAATGAAGCGAAACAAGCCTTTTTTTCTCGAGCGCGATATTTATAGAACTAGACGTCGCCAAAACTTCCAATTTCATTGCAGATTCTGCCGTATAAATATATTCTATCATAGCTTAAAGAATGTCTTAGGTACTGGAGAATATTTTCAGGGAATCCTTGGGACATTTGAGAACATTCTCCACTAATCGCGGAATTTTTCCGTATCCTTTCCTTTCATCTGTTTCCAACCTTGAATCAGACGTAGCCGTAGTTCTTTAAGACCCCTATAAATTACTCAGGATTATTTTGTCCGAAACCTTGAAGGCGTTAACGTTAAGACGGACACCTGTTGCAAACAAAGTATCATTTTACACATGGCAATAAATTTTATAACAAGCTAGCCCAAACTCGAGGAATTACGGTCTTCCAAGATTCTTTCGGGTTGGGAAATTTGTCGTTTGCAGTTGCCCCCGACTCCACCCTCTTGGGCCTGATTGCAAGAGTGGGGTTGATGCTTCTCGGGTGTCTCTTGGGTCCTTTGCAAATTTCTCGAGTCGGAATAATCAGTCTCGTTTCGAAATTCCAACTTGAATCTTCTCTCCTACTTTGAGAGCAAACTAGGCTTCAGGATTCTAAATGCGGTTTTGTAGGTTCAACCTTTCGACATTTGCAGAACCTTAGAGTCTGAAAACGCTTTTATCAAATAACGTAGTAAATTCCTGTCAAGCTCACTTAAGATAAGAAACGCAAGTCTCTCTCGAACTCAAAAATATATATTATTGTATAATAGTTATTTTTCTCCGTGCCAAGCAACCACTAATTCTTTTGGATGACAACAAAATTGTTCTGTAAGTAATTATCTTGAAACATAGCTGATTATTTACCCGATTATTATTGAGCTCTTCAATTTTTTACATATAAAAATCCTCATTTCCTATCCTATTGTTCCTTTTGTCATTTTATTCAATAGATAAGAAAGAAAAGCAAGGTGGGTCTCAACCCTTTAGATCTGGCAAATTCCACATTTCCTAGTCTCTTAGCTGCTCGAGGGACTTGGATATTATTTCAAATTATGAAGAGACATAAATTAATTCTCAACCTTCTCGCCATCACGATTAACTCCGTGACGTAACATATAAAAAAATGGTGACAGCGCAGGGATACGTCTAACTACTTGCTTTTCTTTGAATCGCTTACCCAAAAACCTAGAAATAATACCTTCTTCATTTTGCTGAAATTATTATTTGTTGAATTTATGTGTATGATTTCATGTATTGATCTTGGTCATGTGTTTATTGACTATGTGCTATATTGTGACTGAAATGCCACGAGTGATTTTTGCCCCCTGTGTTGTGAATTTCAATTGAATTCGCCGCCTTTTTAGTTTTAAAATTCTATTTTTCTTTGGTATAGATGTAGATAGAAGAAAACACGTCAGATCAGTGAAACTATATTTTTTACTGGTCTGTAGATTGCACACCAGTGTCGTGAAAACCGCGGTTTAAATTAAATTATTGTTCACCTAAAATCGATTTTTGAAGTTTAATTAACTTTTCCCAATTGGAATTCTATTTTTGCCAAGTCAGATCACGTTACCTGACGTTATTGACTAACATAAATATATGAATATAACTTTGTTTGATATGCTCCTTCAGAAACTCACAGGCAGTAACTCGCTCTTCAAAGTACTCTTTCGGGTGTACGCATATTCGACGGGTAAAGCTTTCTCTCATATCATTCGTCTACGATGTAGAAAACGCGAAAGGTTTCCTTCCAGCCGAAAGTAATGAGGCACTTGTCTTTCGCGGTTTTGAATTATATCATCAGGAATTGTCTAAACTCATCATGTTATCAGACGAAACAATTCGGGAATACGGAGCACGTGCTCAGTATTTGGTGTGCGCCGTGAAAGCTCTCTTGGCTGATCAAGGTCATTCCGCCGAAACTATAAAGCAGTTAATGGATGCACTGAATCCAACTGAGTGTTTTATAGAAGGGTTACCTGGTGAGTTGGAAATGCGTGTATCAGTTAAGAAGCTTATTTATTTGGAAACCGCAATCGAATATGCTCGCAAAAAAGATCGTTGTGCGTTAAACCGAAGAAAGATGCGAGAAACTGCCGTACACTATTCCCGACGTGATTTATCACACGAAACTCGGAATGTCGCTTACAACAGTAACGAATTGCGAGATATTTTCCCAAATTATCACTATTCTAGAGACTATTGGGGAAAAGAACATCGTGATTACCATGAACGCCAGGATCACCAGAATCGAGTTGATGATAGTCGGTACACTAAAAAATGAGGTGCATATTATCAAGGCTCATATAACCTTTATAATGGTCCTAGAAGGCGTGAAGCATATCAACGCTCCCCCTCCCCTGTGCGACAAAGATCCGCGTATACGGAATCTAGATACCTCGATTCACGTCAATATGAACCTCACCATCGAGAAAATTGCCATATTCACCCCATGTACATTTCAGACCGGCATCGCGCTTAACATCCGGCTTTAAAAGCACCATCCAGCGAAAATCGCGAATCAAGGCCGAATCATGTTATGCGTAGTGATCAATTTAAGTCTGACGCGTAGCGATATTTATTTTGTGTTTTCTGCAATGACGTCGGGCAGGAAACCACGCGATGTAGAAAACCCGCGAATCCATTTCGACTATCTACATTCGGTCAAACACGTACTCCCTTCCCCTCGTACCGTCGTACGCCTGAGTTCACTAGAGACAACGCTTCTGGGTCTTTGAACTCCCAGAGCGCTCACCACGAGACTCCAATGGCGAGCGCGCCGACTATGGGTGCCAGGGTTGTGGTGGTCGCTACGCAGTCCGATGCCAAGCATATTATTCCCGCTGCCCATTTGATCGATACCTTCCTACAGATCCGCTATCCTAAAAGTATTCCATGCTCCCGTCAAGTTCTTCGTAATGCCGAACAATCTAGATTACCACAAATCTATAGTTACTTTCAACCGTCCAATTATACCCATTCCTTTCATTAACCCTTAGAAGTTTTCAGACAGGTATGACGAAGAACTCTTTAGAATCAATTTACAAACACCGGTCTTAACCCTTGAAGCGCGAAGCCGTCACATCGTTCCCATCGAAGTCTTAAATAAAGAGTGCACAGAAGGCTTCCTGCCGCTTATTGACGCGGGAGAAGGCATTCTCTCGAGTAACTCGGCAGTTGTCAATGAGAATGTTCACTGCTACGCAACGGAGATCAACGTCGGTTACGAAGACGTTAACGTGCAGATAGCTCCTCAGAGAATCGAGCCCTACGACCTTTATGACCGCGATTTGGAACTTCAGTCACCTTTGGAATCTGACGAAGAACTCGAGTACATGATTAAAAAACAATCTGGTCCCCGATTATCGAAATGACAACGGATAAGGCGCATTTGCGATTTGTTCCAAGTAAAAAAAATTAAACCCTGGCGAGAGAGATAGTGTCATTATGTTCATACAGGAGTTTCCGTACTTGTTTTTTATCCCAGGCGATAAATTACCAGGTACGACCTTGGAACAGCATACCATTCCGACCATAGACAATGTACCTATGGTAAAGAGACAGTATCGCTACCCGCCGATCCACAAGGAAGAGATAAAGAAGCAAGTGGGGAAACTACTCGAGCTTGGGGTTATAAAGGAATCAAACTCTCCTTACAGTTCGCAAGAAAAGCCAAGGTAAATCTGGCAAGTCCCACATTTCCTAAGCTCTTAGCCGCTCGAGGGACTTGTATATTATTCTAAATTGTAAAGAGACATTAATTAATTCTAAACCCTTTCGCCGTCACGATTAATTCCGTGACGTAGCAGTGGGGAAAAAAAGATTCTGTGGGGAAAGCAATTTTTAGCCTATAATATTTATTCGATTTGAAGGTTTTTTTTTAATGAAAGCTTTTTAAATTTCGAACAGATTTGTCTGTTTGGATTCTTGATAAAAAATTTTCCTCATTTTTACAGAAGGAGACATAGCACAGTGGTGCAAAATATGTTTCTATGTAGAAATAAATTTTTATCCTATACTATTTATTCGAGTTGGACATTTTTTTTTATAAAGCTTTTTAAATTTTGAACACATTTGTGTACATCGATTTTTTATTTAAAAAATTGCTTAATTGTTTATATAGTGCAATGAGGAAGCAGCTACTAAAAATATACTCCTAAAGACTCTTTGCTATGACTCTTCGCAAATTTACAAGAATTATTGATTATTCAAACAATTTTCATAAACAAATTCAGAGTTTGTCTATTTTTCAAGAAATGAGCTGATTTTTTATGAAATCAACTGATAATAACTTTTTGTTCACTTTTTTCTATGGTCCTTTTCAAATTCACAAGAATAATTAATTGATCATAGATTTAATACTTTCACGATTATTCATTATGATAAATTCAAATACAAAATGTAAAGCTTTTTGGGTTTCAATCATGTGAAAAACTACGAAACTTGCCGACGTTTCGTGAACATTGCAGTTCACTTCTTCAGGGCTGACCTGAAACTGAGGTTTCAGGATACGTTGTTCTCATATAGATTCTCTACAATGCCTATGAGTGGCAAGAGCGCCCCATGGTTGGAGCTGCTTGAACTTGATTGTCCAATCAAGTCTTTTTCAAGAAACCCGCGAGGACGAAAAGCTAAATCAAATTGGTATTATATCCATTGTCCTTTCTGATCTTATTAGTGTGTTTTAGGATTTCGATTGCTTCTCTATGTTTTCTTGAAAAAATTTTGTACGTTTTTGCGATGAGGGTTGTATTGTCAAATAAAATGCTATGTCCGCTTTCAATATAATGCTCAGCTAGTGCTGATTGCGTGAAATGTTTTAGCCTGACTATTCTCTCATGTTCCTTTACACGTTGGCTCACCGCCCTCCCGGTTCCTCCAATATAGACTTCGCCACAAGAACAAGGAATTTTACATACTCCAGCATCACTGAGAGGTGGCTTTTCATCTTTAGGGTTGTTTAGAAGTTGCCCTATTTTTGCAGGTGGCTTAAATGTGATTAGGATGTTGTGTTTGTTGAGAATTCTTCCTATTTGTTCTGTGGTACCTCTAATGTAAGGTAGGATGGTGGTCGTTTTTCTATTTCTTTTTTTAGTGGGTTGTGTTGACTTGTTTTTTCGAGCGTATTTTCTTATTGCTGTCTCAATTTGTATGTTTGTGTAATCGTTTCGTATTAGGATGTGCTCAACCTTTTGTAATTGATTTTGTAAGTTATCTTGATCTGTTGAGGAGACAGCTCTGTATATAAGAGAATTGATAACCGATTTCTTTTGAGATGGGTGGTTGTGGGAGGAGACATGTAGGTATCTGTTTGTATGGGTTGGTTTTCTGTAAACTTCATTTCCTCTTGTGTTATCAGATTATTTTTCAACTAGTACGTCCAAAAAAGGCAATTTTCCGTTTTGTTCAATTTTTATGGTGAAAATAATATTAGGGTGTAATTATTTGATGAAATCGAAGAACTTGTGAAGTTCATCTGGTCCATGTCTCCAGATGACAAAAGTGTCGTCAACGTAACGGCACCAAAATCCCGGTTTCAGCTTGGATTTGTTCAAGATTTCAGTTTCTAGATTGTCCATAAAGGTGTTGGCTATTACACTTGAGCTGCTCCTAAAGATTGTTCATAGAAATGGTTATTCAAAGAGAAGGAAGTTTTTTTGAGACAGTGTTCTATCAAAGGTATGTAATCGGAAGGAAAGTTTGCGTAGCATTTAATCATATCGATTGTATCAGAGATTGATACTTTCGTAAAGAGAGATTCTATGTCGGTTTTTGTTTTGCTGACTATTGTTTTTCTGGGATCTTTTTTTAATTTTTTATATGTATCGTCAGTTAGAAGGTGCATGATTTTGTTTTTATATTCCTCTCTATCTATTATTACTGTTGTGTTGCCTTCGTCTGCAGGTTATATTATGATATCTTCATTCTGGTCCTTTGTATAAGGCTGAAATCATTTCGTTGCTGAGAGGATGGTTTGAGATGTTTTTTACTGTGTAAGTGTTTGATAAGAAAAGCTGAAGTTTTAATAGGTTTTTGGAGGTAGTGTGTGTGATCCAATTATTGGCGAACTTTTTTTCGCGCTAGCGTCGGGGCGGCGAAATCATTGGTGGCAGTTTGCGCGCATTCTTTTGAGATTTGTAATAATTATTCATTCTCATTGCGATAATTGTATTTATCGCTTGTTTTGGATTGCCCTCAAACTGCGACCAATTTTGAGAAGCGTTCTTCTCAACACCAACGCAACAAAAAGTTTGCATATATTTGCCACAAACAATGAATGCACTGGAACTTGGAATTACGCACTGTTTCGGGTATTAATTGCAGTGGCCTTCCCCATAGATGACGCAACCTGGTGGAACTAACGCGCTAGAAGCGTTAGTTGTATCTGAGTTTTATTTAAATAGAGGAGAAGGCTTAGTCCTCTCCATGTCAATGATATAATTGGTCTTTGGTACCATACTCATTGAAATGAGCATAATGCTATTTGTTGTGATTCAAATAAAAACTATGCATTCTATCAATAAATGATTATTAACATATTTGTAGATCTTTGTCAAGAGAACAATTAATGTGTATTCATTTTTTGCTGTATCTTTCAAAGTTTGACCACACAGTTATCCGTTATACAGACGACGACAACAACGTCTCGAAACGTAGAGATTTATAGAAGTCCGGGATAGTCATTTTTCGCATTAAACTAATACCTTCTCATTATCTAGAGTATGTAAATAGTGTCCCTTTGCAGTGGGTGGCGCTTGCTATAGATTTGTTTGTCATGAATCATTCTTTTCTCTAGGTAATGTTCATATTTGCTAACTTGGGTGGCAGTTTTATGTGACGCGTGAAAAACAACTTGTCAGCATTATCTGAAATATCTTGCGTGCCTTGAAAATAGGTTTACCTTTGTAATTTCTGCCTTCACCTTAAATACAAATAAATGAATTACGTGATAACAATCAAAACATTTTTATCTCACCAAGCCCTACAATAATCCGTATACGCAATTTGTGCCCGGGAAGGCGAAAACGCAAATATTTCAGAAAAGTATATATACACGAAACATCAGATTATTCATTAGTTACGCTGCTCTCAACATTCTGCGCTAATCAGGTTTTCCGAAATTTTTAAAGAATGAGGATTCCTTATACTGTGGTCTTCACTCTGGACGTTATTCTTAATTCTCTTGGTATGTAAAGGATAAATTAATAAAATTTTGTTTATAGTAAGTATGTTAGAACATCTAGTATACCTTAATGAACGTGAAATACTATGTAAGCTCTATGATACTAAAAAATTATTATTGATATTAGTTTTGGATGTTTTAGTATATTAATTCGAAAGATATTTAGGACTCATGAAGACCTTTCGAATTCCGCGCCACTTTTTTTGCTCCCAAAATCAAGATTTTGACTTTTGACTGTGATTTTGGAGAAATTCTATAAGATATCTAATTTTTTGTATTGTTATCAATTAGAAACGCATAATTACGGAAAGTTTAGTGAAAGTACGCGATTTTGTAACATTTTCAACTTTATTTGCAGACGGACAGAAGGATCTTGTGTAACTTGTAAATCAGTTGCGTCACTTCCACCTATATCATTTATTTAGAAGTGATTACATCAATGTGGAAAAAATACCTTTACACACTTAATCTTTTATTATGCTTCAGGGTATTCATTTCAAAATTGAATTAATCACTTTCAAATGAATGATATCGGTGGATGTGAGGCAACCGATTGAAAAGTTCCATAATACCCTTTTATCATTATGTAAATGAGGTTGAACATGTTACAATATCGCGGAATTTTACTAAACTTTTCATAACTGTCCGTTTCTAATTAATTACAATACAAAAAATTTGTAATATTTCAAAATGACTTGGCAAACTTTAATTTTGAAATTTATGCTGATTTACTACCGTGAATTATTTGTAGTCTGTCACTGAAAAATAAGAAATAAAGAAGAATAGTCGAATCACGCTTTTAATATTTTTACATATTCATTCGTGAGAGTGTAATTTACTAGTCCAAACATTCTATTTCTCGGTTTGAACGGACTTTTTAACCAATCGGTCTTCGATCGACTTTTCCTGGTTTCCAAAATGAAGATTGAGTTCAATAACCAGATATTTCCGCCCCAAATAAAAAAAAATTAGGGGCATTTTGAAAGTTACAAAATTTTTTTCTCGAAGAATTTTAGATTTTTTGATTCAAAGATTCTGGTTCATAAAATTTTCTGATTAGACCAACATTCAAGAATTTGAGGCATTTTCAAAATTTGAACCAAAATTTTGACAAGAGTTTCAGAAATTAATGACAAAATTTCTAGCATGCAACAAAAATACTTACAAATTATCATAATGCTATTTTTAATTTCGATGAAAATAACTAAATAATTAAATTTTTCAATTGGACACAAACAAACAGAAAAAAAATTTTAGTTCTGATTTATGACTGTAGTTCTTTAGGGATTCAAATCTTAGTTTTCGATTCAAGTTATAATATTTATGATAATCAAGAAAATGAAGTTGAAATGCACGTATTAAACGTACAAAAAACGTGCGCGAAGCGCGAAAGCATACTCACTTTACATTAATAAATCCTATTCGTGTTTTGACAGAAATATCATCAGGTATGCTGCCCAAAGAAAGGGACTTTCTGGCAAATTTTGGAATGAAAAGTGAATCTCCGAATCATGAAGGTACTCCTAGTGCAAATAAAAATCGAAAACAGAAGCACTGATTATTAGACTGTTTAAAACTATCAATAATCTCTTGAACTAGAAAGTACTCTACACACATAAAACCTTCTTCTCAATGCTTTAAATAACATTTCTTGAAAAAATAAACCATTCCGGAATATTATTTTTTTATTAAGCACTATTTTTGTTGGCTCTTTGCCTTTTGAAGCAATTATTGTTAAAAGAAGAACAACAAAAAAGGCGCTGTTTATCTTTAACCACTCATCATTCTGAACAAATGAACCTTTGGCAACAAACATCTGGAAATTCGATTACTCGAAATTTAACTATTTATTAGTTTAATTCAACTATTTATTAGCGTGTTCGTTTCATGTCACGCTCTGTGGTGTCGGATACACTCAGAGCTTTAGAACGTTTTGCAACAGTATTTGCGAAATCAGGCTGCCTACCCCCCGAAAGCTGAATATGAACGCAGAGCACTTCTTCAACTTCTGCATGAACAAGCCGTAGAAAAAGAGCAGGAAGAGACATTAAGACTAAGTACGGAAAGCAAGAACCCCCTGTGAGATGATAGCGATTCCAAATCATGGAGGAACAAGAACATCCAGGTTATTTCTAAGCCTCAATATCTGGCAAGTAGAAGAATACAGAAAAGTGGTTAGGGGGGGGGGGGGCGTGTCAGGGTGAATCAACAGTTTTCGATGACCCATCGCGCCAGTACAGTGATCCCGCTATTTTTGTCAAAAATCCTTCCAAGCCTGACGAGGAAGAGCCGCGTTGTAGAGAGGTTCACAAGAACGCAACACTGGAATTGAAGGCAAACAGAAATGATATCTTTCGCTTCAAGGAGCTTTGTGACAGCCTGATGACATCT
Source organism: Andricus grossulariae (assembly GCA_011634705.1). Taxonomy (NCBI): domain Eukaryota; kingdom Metazoa; phylum Arthropoda; class Insecta; order Hymenoptera; family Cynipidae; genus Andricus; species Andricus grossulariae. The sequence continues at coordinate 14,887 of JAABKJ010001865.1, forward strand.
GAGATGAAATATTCACTATTCATTGCCGAGAAGGTGATGAAAGTAATTAGGGGCACGAAAAACTCATCCGCTGCTGGACCTGATGATATTGAGAACTTCTTGTGGAGGAAGTTTACTTCTAGACACCAACGTCTGGCCTGAATCTTCATGTTATATTTGAAGCTGGAGACGCGCCTTTCGCAGTGACTGGTGTTAGGATGCACTGCCCTCTTAACAAAGAAATGCTTTTGTACAATATAGGAAACTATAAAGTAATAAATTATCTGAACACGCTGTATAAGATTTTTAAAGCTATACTGAACGTCAGGATTGTTCAGAGAATTAGGCCTGTGCATAGGGGTAATGCGATGGTTGTTTAACGAATTTTCTTTACATATAAAGGCAATATAACATATAAATATATTATATTTCATAATAACTATCTATCATTGTATTAATAAATCTGAAAATGTGACAGCTTTTTGCTTGTCAGGGGTTCACTACCGCGAATCATTTATAGGCTGCAAACGAATTATACGATATAAAACGAAATAATCCAATTACATATCTACTGTTTTCAATACATTTTCAACATTTCAAATTAAAAAGTCTTTTTTGTCTTTGCATAGATACATCTTCAGTAATTCCGCCCAAAGAAAGGGACTTACTGGCAAATTTTGGAATGACACGTGAAGCTGAAAATCATCAAGGTAACCCTTGTATAAATAAAAATTAATAACATAAGTGTTCATCAATGAACAGTTTGAAACTATTAATAATCGCTCGAATTAGAAAATATTCTACGCGCATGGAACCTTGTTCCTAATGTTTCAAAGAAAATGTTTTCAAAAAGTATCCCATACCGAAATTTACGCAACAAATATCTGAGTATTTTGTTTATATCTTTAAAATTATTTGAAACTTCACTGAAATCTTTAAAATCCTCCGGAAACTCTTGAAATTTCTTGATATCGTTGAAAGTGTTTTCAAATCGATTCTAGTCTTTAAAATTTGCCAAATTTTTCAGAAATCCCTCGAAATTTTTGAACGTTCCTAAAACATAATGAAATATTTGGAGATTCTATGAAACCCCTCACATCTTCTGAAAACACTTTAAAATCTTTAAAATCAAAGCAAATCTTGCAACCTTTTTTACATCCCTTGAAGTCGTGGAAACTATAGAAATCCCTTGAAATAAACTTAAATTCATTACCAAGGGTTCGTTTTGAAACATTTTGAAAATAAATTAAATGATACAGATTCATTGAAGTTTCCTGTACTTATTTTAAAATAATTTCTCACCCTAATGGCGTAAACAAAAAATCTTCTGTATTTTTTTAATAATAATATGTGGCTGAAATGCGACAAATTTTAGAATATGAACAGTTTTTCTTTAAGATTCTCATAAATATATAACACTCTAATAAGTCTGAGATGACAAGGGTTTGCGAAAAGAGTTGAGTATCAGTTGGCGGGAAACTCTCTTGAGGCTTTTAATTAATATTGAAATGACAATTTATGAGCTCATGAAATTTCGTAAAAAATAGCAATAACATGGCTTCCAACCACCCTCAAATAACAGCCATGAATTTAAACGTAATATGTATAAAAACATCGTGACTACCTTCTAAAAAACTATATTCATATTGTAACAAAAAGAATCTATTATTATACTATTTGTCAGAGTTCAGCAGTAGTTCAGCATTAGTTTTGAAGAAAAAGTGTATGAAATGTAGGGCTAAGGGAAACGCTGGGGATGAAGGGAAAATCAAGTCCCCTAATTTCTCCTGAGGCAAATAAGGGCACATTCAAATTAAATACAGAGACTATGTCTGCTCCAAAACCATCGATCAACATAATAGCCCTGTCCTTCTCTGAAACGTACAACAATGTAGTTGTTCAGGGAGGGCAATTCATTCACAAAAGTGAAGTCTCAAGGCTGGACCGCATTTTTGGAGTGAATACGAAGACCGAGGAACCGGTGGAAAATATTAGGCTTGACGATTCACCAGTTTCTAAGTCAAGTCGCTCTGAATTACCCCTGTTGGTATTTTGAAGAGAGGGGGAAGATGTTGCTGGCTGTAGTAGAGACATAGACCCTTGTGAGAGCGAACATGATGAGGCAACTCGAAACAGCATCCTGAAAATTAATTCGGCCGCCAAAGAAATTCCGTTGTGCGTTGAGATTAAAGTGGAGGACGAGGCTTCCAGAATGTTCGCAAACATTATAATTGGGTCGGCAGAGATCACAGCGCTTATTGATGGTGGATCGTCTCTATTGTTTTTGAAAGAAGCTTTGGGTAAACAACTAATGACTAGTGTATAGCGCAATATGATTGACCCAAAAGTAAATAATATGCGGGTAGCTAATTGCAGAACGTTGACTGTGTTATGTCTCGTTTTCCTTCCAGTTGAGCTGGACGGTGTAAACTAAGAGGTTGCTTCTCGAATAGCAAGCGAGGTTACACCTGATTGCACTTTGGGGTGGGATTTCATGCGGAAAATCGGTCTCATCCAAAATGGCTTTAGGGATTCGTTGTATCTGGCAAGACGCCCAAGAGTGGACCACAATGTCCACTATGGTAACGGGGAGATAGTGACGATGGGGACAGACGAGATCTCGGAACACAAAATGTGTTGCGGTATAGTCGATTTGTCGAAAGCTGAAGAAACACAACTTAGAGAATTTTCAGCGAATGCAATACCCTCGGAGGCGTCATCCACAAGTCCACCAGTTGAACAGAGGCACTACTGAGTGTCTCCTGTAGTACTGGAGACTAAGAATGACAAGGCGGATCATCTATTAGTAGAAGATTTCATCGAGCGGTAGAACTCAGAATGGTCAAGCCCCATTGTTATGGTCAAAAAGCCCAACGAATCTTACCGCATGTGTGACTTCATTTCGACGATCGATTTGAGCCTGGCGTATCACCAGGCTCTGTAAGATGGTGAGAGTTGCCTAATGACAACCTATTCAGTGCCAGGGCGGGGCCTTTTTCAGTACAAAGGAATGCGGTTCAGGGTTGTCCAGTGCACCAGCAACCTTTCAGCGATTAATCGATAAGTTAATCGGTCCAGAAATGCGTCCGCACTGTTTTGCGTATCTTGATGATATCATCATAGTTTCTGAAAGTTTTAGGGAGCATCTCCACTGCCTGAAAAATGTTCTGGATAATATCTGTGGCACTGAGTTAACAATCGTGAATGAGCGCGGTTTGAAACCAGATGCTGAGCACGTCGTTCCCGTACTGAAATATCCGCCACCTCGCAATATTAAACAATTTCGGAGATTTTTTGACATGGCTAGTTGTCACCGGCGATTTATCCAGGGTTTGCCACTCTTACGAAATACCTGACTAGACTTTTGCGGAAGGATCACGGTTGAGAGTGGGCTCAGAAATAAGTGAAAGAATTTGCGGTGATCAAACAGGCCCTTGCCAGTGCCCAGGTTTTAGCGTGCCCAGATTTCGAGGTTCCGTTTATTTTGCGCTCAGACGAGAGTAGTTACGGTCTTAGCACAGTTCTCGCGCAGGTTATTGCAGGTGAGGAACAGGAACCGACTGAGAGTGTTTGGCCGTAATTTGGTCAATTCCAAAATTTCGACTTCATTCAGAGGGATTTGAGTTTACCGTGATGACTACGCCATGTACCGGAGGCGCTCTCCCGCATGTGGGAACACGATCTCACAATTGCAGCTTGTACAGCGGGAGGAGTAAAGGACTCATGGTATGGCCGGGGAATGGAAGATGTGCAGAAGTGACCAATGAAGTACCGCGACAGGAAAATTTTCAAAGGTCGGTTGTATTTCTTCAGGCCGAATCCACTAATCGATTCAATTGTTGAAAATCCAGAAGCTTGAAATTGGTTATTCCTTTCGAAAACAAATATCGAGTTTTGGTGGAAGTCCACAACGAAACGCAAGCGGTGCATCTCAAGGTTGAAAAGACCTATGCGAGAGCCGCAACGTTGTATTATTGGCGGTTACCAAGTATATTATCGTCTTCTTTGATCACTTTTCTAAGTTGATCGAATGTAAGGCCCTTCGTGCGGTCAATGCCATAAACGTGGGGGCCGCCCTCAAAAATCTAATAATCTTGCGATGGGGGAAACCTGAAGTTATCCAGACGTCTGGCACCTGAGAGCTATGTTTCCAAAACGTTGTGTTGATCCAACATTGTGAAATCCAGCGAGATCTAAAAAGACCTCAGGGGATCCCCGGCTCACATTGGAAACCAAAACCAGCCAACCATCTTCAGTCTTTTTTCCAAACATTGAATTTTTTTCTTTTTAATGTTATTGTTTGCGATTCATCAAAAATTGAATCACAACAAATTTGTAGGTCTTTTTTTGGTTGAATAACTTTTTTCATCATTTTTTTTGCACCTTCTGTTGCTTTTATTTTTAATTTTATTTTTTCATTTCAAATAATATTTTTTACGAACTGAACAAAAACTAAGCGTCATATCAATTAATCAAAAAGAGTGTAGCTAGGTGAGTATAGGAAATCGGCCCTCCTTCGTATCAGGTTGAAACTAACATCATATGTTCACCCTAAGATAGTGGAATGGTACGGAGAATTACAACTTTCAAATTCCATTTTTTCGGAAGTTATGGAGGGGGGAAGGTAAATCAACAAAGTGGTTCCTTACGAAAACCGCTTGGCCGATTTTGATGAACTGAATAAATTTTATGGAGACTGATAAGACAATTTATCAAAAAATTCAAGAGAATTTCATGGCCAGGATAACAAGTAAAAAAATGTTCAAATTGCTGGATAATTTTTTCCACGGTAATGTTTTTGATGTGCGAGAACCATCTTTTTAGAAGAAAATCTATAAATCCCCTGATTAACATATTTTTTGCCACAACTGTTCAGAGTGGCGCGCCATAGTTGAAAAAAATTAAACGTAATTTTCTTATTGCCATACGGAAACCTCAAATGATAAATGCATTACGATATGCTGTACTAGATATTAAAAGCTCAAAAAACAGCATAAATGGAAATGATTATATTTACAAAATGGCAGTCTACCTATTTTGTTAATTGGTCTAATTGTTGCCGAGAGTCAGGTTGAAAATGTGCGTCTGTACTAGTTTCCACACCACCCGCGAGAGGTACAGTACGCAGCGCCTTATTTTTAGTGACTACTGGCTTGACTTTTCTACAAAAAAATATAAATATGAATTTCATTGAAACAGATAACAACATCCTAAAACATTACAAAACACTAAAAAGTATTGCTATCTCATTTTTATGAGTACGGTACCAAAGACCAATCATATAATTGGGAGGAAGATAATTAAGCCTTCTCTTCTATTTAAATGAAACTCATATACAACTGACGCTTTCAGCGCATTATTAGCGTCAGGGGGCGTCATCTACGATGAAGGCTACTGCAAGCAATGTCCGAAACTGTGCGTAATTCCAAGTTCCAGTAAATTCATTATTTGTGAGAAATATATGCCAGTGGTTCAGTAATGTTATTATCATCAACACAGTGATACACCTTCGGGATATAAAACGTTGGAAGCAAATGACAACTACATTATGAAAAAAAACGAAAGCCGCTTATAGTGCAACAGTGATCCCATTGTTGGTGAACTTTTCTTTGCGCTTACGTCGGGGCGGCGAAATCATTGGTCGCAGATTGCGCGCATTCTTGTGCCATTTGTAATAATTATTAATTCCAATTATGATAATTGTGTTTATTACTCGATTCATATGGCGCGCGAACTGCTGCAAATTTTGAGAAGCCTTCTCTTCAACACCAGCGCAAAAAAAAAGTTTGCACTTATTTGCCACAAACAATGAATGAACTGGAACTTGGAATTACGCACTGTTTCGGGCATTACTTGAAGTTCCTTCACCATAGATGACGCAACCTGATACAACTAACGCGCTAGAAGCGTTAGTTGTATCTGAGTTTTATTTAAATATAGAAGAATGCTTAGACCTCTCCATGTCAATGACATGATTGGTCTTCGGTACCATACTCATTAAAATGAACCTATTTCTATTTTTTGCGATGAAAATAAAAAGTACGCATTCTATCAAGAAATGATTGTTAATATATTGGTAGATCTTTTCTAAGTAACCAATCACATTGTATTCATTTTTTGCCGTATCTTTCATAGTTTGATCACAAAAACTGCTGGTTAACAAACTTTACCTTCTTTTTGATCCCTAAAAACATGCGTCAAAGCACAATCGAATCCGACCAGTTTTTAAAAAGTTACCCGGTATACAGAAGACGACAGCAACGTTTCGAAACGTGGAGATTTGAATAAATCCGCGATAGTCAGTTTTCACGTAAAACTAATACCTTCTTATTATCTAGAGAATGTATATAGCGCCCGTTTGGAGTGGATGGCGATTGTTATATATTGGTCTTTCGCAAATCATTTTTTTTCTCTAGGTAATTTTTATATTTGCTAACTTGTGTGGCAGTTTTATGTGACATGTAAAAAAATATTGTCAGAATTATATGGAATATCTGGCGTGCCTCGAAAATTGGTTCACCTTTGTGGTTTCTGCCTTTACCTTAAATTCTACTAAGTTAATTAAGTGATAAAAATCAGAAAAATTGTATCTCACCAAGCCCCACAATAATAATTTATGTATGCGATTTGTTCCCGGGAAAGAGAGAACGTAAATATTTCATAAAAGTATATATACACGAAACATCAGAATATTCATCAGTTACGCTGCTCTAAAAATTCTGCACTAATCAGGTTTTCCGAAATTTTCAAAACATGAGGATTTCTTATATTCTGGTTTTAACCATGGACGTTATTTTTAGTTCTATTGGTATGTAAAGAATAATTCAATATGATAATTTTTTTTGTGGTAAGTATGTTCGAACATCTAGTACACGTCAATGAATGCGAAATACTATGTAAACTCTATAATACTGAAAAATTATTATTGATATTATTTTTTACTGTTTTAGTACAATAATATAAAGGTTTTCAGGACTCACTTATCCCCATCTGTGTTTTATTATTTTTTCAATAAAAATATAATGCTACAGAAGATTCAATTTACAATGCTTTTTGACAAATTATCAAGTTTCGAAGCCATATATTAAATTTTTCTCTTTGCCAACTCTAAACTTTGACAGTGTTCTACATTTGGAAAAAAAATGGTCTCTTAAGGTGCAAAATAAAAAAATTCGGGGATTCTCAGCGTATTTAAATCAGGTTTTAACATAAAAACCTTTTAAATTCAGCGTCACTTTTTTTTCTTCTAGAATCAAGATTTTGATCTTTGACTGTGATTTTGAAGAAATTTTAAGAGATAGCAATTTTTTGTATTGTAATCGATTAGAAACGCATGATTACGAAAAGCGTAATAAAAGTACGCGATTTTGTAACTTTTCAAGCTATATTTGCATAAGGACCAAAGGATATTGTGTAGCTTGTAACTCAGTTGCGTCACCTCCACCTATATCATTTATTTGAAAATGATTACTTCAATGTGAAAAAAATAGATTTACCCACTTGATCTTTTATTATTTTCGGAAGTATTTATTCTACATGGAATCCATCACTTTCAAATAAATGGTACAGGTGGATGTGACTCAGTTGATTCAAAATGTACATAATACCCTTCTATCATTGTGTAAATAAAGTTGAACATGTTACAAAATCACAGACTTCTAATTAACGTCTTATAATTGTCCGTTCCCAATTAATTACAATACAAAAAATCTGACATATCTTAGAATTACTTGGCAAATTATGATTTAAAAATGTATGTTGATTTACTACCGTGAATCATCTGTATGCTGTAACTGAAAAATACGAAATAGAATAGAATAGTCGAATCACGCTTTTAATATTTTCACATTTTCATTCGTGAGAGTGTAATTTACTATTCCAAACTTTATATTTCTGGTTTTTAACGGATTTTTACGTTTCGGCACTCGCAGAGTCCAAAAGTCATAAAATTTTGTCGGTGTCTGCCTGTATGGTTACCTAAATGTTGAAGCTGCGATAACTGTTGCAGGATTTGTCCAATCAAATCAGCCTTTGATCGACTTTTTCCGGGATCCAAAATCAAGGTCAAGTCCAATAACCAGATATTTTCGACCAAAATGAAAAAATCAAGGGCATTTTCAAAGTTGAACAAAATTTTTTTAAAAGAATTTTAGATTTTTGGTTTGAAGATTCTGTCTCATAAGAAAAGGACTAGCATTTTTAATTTGAATCAAAATTGAAAAAGTTATAAACTTTTCAATATTTAATAAATTTTGAATTAATCGGAAAAATTATTTGTCTGATAGATTGAGAAATTGCATGAAAATTTTTCATTGCATGTCAAATATATTTCAAAACTATGATGATGGAATTGCTATTTTTAATTCCAATAAAAATCAACTTAGTAATTACATTTTCCAACTGGACACAAATTGCAAATATTCTATATTAATAAATAATCATAGAGTCGTCTTAGAACTGAAGTTTGAAAAAACGAAATGTAAGCTTGCGGCCTAAATAATATATTTAGAAAAAGGATTCTCTTATCAAAATTACATTAAGAAACATTCCTACTTCTGATATGCTGTTTAATTTTGTATACATCATTTTATTTATGACATAGAACCGTTTCTATTACCCAATTATCTCGCGCGAAGCACGAATAACGCAATGAGAATCATATCTTTAGAAGTGCAGGTGCTTTGAGAACCTTCTTCAAAAACAAATAGTAAAACAATTTCAGTTCGAATTTATGAGTGTAGTCATAAACATTTGAGTCTCAGATTTGAATCCTTTCTGTGTTTTCACAGAAATATCATCAGGTATGCCGTCCAAAGAAAGGGACTTTCTGGCCAATTTTGGGATGAAAAGTGAAGCTACGAATCATAAAGGTAATCCTAGTTCAAATAAAGATTGAAAGCAGAAGTACTAATTATTAAACTGTTTGAAACTATTAATAATCTCTTGAACTAGAAAGTACTCTACACACATGAAACCTTCTTCTGAATGCTTTGACCAACATTTTTTGAAAAAATATACTATACCGGAATTTTATTTTTTTATTAAGCACAATTTTTATTGGCTCTTTTCCTTTCAAAGCAATTAATGTAAAAATGAGACAAACTAAAAAGGCACGGTTTTCCTTCAAGGACTTATCATTCTGCACAAATAAATATTGGGCAACAAACATCTGAAAATTTCCTTGATACCTCTAAAATTTCTTGAAACACCGATATCTTTTAAATCCTCCGGAAATTCTTGACATCCCTGGATACTGTTGGACATATTTTGAAATCCATGATATTCCTTGAAGTCTGATCATCTTTTTTGGAAATCTTTACAATTTTTTAAAAGGCTCTACAATCATTGAAATACTAGGTGATACTGTAAAATCCCCCAATAAAGTGAGCAGAGCTTGAAAATTCCGCCAATAGCTTCAAGACAAGAATGTACACGAAAAATTTTACAGAAATGCATAAAATCAGCTCTTGCCGAAGGATCTGAGATTGGCTTTCCTCAGATCACGAGGCCATAATTGAGGTGCAGAGAGTTTTATTTTCGCGTGCCAAATGTATCTCTACAGATGCAATGCGGACCTAAGAGTGCTTCGCAATCATCTTTGTCGCTAAACATCCTCAAGACACACGAGCACGAGGGTTTTGCCGTCCTGCTGTTGTGATTTCCTCGTTCCTTGTGGCCACTTATCTCATGCTTGTGATACGTGGCTATAGTTTGCTAGGGCTAACATCCCTCAGTACCTGTATGTAAACTGTAGCTTGTTACAGATTTGTGTTCAAAGTCCGAATGCTTGGCTAATAGTGACGATATTCCTGTTGTTCCTCCTTCCGAAACTTTTGTATTTTCGGACAGGCATCATTCTCCTGAAAGGTCTCTTCCCTCTATGGTGACTCATTTTTGTGCCAGGTTCAGGTCTTCTCCTGCCAGTCATCGTTCTTTGGTTACACTTAGATTCAAGATAGACATCTTAAACATATTCGGCTTATTCCCTACACTAATCTGCAGCAGCGATTTGAAATTCGGAAATACACTTTTCGCACTTGTATTCCCAGTAAAGTGAAAGGACTATGTAATGCCCTTGAACCCATGATGACGAAAGAACGAAATTCCTCTACAACATCCACTGGCAACATCGTTGCAATATTTGAGGACAAAGTAGTTTAACGGGCAATATATATATAAAAAGATATAATGTCCAAATGCGGGTCAAAATAAACATGAACAGTAGTGCGGTTGAAGATATAACCCCAGCAGTATGTGCGGAATAAAATATAGTCTGCATTTGAGACATCCTAGTTGTCATTCTTTCAAAAATTTTAATATTTTTAGTATGAAGGATTAATTAGGACATCGCTCAGAAAATAAAAACATAACAAGTCAAAGCCATTTGCAATGGAAACAATGGGAAAAATTCAATAATTATTTAACCTTTCCAATTGGAGTTTAAGATGCCAAATAGCTTAAGATAACGATCATTCAAAATGTACCTATTCATTAGTGACCCTCTAAAACTTTTCTTGGAAATGTTGTCACCAAAATTCTTAAAATGTCGCCATAGACCATTTGGACCAACACTTTTCAAAAAGTTATTTCAGTTTCATGTCACACTATGTTGTGTCAGATACACTTAGAACTTTAGCACGTTTCGCAACAGTATTTGCAAAATCAAGCTGCCTACCTCCTGAAAACTGCGTATGAACGCAGAGCTTTTCTTCAACCTCTGGATGATTAAGCCACAGAAAAAGAGCAGGAAGCGACATTAGGACCAACTACGGAAAGCAAGAACCTCCTGTGAGATGAAAGTGATTTTGAGTCATGGAGGACAATCAACATTCACGTTCCTCCTAAGCCCCAAGATCAAGCTGAAATGGATGAAGTTCTTTGTAAGAGGGTTTGAAAGTTCGTCTACGGCTAGAGGATCTGCCCTAGCTCGTGAAACAAGTCAAAGCTGCTGACAGTCCAACAGCACCTTATTGACAAACTATGGATGTTATCTGACGCAAGTAGAAGAATACAGAACAGTGGCGGGGGGGGGGGCGTGCTGAATCAACCGCTTATCGCCTTGCGACAGCCTGATGCCATCTGAGACAAAACATTCATTAATCATTGCCAGAGAGGTAATGATATTGAGAACTTCTTGTGAAAGAAGCTTACTTCCAGACACCAAATTCTGGCCTGCATGTTCACCTTATATTTGAATCCGGAGTCACGCATTTCGCAGTAGCTGGTGTGAGGACCGAGGGAACTACAGAATAATAAATTCTATGAACACGATGTATGAGACTTTTTCGGATATCCTGAACGACAGGATTGTTAACAGGAATCCTGTGTGAAGGGATCCTGCAATGGTTATTTAACTATTTATTTACATATAAAAGCAATATAACATATAAATATATTTCACAATACCCTACTACCATTGTATTAATAAATCTGAAAATGTGACCCTTTTTTTGCTTGACCGAGATTCACTACCGCGAATCATTGATTAGCTACAAACGAATTTTACGAATCGAAATGGAATGAGCCAATTACACTTTAGTTATTTTGAATACATTTTCAACATTTCAAATTAACAAGTCTTTTTTGTCTTTGCACAGATGTATCTTCAGGAATTCCGCCCAAAGAAAGGGACTTACTAGCAAATTTTGGAATGACACGTGAAGCTGAAAATCATCAAGGTAACCCTTGTATAAATGAAAATTATTAGCATAAGTGTTCAACAATAAACAGTTTAAAACTATTGATAATCGCTTGAGTTAGAAAATATTCTGCACGCATGAAACCTAGTTCCTAATGTTTCAAGGAAAATGTTTTTAAAAATTATCCCATACCGGAATTTATGCAACAAATATCTGGGAATTTTCTTGATATCTTCAAAGTTGCTTGAAATGTCACTGAAATCTTCAAAATCATCAGAAAATTCTTAAAATTTCTTGATATCGTGAAAAGTATCTTTATTCTAGTCTTTAAAATCTTCCAGATTTTCTAGAAATCCCTTGACATTTTCCGAAGGCCATAAAATTTAATAAGAGACTTGGGGATCCTATAAAACCCCTCAAATCATCTGAAATTCCTAGAAAATCTCCAAAAACATTGCAAGTCCTGCAACATTTTTTACATATCTTGAAGTCGTTAAAATTCATGAAAATCCCTTCAAATGAACTTTAATTTATTTCCACAAGCTCTTTTTGGAAAATTTTGAAAATAAATTAAATGAAACATATTCATCGACGTTTTCTGCACTTATTTTGAAATAATTTTGCACCCTGATAGCGTAATGAAAAAATCTTTCGTGTTTTTTTTTAATGTCAATATGTGGCTGAAATATCATAAATGTTAAAATATGAACAGTATTTGTTTAAGGTTCTCGTCAATACATAACACTTTAATATCTCTGAGATGATAAGGGTTTGCGAAAAGAATTGAGTATCACTTGGCGGGAAACTCTTTTAAGGCTTTTTATTGATATTCAAATGACAATTTATGAGCTTATGTAAGAGATAACATATTTTTAAATAACTTATCAAATATTAGTCTTCAGACAATGTTAAACTTTTACGAAATCATGTCTGATCCGTCGCGATACTTGTTAGTACGCTTATTAGCGTACCTCCTCGTGGTGCTAGAGCAACTCAATATAAGTTTTCAAATCCTTATAAAATTTGATGAACTTTTGTAAAAAAAATAGCAATAACATGGCTACTGACCACCCTGAAATAACCGCCATGAATTCAATCGTAATATGTATGAGAAACATCGTGACCACCTTCTATAAACTATATTCATGTTGTTATAAAAGTAAGCTATTATTATACTATTTATCAGAGTTTAGCAGCTGTTACCCTAGGCTAGCTCGGTGATACGGATTCTGTTCTGAACTGAACAACAGTTAAATCGTGACTGATCATTTCCTGACAGACGGTAATTGTTCTTCTGCATGCTGAGATGCCACATCTTATAATATTTATTAATGTTGTAGAATCGTTATTTTTATACAGAATATTTTTCTTCAATATAATTAATTTAATGAAATGTATCAAAGCGATTTGTATAGAACCTTTCAGGAGACTAAATGCGAACTGCATGTGTCATATGAGCGAAAGCACTATTTCTAAGTAATAATGGAAATATTTCCCTTGATTTTGTTAACAATTTTCATAAATGCTCATTTTCAATCTTGACATAACTGTAGTAAAATTTATTCATCAAGATTATAATCTTTGATGATAATGATCATCATCTAAAAACATTATTTGTTTCAACGTTCAAGGACGGCTAAGCTTACGAGAAACGTGTGACTGCTGATAAGGCCGATTTCGAAACTATAGAGGAGCTAAGCTTACTTGCATAGAATAAAACTTTGCTGACACAAGATTTGATAAAATCTTAATTTCAATCCTATTTGATCAAATAATGGTTTTCAATGTAAAATAGAATTTATAAAATTTCCACAAATTCAAAAGTTACACAGTTCCCGTCACGTTCTTGGCATAACTCAGGCAGATAGTGCATATATTGAAGTATAATTTTCCATAAAAGACGCAAATTTGTCCCTAGCTACGGAATATCTATGGTTGATTTTAGAAGAAATTGGAAGCTTTCAACATTACAATTACAATAATATACATGGTACATTTTACCTTGATATTCTAAAATGTTAAATTCTCTAATGAATTCATATAATTATGCAATGAGTATTATATAATAATAATTTCACGAATTAGAAAAAAATATTACTACTGATATGTGGTTTTGTAACAACATGTTTTGTTCAGAAAATAATTTTGTGTTTTTAGACGCGCCACTTGATCTACATTCGGACGAACCTCCAAATACCTTTTATGACCAATCAGTAGCTGCCTATACAGTTTGAAAAATACTTCTACCTAATTCATATTATGAATTTTTGATTTTCATGGTCTGTCTGATTTTGTGGCAGTAAAAGTTTCCGTTGAACAGAAACATAAGCTAAAAAACATTGCAAGTGGGGTTTCGATTTAATTTAGAGAACTGAAAAGAATACTCTAAATATTCTGTTCTCTCTAAGATAATGTGGAATATCATTCTGTCTATTCTAATTGTTAAATTAATTAGAATAATTTCCAGGCTATCATATAATATTCATAATTATTTGGAAAAAACATTATCAGCCGTAAATTTCCGTCCCTATTGCGCCGTGTATAAAAACTTTTGTAGAAACAGCTAACTTTTTTTGAAAACTTTGAGTGAAACCCAGGTTGACATGATGTCTTCTTTTCAAACTCAAAAAAAGGAAAAAAAAAACAAGCATCGAAACGCAGCATAGGCAGAATGTAAAATACATTACAGTTTGATGTTTCTCAGTGTTGAAAAGGACTGAAATTTTCATCCTAATTTGTGTCAAATTTTTTTTTGATTGAATCATTCAGATGATAAGATTGGAAACTATCTTTGAATCGGTTCGAACTAA
>JAABKJ010001866.1:0-29312 GCA_011634705.1 Andricus grossulariae
ACGTTACCAGACCCAGAGTCTGGCAACAATGTAAAGGTCTAAGCACCTCAACTTTTATTCGCAATTTCAAAAGAGGGGCACTTATTCATACCTGTCTGTAAGGAGTAGGCGCAGTGATGCATTGCTGGACTCTATAAAGAAATTTACAAAGAATTTACACTATACCTGAAGTCATGAAATTCTAGAAAGAACTAACGAAAGCATTTTCCAAATCTTATATTTGAGTTTAACTTTTATTACACTGAGAAAAATATCTTATGTGTAATTCCAAGCTTTTATTTTTAATTGGATGTTCGAGTATATAAAGGAATTGTCTGATTAATTACAATTAAATAAATAATTTGCAATAACCTGAAAATTAAAAAGCCAATGCATAAAACATGCTAGTTCATTTAAGAAAAATTCAGAGGATGATTTTTTTTTATTCCTGTTAGGATAAAGTATCGGAAATGCGAGTCCGTAGTATTGCAAAAAATTAACCTATACATTTTTACTGAACTAACTAATATTAATTGGTATCAGTTTTTTTCAAACAATGCTGTATATAAAATTTAAAACTTTTTTTTAACGACCAGCAATATTAAATTCGAACTACTGCCTGCAGGAAACATGGCATTGCCAATTATTGATGTACGAATAAAAACAAAGATTAATACACACAAAGAACTAGGGTTTCTATTAGAACCAATGTTTGTTCCAAAGGAGCTGCAACAAAAATGAACCTCTCTTTCTGAAAAGGAACCCAAAATGATAAATGGTTTCTAAATGAACCAAAGTATGAATTGAAACGGTTCCAATAGTGCCCTTTCCTCACTTCAGCCTTGACTCGCTACGAAGATTTTAAAAGTTTATGGTGCACATTTTACTTTGTAATTCGAATTAAATAATACTGCACTCGGAATAATTTAATTAAGAAACTAAAATTATAGATATTACTCATTCTTGAAAGGAAGATAGTGCACATAAAATATGACAGTTTTTAAGGTTATGTTGAAAATCCGACGTTTTCAACTGCGCATGTACCAAAAAAGCGCAGTACTATTTAAAATTATATAATATACACTTACAATATTACGTTAATATTACATTTTTTTAAAGTGATAGGTACTTCTGTCATTCGATTTAATTTGTTTTTGAAAAGAATAAACAATGTTTGTTAATATATATATATATGTATCATGATTCATAGTCTTTATTGACCAACTTTTACTTAAGCCGCAAATTTACTGAACCCTTAGTTTTTTCTGTGTTGTAGACGTTTCCTGGCCGATGAGATCTTATCACGAAAGGATTAAATTTCGTGTTAGGAGAAGCAACAATTAGATGGTGCCATTATCATACGAAGTTAGATGTGTAGTCGATATCCTGTTCTGTTTCCATATATTTGTTTCTTCACGTGTAGCGAAGATTTTGACTGGAAAAGTTTTGGGGTTTTATTTTCCGTCCTACCCCCTCAGAATGGTTCATCGTCCTCGATGAAAATGTCCTAGTTTTGATAGACATCGAAATAAAGGTGCTGAATGAGCTGAATGCTAAACGAATGGTTACTTTTCTGTTTTTCTTGAGAACTTTGCAACTGCTTTTAGGGATTAGGAAAATATGAAATTTCATCAATCTTGCTTGATTACATGTAATTTTGGCATATCCCAGAATCTAATCAACAGCATTTTTTATTGCTGTCTAATTTTGATATTTCGTGTAATTCGGAAATTGTTTACTTCTCTAACTTGTATAGACGTGTGTATGAGTGTACACAAAGTTACTAAAATTTGATAATATAAAGGCTAAAGTGACTATTTCGATTTTTTAATTAAAATGTGGTTTGCTTTGAGAAAATTTGAAAATATGAGCTAGTGTACCTGTCAGTATCAATTTGGGTTGCATTTTACTGTGCGTTTCCGTGCTAAACTTCAAAATTCCTATAATTAATTGGTATGCCACACACAAAACAATATGGACCAAATCAATTATTTGCAGTTGAGGTAATTGATTCAATTGCTTTTGGAACTATCTGAATGATTATTAAAAATTCATATGCAGTTTAGAAAACAAGTTCCTAATATCGATTTCATGTGAGTAGTATTAATTTTAATATACATTGTGTTTTGAAGTTAATACCATTTTCAACAGTGTTCCTGGAGTCTCATTGTTCAGTATCAGGAATCTATTTCTCTAAAGTAGTGATCCCCTATTGAACCAGACACACGTCTTTTATTAATTCAAAGAATCGAACTCCTTAAATGTATTATTTTAACAAAATACATTTTTCAAACATTCAAGTAAATTAATTTCTTTTAATCTGAAACATCCTGCTTGATGCATTTGTTTGATTCAATGAGTTCGACCCCCTGAATCAATAAGTGCGCCTTTGAATAGAGAGAAGAGAGAGAGAGAGAGAGAGAGAGAGAGAGAGAGAGAGAGAGAGAGGGGGGGGGTGAGAGAGGGGGGAGAGGATTGGCAAAAATGTTGATGGTGCTATGTTTCTAGCCTTTTCGTTATAAGTGTTTCGGGATCGCGTTTCGAGGCATACATCGCAGTTTGTAATTTACTACAGATTTTAAGGTCCCTGGCTTAGCTATGGTTCCGGTTGATTTTTGTGATGGGGTTATTATGGCTTGTGGTGATTCATCAACCTTTTGTTTTATTGAAACTACCTTGTCGGTTGAAGGATATTTTAGAGTGTTTGAGGGACATTCTACTTTTTCTGGGGTATCTGCGTATTTATTTTCTTCACTAGTTTCTTCATTTCTAACTCCTTGAGTTTCAAGCTCATTTAGTTCGTTTTCAGCCCGTTTTATAAATGAGTTTATTTTTTGATTGAATTCCGTTTCACTATCTAGTTTAAGTTCCTCGACGGTTTTGATATTAAATTTTTGTGTCGATCCCGTTCCTGTATAATCAGCTATCTGATCCTGCGCAACTTTTGACTCTTTATTGATAAAATTAATAGGCTTCGAAGGGTTCGAATGAGTAACTATATGATTATTCCAAAATGAAATTTTAACCTTTCCTTATCGGAGGTATTTTCTTCCTAGAATTCCATCTGTAATCAAAGGAAAATCTGGGGAAACAACGTGAAAAACTACAATGGATTTTTCTATGGGTAGTTATATTGTGCCTATAG
Source organism: Andricus grossulariae (assembly GCA_011634705.1). Lineage (NCBI taxonomy): Eukaryota > Metazoa > Arthropoda > Insecta > Hymenoptera > Cynipidae > Andricus > Andricus grossulariae. Next base: position 3,125 of record JAABKJ010001866.1, read on the forward strand.
TGGAAATTCTTTCTTGATACAATTCTGTTATGTCTATAGATTCATCTTCGTTTACTAATAATTCTTCATCTAACGAATTTAATTTTATAATATTAATATCGGCTCCAGTGTCGATTAAAAATAGTACATTGTATATCGAGCGCGTAAAGAAGGCTATTTTGACGAGTGTGACTGCAGCCCTCGCTTCGCTCGGGCAGCAAATTCACACTCGTCAAAGTAGCCTTCTTTACGCCCTTGATGCACACCATACTTTATGTCCCCCTCCTTGAAAACAAGCATGTGAAGCAGATAGAGGATGTTTGGCGTACTTGACAATTTTAGATTATAGGTGAAAGGAAGAAATAGCGTACTTTGCAGAAGGGAGACTGTCGGGTCTAGCAATACAATTTTTTCGAAGATAAAGATCCATTCCTCAACATTCTCAATTGCGAGGTGCAGTGTATGTGTAGCGGGCGTAAAGTCACATTACGCCTGCTCCACGTGCATGCAATGGCGCGTTTTCAAGGGGGGTCGGACAAAAAGAAAATTGTGAGAAGACGTCTCAACTAGAAATATTATGGTATTGTTTAAATGTGCTGAATTTAGTTCATTTTATGAAGGAATCCAGAATTTGGCGATATCAAAATAAATCTAAAGGTATCAGTTTGATATGCAACAAAATGATTGAATTTTTTAAATATATTGAACCAGTTTATTGAAGCAAAAGAATTCCGTTGCTATATTAGGTTACATTTAACAAATTACGCTATTATTGTAAAATTTAAGGAAACGCACATGTTGTTCATCTAATATTACGGAATTTTCCGTGAAGCTAACCAGTCGTGTATAGCGCTGGGGCTAGTGTTACACGGAATTTTCTGTGATACTAGCCCTGGACGAGCTGGAAGTAGGTAAATCTTAAGAAAAATACCATAATAGTAGGCAGTAAGCGTATATTTACATTTTTAAAAAACTTTGTCAATTATTTTGTTTTCCTGATCAAGATTCTAATAACATCGAGTTTCAAGTAATTGGCAATCAAAGATCCCAGTGGGCACAAGTGTCCAGAAACGTTATTAGAACGTTCTAAAAACGCCCAAAGACAGTCCAAATAACGTTCCTTGAACATACAATGTTCCAGAAACGTTTTAAGGTCGTATTTGAAATATAAAACGTTTTAAAAACGTTATTTGGTCTGACTTAGGACAGTTTCTGAAACGTCCAAATGACATAATTTGTCTTGTACGTCCAAGAAACGTTTTTAGGACGTTCCAATTACGTTCTTAAATTTCGTGCCCACTGGGATGTAGCTGTACATTCTTTGCAACTTTTTTATTCCACTTGAGATAGGAATGAAGAATAATTATCATAAAACATGCATGATTTCAGCCTTTTTCAATACCTACATGTTGCCGTACTTTTGAGAAAAGGTTCTATCTGAATTTGTTATGAAAAATGAGTTTTTTATATCGTTAGATTCGTAATGAAAAAAAACGAATTTATATGTAAAAAAGGCAATTAGAAATTCTAATTAAATGCAAATATAATTATAAGATCCTAATTAGCCTACCTGGACAGATGTTTTAGAAATCCGCAGAAATACTGTCGAAGAACTTTCCGGAAGAAAAAACCTATCTATACAGTTTTGGATTTTCAACTAATTCTTATTGCAATTATTTGAGTGAACCTTTAATTATTTATTAATAACACTACTGTATAATGGTAGAGAATAAATAAATTATCAAAATATTTATCAATTGCGTTAATTAATCATTGCACTGTAAAATGTAGATAGAGTGTTTCTTCAACGTTCTTTGGTGCCGAAAAAGCAGCTCAAAAATCTATCTACGTAGATAGGTGTTTTCATTGTTTTTTTTTTGCCTACTTTACGCATAAATATCAAGCCTATCTACAGTTTTGTATATAAACAACTGCAATGATTTTTTTCACCAATGAATAGAACAGGTCCGTATTACGAAAAAACGATAGTTTTTGTCCAACAATAATCACATATTGGAAGACGTAGATCGGTAAAGATGCAAACACGTTTTCTTCAATATCTCCGTTTGAATTTAAATGTAGATAGAGCCTTTTTTAAAAGTGCGGTATTATGAAGTGAGGCTAAATTTCTACTTTTTACTCCCTAGAAAGGAAAAAGTGACGTCAGAGGTGAATAATGAAAATTATCAAGCTATTAGTTGATCGTGTTGACGCAGATTGTTTGATAGATTTGACCAGTTAGACGCGATAAACTGCCGATAAATTATTGAAAATTTCTGAATGCTCTGAATTTCCGTAAATTTCAAATATTTCAAAAAATTAAAAAATGTCAAATATTTTCTACAACGCCAGAAATTTCAAACATTTTAAAATTTTTGGTTATTTATATATTTCAAACATTTTTGATAATTTATTTTACCACAATTATTTAATTTCCGTAATATTCAAAAATTTCCTTTTATATTAATAAAAAAAGTGTCTGTAATTCTAGCATATGTCCGTGTTGGAAAGAACGTCTGAATTCGTGTATTTGTTACAAAAAATATCGTATTCACCGGGAGGCTTTTTAGACGAGCACTGAAAAAATACACGAGTCGTAAAAAGTCCTCTCCCACTTGGTGCATGATATAATATTTTATAACGCATGCATGATTTTAGCTGTTTTCGATGCCTGTAAAGAGGCGCTAAAGTAGTAATTTTTAAGCATGGCGACGTCAGAGGAAGCAAAAGTGTGACTTCAGAGGTGAATAATGAAACTGTAAATCTATGCTCACATTTTGGGCTCCCAAAAAGTGATCGTCTTCGGCAGGGTAGAAACCATTTCTAGAAGTAAACATGTAACAAATAAAGCTAAAATTGCTATATATAATTCTATACTTGCACCCACTGTGCTGTAAGGTAGCGAGAGCTGGACCCACCAAGAAAAGGATAAGATTAATATTAACGCGTTTGGCATGCAATACCTGCGTGATGTGTGCGGTAAAACGCTAATGGTCAAATTTAGTAATGAGAGAATCCTCAAAGAATAAGGTGTAGAGGAGACACTGTTTGACAAGTGTGAAAGAAATTCGTTGTTATGTGAATGAGACCATAATTCGAAAAGATATAAAAAGCCATAGAATCAGAAGAGCTGGTATGAGGAAATGCATAGACGTAAATGAAGCTAAAGAGGTATTCCAGGACAGAAAAGTGTGGCGACAAATTGTTTATGACAAATGCATGATGAAAAGTGTCAGTAGAGTGAGTGACGCCTGAAACGAAAGACTCTGGATTCTAATGGTCCCGAGTGGAGAGCTTTCCATAATGACTTTGTGAAGCTCTTCGCGGGGGGTGCTTGTCAAAGAAACTGATCAGCCACCTGGGTTAGAGCAGTGTTGCGGAAAGAACGTGTTATTTAAATATACAACACGGGAATTCTAGATTAATCTAAAAATCTCAACCCCCACCCCCCTTATACCCCCTCGTACAATTCCCTTTCACACTTTTCTCATATGAACTCCCCGATCCCCGGATAGAACTGCGTAAGTCACGCTTACCCCGAAAGGGACTCGGCTTAATGGTAAAAAAAACAATAAAAATAATAATATTATTATTAGCCTCGGTGGTTCGCACTTGGTTAGGCGCCCGGACTTCACGTGAAAGGTCCGGGGTTCGACCCCTGAGCCGGTACCTCTGGAAATCTTGCTATGTACCTTTCCCAAGGTTCTGGTGGTTCGGATCCCATCTTAAGCTATAGGTCCCCCCATCGTGCACTTGGCTGCAACCCAGTCCGTAAATGATGGGGTAAAAACCAGGCTTTGCCCAATATGTCAAATTAGGCCCACTGCTCTTATCAGACAACTTGATTTCATTACAAAAATTCGTCCGTGACTGATGATATATACCGGGACAGCCCCGAGCAGACTATTCAAGAAAATAAAATCAAACTCTAACAAAAAATACCTTCGACATATTGGGCAGTAACCATCTTAAGCCTGAGACATTAAATTTAATATAATAAAGAATCCTTCAAAAAGTTAAAAATCTGTTGGTGAGTTCGACGATTCACGTAAAAGTGCAAGGAACTGAGGCTAAAGCCGCATATGGTTGTACATAGAACGACGCTCGTTCCTCGTGGGTCGTGGGAGAATCGCTCATTGTCAGTCGAGCTTTGGCCGCCGAAGTGGAAGGTATACGATTGTGGGGAGTGTTGTTTCTTGCCAAATAAAAGGGCACGATGTTCTCGCCATAGAAACCGGTTTGTGACACAAGTCATCGTGATTTCACGGACGTCATACACTAAACGTCACATCCACGAGTCAAATGCGAAACCATCGATGTTAATTCAGTCAAGTGATCGTTTTGTGCCAGAAATAATGTTGCGCGAAAGGTTTCGCGAAATTACTAGATAACGGTGGTGCAGCCTCTTCAAAGTTCTTACTTTTTTTTAACTAAAAGTTCAAAAAATGAAAGATTCAACGATTATCACCTACGCGGATGTTTACCTCGAAGAGATCCCTAGCACTTCTGATAGGTAGGTTTCAATTCCATTACTATACTCTCAATTTTATTTCTATCGATACAGAAAATCCATCTGACAGCTCTTGATTACTTCACGTTATGTACTTCATAATTAGTGTGGTCCAAACAAGACTTTTTTTCAAGTTAAAAGACTTCGATTTCTTCAAAATATAAGTGAAATAATTTATGACGTCTATCAGAGCTATAAGAAAAATTGAAACAAACTGTTTGTTTCAGTTTTTGACGTTTATAGGGAATTTAAAATTATTGTTTTTTGTAATAGTTATAGAGATTTCTATTTGGAATAATTTTTTTCAGCATAATATTGCTAACAGACTATTTTCCTTGGTTCCTGATGTACTAAAAAAATGATTAAATTTTTTTGATTTTTTTACCTCTTATAGGTCGCAGCAAATTGGTAAAATTTTCTCAACTATATATATATATATATTTGAAAACAGTTTTACATTACTAAATACTTTTGAAACTATGAAGGAGAAAACATTAAGGTTTCATTTGTAATTATCATTAATAGCCTTAGAATTGCTCCAAGGTACTTTTACTGCATTCCGTCTGCCTTTTCTTTTGCGGTCTTCTCCACATTATAGTAAAACTGGTGCGATAAATATATAAATAAATGTTTTCGACAATGTGTTTAACATACATCATAAATAAGTAAATTATTTTAAACACAACAATCATATGACTCAGGTTTTCAATCATTTTTCTTGTTTATTGTCACAGTTATTCATTTTACGATAATGAGATGTGATCAAAAGTTGTAGATGTGAAAGTGGAAAATAGTTTTTAATTCATACATTGTTAGATGCGATCAGCTTGTTTGAATAAAAACTGCTTTTAGCGCTAGGAAAAGCATATTTTTGAATGTATAATGGTGATCATTGAAGGGTTGCACTATACATAACTAGATGACCAACATTCTTGCAGAAAATGGGCGCTTTGCATAAAAAATTCTCTAATATAGTAATTAGGCATTTACATCAGGGCTGAGGGGGAAACCAGTGTCAACCAGATGCATGAGACAAAACTTTATTTTTAAAATAATTTCGTAATTAATAATAATAATTAATATTATTATTTTCTTTAATAGTTCTTGAAAATAAAAACTAATTTCCAAATAAACTTATGGTAAAAAAAATATTTTTTACGAAGATATTAACAAAATAAGATTATTACCATGCATTTGGTCTATTGTTTTCCCCTCATCACTCGATGAAGTTAAGTTCGCTGGTGATAAAGTGAAAATAACCAGTATAAAGTCTGTTAATTCAACGCCAGATAATTCTCTGTGCTGGCCTCCCATCTCCTTTTTTATATTTGCCTAACCTCTTACCTTTTTTTAAGATTCTTGACTGGTCATATTCCTCTTCCGAGAGTTTTTAAATACATTAAAATAATCAAATGCTTTTTTTTCAAATAAAAATCATTAAATGATAATATTTCCACTTTTTTCAGCACCAAAGGACCTATCAAAGTCCAACCTAAAATCTTAAATATTCACTTTCTACAAAAAGCAACGTCTATAAGGTTTTTTTTTCACTTTACTCTTTGCCTTGCAATCAGAAACGATATTTTTTAAATTATTATGGTTTATTTATAAAGAAAAATTATAACTTTCTTCTTTTTATAGACCTTTCAGCGAAAAATCCTCTATTATAGTACGATACTTGTCACACTAAATCTTTATTTTTCCGCAACAGATTACTTTTTGCATTAAAACTTGTTTATTCTTATTCAGCCTCTCCATACCTCGGTAGCAAGTTATTTATTATTTTCAAAAATTGAAAAACAGTTTTTTAATCGCTATCGAAAGACGAATTTCAAAACCCTTGAAATTTGAACCTCCAAATTCTTGAATGATTTACTCGGAATTGGTTAACTTGTTCTAATCAAACTCATTTTCTTCAAATATAGCAACTAAATATCTCGACAGTCAATTGTTAATTTCTGCTTAAACTGATAATTGCACTTTTTATCGTGATCCGCAACCAAGTCTGTTCCAATTTTAGATTCCTGTAACTTTGAGATTGTAAACATTCACATTCTATTTCTCGGAACTGGATAATTTTTTTCATCATACTTTTTTGGCCTCAATTCAAGAACACTTCAGCTAGGGAGTAAACTTTTGTTTTATCTTTAAATGGCAGTTTTATTGATTAATATGAAATTTACAGAAAAATTGTACATTAGAACTTAAATGTATAATTAATCAAGTGTTACACATTGCTTACGACCTTCAAGGGGTTAAAAATGTCAATTTTTAGTAAAAATATCCAGAAATGACGATTTTTTGGGCTAATTTTCTTTGCGTTTAAATTTTTTTTGAAATTTTAATAATTTTGTTAGTACATCAGGAACCAACGAAAATGGTCCACTAGCAATATTATGCTGGACCAAATTTTTCCGAATGGAAATCTCTAACTATTAAAAAAAAACAATAATTTTTAATTGCCTAAGATAGAACACAAAAACTGAAATAAAAAATTTGTCAACATTTTTTAATACAAGCCTTAAATGACGGTTCCAATATTTTTTAATAATTTTTTTGCAACGAATAAAAAAAGTCATTTAAATACGAAGATCATTTTTCTACTTTTTGCAGTTTTTAACTTAAACTTCATTATTTGATTTATAAATATTTTTTAAATTGAAAAGCGTTTTGGACCATACTATTGATAATCGTAGTAGGGAATTTTTAATTTGCATAAGTGTTTAGATTTCAAGAAATTCAAGTTTTCCTCTCATATTAAGTGAGAGATATAATCTAAGAAGTTTTGTCAACAGAAGAAGATTATAAAGGATGGATTTTATGTACACGGAAAAAAATAGCATTGAATTAAGAAAATATTGGTATGAATACGGATGATGCCAAGGATGGTTTCTTGAGACAAGAAAATATTGTATCGTCCGTATTCATACCGATATTTTCTTGATTTAAAGAAAATGTTTATCGGTGATGAAGATATTGTTTAAGTTTGCAGGCTAAACGATAATGAACTCCATAAAGATTAAAATAGTGTCGGTGATTATAACTCATATAATTATAAACACTATTCTTGTAGACTTCATTAATATTTTTTGAACTTCCCAGTATATTTTTCCTAAAATGTAAATTGCTATTTTAATTTTCCCTATTTCAGTTAACTTTAGGTGACTTTCACGGGACTTTCTAAAAAAAAATCCTTGGAAACATTTTTACTTGTGGGCTAAATGAGTGCTAAAATAATACCGGCAATTTCTTCCTCAATTTCCATAAATTCATTCAGATCTTTGTCATTGACAAACTGGAACTCAAGTTTTTTCCAAAGCATTGCACGACTCCTTTTTCATTCTGACCTCTAAGTACAGAGATATTTCCGAGAATTTACTTATAGAAAATAAGGTTTCAAAATAAATGAATCCACTAGTCCGTAAAAATGTGAGGACCTTGAAGAATTAGTGGCTCAAGCATTTTCGAGACTTAATTGCTAAACGAAGTGCACTCGTGCGATTCGGAATCTGCAAATCGGATACTTAATCGCCATGCTTTGAACTTTGATTATACATGTGCCGAGTAACATTAAAAGGATACACACAAGTAAAAAATCATATACAAGAGAATAATGTTTTGTAGAAGAATAACAGTTTTTCATTCATGAACAATAATTTTCTTCTTAAGAAAAATACTCATTAATTTAATAACAAATTTATACTACAAATAACTTTTCTCAAATAACTTTTCTCAAATAGCTTTGTTTTTAGAATAATCGAATTAGCATTTTATCTCCCCTAAACAAATTCTGTCTACAATAACGCAACATTTTGGGTGCGAAGCACTTTAACGGAATTGGAAGACGATCCTCGAGCTGACTGGGCCTTTTTTGAGTGACAAAATGCATGCCAAGACGAAAACATGAAGAATAGCAGGGCTTCGTATTTCGCAAAAAAAAAGTCACAATGAAACCTGATCGTGAATGTAAAATAAAAAAAGGCAAGATGCACAACGCGAAACTTCCGACAAAAAGTCATTGTGGTTTCCCAGTCAGCTTCTTACATACAGCAACAAAGGTGAAGAATGAATGCTTAGTAGTTGAAATGACATCCAAGGGAAACATATCAAAACGAATTTGTATATAAACTTTTAAAATATTCAATGATAGTATAAAATACCCTTTGAATATTCTTATTGAATTGCTCATTGAAGCCTTTCAAAATACGAGATGAGCATCATAAAAGTAAAAAGTTAGGTAAGGAATATGAGGGAGGTCCACCGATACCGGTGTTGGTAGTCGATAACTAAAATTTTTTCAGAATAATTAGTCGATTAAACCTCTAGAATTATGATGTCGATTTTGCAATTTCCATTGTTCTACAAAAACAGGCAAACATGCATTCGAGAGGAGATTCCAATATGCTTTAAGAGCCCACCTTTGTAATTTGTAAGGCAATACTTCTGTGAGAAGACGTCGGCATGAGAGTTTGATTTTTTCCTTTGCTCATGAGTAGGAACCGGTTTTATATATCGACCAGGATTTACGTGCACTGATCAAAAAAGGACAGTACTTTCGGCGCGGGGGCGTCTCAATTTTGAAATTGGCAAATTTTGGATCCCATCGAGACACATTAAAAAAAGGGGTCTTCTTCGAAGAAATTGCCAGAGAAAATGTAAAACCAGACACCAACGAAAATTAAGCTCAAGAAAACTTTTCTTTGGACAATATTTTTAGACTTGATAGTGTTAATCCGACACCACAGTTCACACCTCATTCGATAGTGCAATATTTGAAAAGGGGATTCTTGTCGAGCATCTGTGACACATATGAAGCACATTTTCTAGAAGTCACGAAATATCATAAAAGGAATACCTAGGAACTGGAAGAGCTACATCTGTTTAAACTTTGAAAAATTCCAATCATATCTTATATTAACAAAATCTTGAAGTTAGAGTCGTTTCAGGATAAGATATTGGAGAATTTTGGAACTTCTTACTTAGAAGATAAATTTTTATCTGATGCAATAATTTAAAACTCGTTACCGTTATTCGAAAATGTAAAAGTTAAAAAAGTGACCCATTTCTCATTAAATTACAATGCAACAATGGAATCATTAAACGAGCTTCACATGCTTGCGCATAATTGGTCACTTGTAGTGCGCCACATACGTACTCATATAGGCTATTTAAATCAGGAAATTCCTGTACTGATTGAAACTCCCCGACACCTATTTTTGACACAAAAATAGTTAAGTTAAACTGTCTATTAAAAATTAAAGGACAGATAACTGTTTTTCAAAGAAATTAACATTTTTTGAAATATATTTTTCAATGTCGAATTTATGGTCTTGATCCTTCTCCTTAAAAAAAAGTTTCAGACAGTGAAACTGTCGTCTGCTTATGAGAGCGGAAACAAAGTGAGTCGACCCACACAACATTCATAGATAGGAACGAGAGCAAGAGTGATTCTTTGTACTTTACAAATTAACACTCACAAACGTAACATGGGATCTAGTCGCGATTTGCTAATACCCATGCAATAGTCAATGGCCTAAATTGTAAAGTCACACATAAACTTAGAAAATCAATTGATTTTATAAACTACTTGTGTGTCTATATGGATCTACAATTAAATTCTATTAAAATATAAAAAAATCACCAATTTTATTTAAAAGATTGAAAAAAGGTAATTAGAAAGTTTACCAGCCTGGTGCCTGTTCATTCAAGCTGATATGTTGTGTCTCTTACTCTAATTACAAATTAAATAAATAAAATATCTCTTATCTAAACCTTAAAGCATAACGAAAGTGTAATTTTTATTATCACAAGTATGAAAATAGATACTTTTGATTATAAATGCACCATAAACGTCACACGATCTGACAACTGTTTTGATAACGGAGTCTCAAGTTTTTCATGAGGGGGGGGGGGTCAATTTTGAGGAGAAGATGAACAAGGAAATGTAAATTTGACAGTCAGATTAAAATAAATTAAGATAGATCTTTCCTGTTAGATGATTTGAATAAAAACAGATTTGACAAAAATGTACTTATTTTGTGCTTTAACCTTTCGTATGACAAGACAATTACATAAACTCCGGCAAATTGAAGCTGTATTTCCTGCCCTTTAAATTACAAATTGTAGCCGACTGTACTCTGGAGTCCATTCTCTATTATTTCATCTCTCAGTGCATCATTGAAATCTACCCGTGAATCATGTTACACGTAGTTCGTTAACCTTCACTCAGAAAAATATTTTTATTTTCACAGCTTTTTTATTTCAGAGGATTTACTGAATTTGAATTTTCTACCTTACATTATTCACGAAATTGCTTTAGGGGCCGTGCATAAATTACGTAAGTTTTTTTCTGAACTTTTGAACCGCATACCTCCTTTGCTATAGTCCGTACGTTTTGACCCCCCTCCCCTTCTACCTTAAGTAATTTTTACTGACTAAATTTTTTTCATGAATTTATTTAGGGGACATCCAAAAATAACGTAAGACGATTGGGGGGGGGGTCTTACTGTTTCTTATAAATTAACAAAGTAGTTTAACTTTCAACCAAGTTATTGAATTTTCAGCCGAAAAATATGAATTCTTAACAAAAAATGTAATAGTTGATATTTTATCAAGAAATGGTTTTCATTTTAAATAAAAAATAGTTGAATTGAACCAAAAAAAAAAAAACAATTTTAACCAAAATAGTTGAATCCTCAAACAAACAAAATTCATTTTCAACTAAACAGTTAAATGTTTAACCAAAAAAGATAACATTTCCACCAAAAGAGATGCATTTTCAAATCAAAAAGATGAATTTTCAACAAGAATTGAATTTCCAACTGAGAAAGATTTTTCAGTCAATAAGGGGGAAAAAATGTCATCCAAAATGTTGAATTTTCAAGCTAAAAAGACAAGTTTTCCACAAAACAGTGGATATTTGAACCAAAAAGATTAATTTTCTAAAAAAAAAGATGAATTCTTAATAAGACGCATAAATTTTTAGCCAAATAGTGGAATTTTTAACAACGAAGATTAATTTACTACCAAAAAATACGAATTTTCAACAAATTACATACATTTTAAAACCAATTGTTGAAGTTTTAAACTGAAAATATCAATTTTCAACCAAAAATTTAATAGTTTTTTTATTAACCAAAATTAATTTTAAATTAAAAACCCGAATTTTCTACAAATTTACTGAATTTTCAAGCCAAAAAGACAATTATTCTACAAAACAGTCGAATTTTCTACCCGAAAATATGAATCATTATGAAAAAGAAGTATTGGTAAGAGTAGGATATCCAGTACTTTTTTCGCGAAAAAGAATTGGATTTCCAGTACTTATTCGTGAAAAAAGTATTAGATCCAATATACTTCTTTTTAATAAGGGAATTTTAAACAAAAAAGCAAACATAATGTTAATTTTTAATACTTTTCAAATGTTAGGTTAGCAAACTGAAAATGTTGCTTAAGGAATAATAGTAATTTTCCATTGCACACTTTTTGATTTCGGACTACACAAAGTGTGTTGGACTACGCAGCATTTTAGATTGTACGTTTGTAAAACTAATACTTATTGTTATTGACACATTTTGTTTCCTAAAACGAATTTTATTACGGTAAAAACAGTTTTACGTATTTTTTGAAGAGCCCCTCATTAGAAATATAATACAATAAAAAGTTAAAAATAATAATTAATTTTCTAAACACGAATACGAAAGCTTTTGATATGGAAATATATTCAACTTTAAATTGAAAAAAAAATATATGCAACATTTCCAAAGCTTAAACCCCTTTTTAATAATAATATCAAATCGATTTTGAAAAATGGATTTTTAATACATTTAGGCTGTGAGTTGCAACCTTAACAATTATATTTGACGACTTTTTGAAAAGTTAAATGTTCAATTAGACACAGTTTAGGGCAATAACGATTAGTGAAGCAATACAAAAGTTGATTGTTCACTTATTCAGCATGCCCTAATTTAAACCAAATGAAGTAACCTCAAACAATTAACACTCCAGTATAAATTACTTCTTTATAAACTTGTTTGTACTAGAAGAAAATTCCGAACAATTAAAGGGGTTAACTAAATAAGTAGCGAAACTAAGACGAGGTTAAAATGTATAAGACATTCCAAGCTTCAGAGAGCGGCAATAGACGGTTAATTTGAGGACTGCCGTTTGTTGGAAATATATATTGCTTGTGGAAGTTATTACCGCCTGTCGAAAATTACCAACACTTTGAAATCCGCAGTTTCGGAAGGTGTGATTATCTGACCCGGTCTCAGAGAAAAGACCTGAAAGTACTACTTTTGTCGTGAATCGTTCCGCGGCGGGTTAAATGGAGCTTCGAAAACGGAGAGGGCACAGGTCAACCTGCCCAGCGACTGCCTTTATAAACTGGCAACTGGGTGCCCTTGACCTTGACAGGATGCATGTAGCTTGTAGCTATCCTGCATCCTTTCGCTTGGAAGCTGGATGACTCTTGTCGTGAAGAATTTTATTTCCAAGTTGCGCACAGAAGCAAAGCAGCACGCGTGTTACGCTCAGAGTATTACACACGCGCTGCGCGAGATAATTTATTATCTTAATTGAGGGGCAACAGCACCCTTTCCGCCTTCAACCGTTTTTTTTTTTTTTTTTAATCAGATTAAAAATTTCTTTTTTTTAAGACAGGTTTTGCTCAATTAAAAGTTTATGAATGTATTGTACTGAGGTTTATAATTATAAAATTATTAGTACTCATTTCTCTTTCAACCTGGTTTTTATACCGTCATTGGTTACACGTTACACTTTACAGGGTATCTAAGCCTTCAAACAAGTTCGATTTTTGGTGATCGATCCTCCACAATTTGTTCGTTTTCCGGAAAAAGAAATTCCTACTTTTTTTAAATGCGTCAACATTAACCCGTGTTCCTGGGCTTTTGAAATTCACATGGTATCTCATTGGAAAAGATCGGTCTTCGAAAACGTCGGAAAAAGAAGTACTCGTTATTAACTTCTTGTGAATTAAAGTTTTTTCAAGGAATAATTTCCATGTAATAAATTTTAATTTGGACCCCCAACCGCCACGTATTGTGTCCGGAAGGTGCCCCAAAAAATACAAAATAGCAGTTTTATGTAAAATTTATGCTAAAGACGGTATTTTTTTAAAATTTTTTCAACATTAATTATTTTTATTCGATAAGTAATAAGTTTCCAAGTATTTTTTAACAATTTTGAATTGTGTAAACAATTACTTATTTGTTCAAACCATTTTTTCCCTGTAAATCGTGAAAGGTTACTATTTTCTTGAATCAATGACGCAATTAACAAATGTTGAGAGTAACATATTTGTTAACGATATTTTCTCGGGTATTTGGCACTTATTTTAACAATTTTCATTTTTCAAACAAATTTTTTCCTCTATAAATCTTGAAAATTTACTACTTTGTGGCATTAATAACGCAGTTAATGAATGTTAAGAGTGATATTATTTGTGGAGGACAGCTTGAAATTATTTAAATAATTAATAATTTAAAAACTTATAAATTAAAAATTAATAAATTCTGACAAAACATTTTTCTCCTTCGCTCCGGTGGTATTCGAACACCACGTCTTCCGATTGCCGGTCGGGTGCTTTAACCACTAAGCTACTAGAGAGATCGAAGGCAGATGCTTTTTCCAGATATACGCTTTTCTTAGCAAGGAGTTATGTGTAGAAAACAAGTTAAATTATATGGAATCTGTATTATCATCGGAGTTGGTAACGATCGATCATATGTAGATAACTTTCAAAATCTATGAAACTGGAAATCAACAATATCAGTCTAAGGTAACTCCTTAAATAACAGAAATTCTTAACGTCATTTCGGACTGGATGGAATTTAAAAATTAATAAATTCTGATAAAACATTTTTCGCCTTCGCTCCGGTGGGATTCGAGCACCACGTCTTCCGATTGCCGGTTGGGTGATTTAACCACTAAGCTACTAGAGAGATCGACGGCAGACGCTTTTTCCAGATATACGCTTTTCTTAGCAAGGAGTTATGTGTAGAAAACAAGTTAAATTAGATGGAATCTGTATTATCATCGGAGTTGGTAACGATCGGTCATATGTAGATAACTTTCAAAAACTATGAAACTGGAAGTCAACAATAATGATTTAAGGTAGCTCCTTAAATAACAGACATTCCTAACGTCATTTCGGACTAGATGGAATTTAAAAACTTATAAATTAAAAATTATTAAGTTCTGAAAAAGATTGTTCTCCTTTGCTCCGGTGGGGTTCGAACACCACGTCTTCCGATTGCCGGCCGGGTGCTTTAACCACTAAGCTACTAGAGAGATCGAAGGCAGATGCTTCTTCCACATATACGCTTTTCTTAGCAAAGAGTCATGTTTAGAAAGCAAGTTAAATTAGATGGAATCTGTATTACCATCGGAGATGTTAAATTTTGTATCTGTTTTCGGCATCGACATACAGAAATGTACCGATAACGCTGTGAGGAGCACGGAAATGGGCTTCAGGGAGAGAGAAACCATTTGAGAGGAAGACTTGTGAGGCTTGATGAAGCACAGGACCGTGCATAGGACAGTTCTAGACTAGAAAAAGGCAGATTTACCTCAAAAATATTTTCTCTCGCTCTAAAGTCTAAAGCCCATTTCCGTTCTCCCCACAGCGTTATCAGTTCATTTCTATGTCGATGGTTTCCGGCAAGAATGATTAGAACCCTCATACAAGGTTTAACTTTGGGAATGCTAAAATTTCAGAGTAATAAATTATTGAACTTTAGGATAGAATTTTGTGACTCGAAAGTTTTGAAAAATCGCATGGAGATAGCATCTTGAGGCTCTGTAAGATCACTATAAAGTTGGTTTCCTCTTCAATTATCTTTTATAAACATAATTTTATGTGTTTAAAACGTTGCTATGCGCAGAACAACTGGGGTTTCTATTAGTCACTATTTTTGGTTCCGAGGGAACTGCAACAAAAAGGAACCTCTCTTGCTGAAAAGAAACCAAAATGATAAATTGTTCCAAAGGAACCCAAAGTATGAGTTCTAATAGAGACTTTGTGCAGAACTCATCTTCTGCCTCGACTCACTTCGAAAATTTTGCAACTTCATGATGCACATATTACGTTATCATAGATTTAATTATATTGCACTGGGAAAAATTTAATAAAGAAACTAAAATTATAGAGATTAGGCCCTCGATTCTATGAACCTCGATATCTTGAACTTCGCCTCATCTGGTGCCATAACCACTAGTTGCCCTGATTATTTTTGACGTTTGCGCCGAGATTCAAAAAACCCGCTATTACTTTTTGCTGCGTATATGTCTACTGCGCATTTCCACTTCCCCTCCGAGTGACCTCGATAACTTGAACCACTCCTCCCGAAAAGTTCATAGAATCGAGGTCTGATATTATGCTGCCATCTATCGGATACCAATGAACTAAAAAGGAACCCTCAAAAAGAGTTCTATTGCAGGGTATACCTTAAGCAACATTTAGAACTGCCCAGCCTGACAGTTGTACAAATACCTAAAAAATGGTATTTTCTTCCCAAATTTGTTGTACTCAATACTGTATGCGCTTATTCGGAAATTAATACCAATAATCGTTAATTTTATAAAAGCTTTAATAATCGCTGGGGGGGGGATTGTATTGGCCCTAAAAAATTAAATTGTGTTGACATTGTTGATGTAATTTGTGGGCTTTAGGGTCAGGTGAATTGAATCGAATTAGGTTGTTTCAAACGTTTCGGCACACAATGGTGGCCCTCATCAGTGAGTTTTATTAAATCTGTGAAAAGTACATAATATGTTGTAGGTACGAAGTGTTACATTTGGAAGTGTTATTCATTGGTTAAGATCTAAGTTGTGAAATTATAAAAATTATTTAATTTACAATCATTTGATTTCATTTAATTCTATTAATAACTATTAATGAATCTTGCAGTATTATCAAAACATGGTTTTATTTTAACGAAGTACAATTGATGAAAAAAAAAACAAAGAAAATGTGGTGGAAAAATATTTTTCCCAAATATTTAAAACAAATTTTTCCAAAAGTTGTCAGAAAACATTGCAATCGAAAAAATACTTCTTTAACAAACATTTTTTCCGTGACGTATATTTAATTAAAAATTTTTATTTAATTTTATGTATATTTTTTGTTATTTTTTATACAATATGTTTGTATGAAAAAATAACCTTCCACACCATTTTTTGTGTACGAGAGAAATAGCGTTAAGTACTAATTAATTCTTCTGTTCTCATGAGGAATTATGTATGTGAAGTAAAGTTTTGTTCCAATTCACCTGACCCTAAAGCCAACAACTTACATCAACAATTTCTACACAAAAGCTTTAACACTTAAGAAAACAATATAAAATAAAAAACTGTACGAACAAGCATATAAAAATATTAGTTTTAACTTTTAGAATTGCCCATTTCAATTTAAAATTAACTGCCCGACTTGGGCAGAACTGCCCTTTACGGTATACCCTTTAGCCGCAACATTACCGAAACAATATTTTTTTGCGTACTCGTATATACATTAAAATTTCATCATTTTGCCGTTGGAAGCTGTCTTGAATTTTTCACTGATCGTAATCTTTTTTATTTTCATGATTGCGTGATCTGGCAACATGGCACAAGATAGTACCTCATGCTTCTACAAATTTTTCTTGTGCATGTTTTATTTGATAAATTTGACCTATTTAGACCATGTATTTTATAATAAGATTAAATTACGCGAACATTGCATTAAACTATCTTTTGGTGTCATTAACTCATTTTGGCAACAAAATTGAGATATAGCAACCTGTAGTTTTAGGGTCACGAGTTGACAACTACATTATTTAGCAATGAAAACTATTCATTTTGCAATGTTTTGATGCAACTTTCTTTAATTTGATACTGGCGCATTATGCTTTCAAATTCTTTGCTTTACGATTTGGTATGATTTGTTACGATCTGTTACGATTTGATACGATTTGGTACTAATTGTATATTCAAATTAGCACTTTTTCCTTTCCCAACACCACTTTTATGATCTTGAAACCGCAGTTTACCATGATTTGTATTTGAATTTCTTTTTTTGTCCTTCTTAATTCCATTGATAATATTTACGATTTGTATTTCAATGTCCATGTTTGACCTTTCCAACACCATTTCACAATATTACATTCTCATCTTAATGATTTTGTGATGTATTTCAGTTAAAAACTGTCGCACGTTTAAAATATCCATCAGAAACAAAACGTAAACATTTTAATGCAAAGACGTATAAATCTCGTTAGAGTTTCTTTTGAAACGTTTGAAAATGTAAAGCTCGATAAGGACCACAAAAACTTAATTTATAAAAAAAAATATGATTCATCCGCGGGAATTAAACCTATTTATGATTCGACCTTCAGTGATATTTTCTAAAATTTGATGATTTAAATGAAATAATAATTCTAAAAGCCTAATTTTCAAGAATGGCTGGGACAAGGTAAATTCTTGTAGGATACGTGCGTATGACCGTGATAGCTTCCTCTCAAAGAATTCAGGTTATGGTAGATAGGTAGATGGCACGCGTATATACGCTCTCTGGACTATGATGTAATGCGATTTGCTAGTGTCTGTCGGTGTAACTAAACGTCCATGGAATTAAATCCGTCGAACTACGACAGTTTACTTATCCCCGCGATCGCGTACAGCTGCTCAAGAGTTTCTAGTTTTTTTATTTTGCAAGAAAGACGCAATAAACTACCTTATCTAGTGCGATTAGACTGATGAGCAAGCGTACGTGTTTTGCAAAGGGAAACATATCACTAGTTACATTACAGGTGCAAAGAGAATTGAGAGTGAAAGTGCAATAAGATCTATAATATCGGAAATTACATGGGCATCTTTTATGCCGTCATTCTGAGTCATTCTGCTGGTGGAATTATCGTTCTAAATCCGAGTTTGTTTTTTATTCTGTACATACAACATTTAGAACAGTTTGAAATGCAGAAAAAGGTCATTTTCATTACGAATTTTGAATAATCGCGTGATAAATAACTGTCTAGACGGAGCAAAACGGATGATTCAGATATTAACTTTCAACATCTCACAGATAATCAGTGGTATTAAATGTGTTGCGTCCTATTTTGAAAAATGAAAATTTTCATTGTGCCATAATTTTCTTTCGTGTCTGAACAATTTTGCAACTCGAAACTACACCGAGTTCGGCGTACCTTTGAGGATCGGCGTTTTAGAGTGCTAGATGCCGCATAACATGCAGATACTAATTTTCAACATCTATAGATGGCTGTCTTATTTTTTAATATAAAAAAATATATTACGCATAAAGATCCACTTGTCTCTTTTTATGGTTTCAATATACTACAAGCTTAAACACTAGGGCGTATCGAAAAATTTAAATATTTTGCTTTCGTTTTTGGGTAGGGCTAAAAAGTTTCTGAAATGTGCCAAAATAACTCCCGAAAAAGATGAGTCCTAAAAAAAATGTCTTCAGTTCGCGCAAGATTATTATATGCCAAAATAGGGAAGAATGATAGATTTCTAATCGCCAAAGGCTCAAGAATGGTTATCTCTGACTAGGATAAGCCGTAAAAATGCATATTAGTTCCACATATATACCTGTTTAGTATAGACCCAATGACAAAGTATGCTGTGTTCGCGTGTTCATGTTAAAGTGACAGATAATCGTGAAATTCGCAAAATATTCGATATTTTTAACGATTACAAGCTGAAAAATGGTTACTTCTGATCCGAAAAAGCAGTAAAAAATGTATGTTGTTTTCAAATGCATTTTTTACCTCTCACGCGAATCGGAAATAACCATTTTCGAGCTTGAAATAGTTAAAAATATCTACGATATTGTGAATTTTATGATTTGTCACTTTAACATGAACGCGCGAACACAGGCCATTTTTCCGTTGAGTCTATACTAAGCAGATATATATTTGGATACAATATGCATTGTTTACCGCTTATCCGGATAAGAAATAACCATTTTTGAGCTTGAAAGAGTTTAAAATATCTACCATTTTGTGAATTTTACGATTATCTGTCACTTTAACATGAACGCGCGATATAATATGCCGTTTTTACGGCATATCTGGGTTAGAAATAACCATTTTCAAGCCCTTGGCGATGAGAACTCTTTTATTATTCCATCTTTTGACAAATATCGAGCTTGCGCGAACTGAAGAAATTTTTTTTAAGACTTACATTTTTCGGGAGTTATTTTAGCACCTACCAGAAACTTTTTAGCTCTACCTAAAAATGAAAGCAAAATATTTTGTTCTTTCGATACACCCTATTAAACATCAAAAGTCAAAGAAATAAATAAGATTATTGTTGTAAAAAATAAAGTGACGAGACTGCGTTGGCGTGTGGATGATTTTACCGTTACTTTGAGGTCACATAAAACCATGTAACATCAATAATATGTGCCACGTCGAACATGTTGAACACTCTGAGCAAACTTTTCTCCAAGCCTGATTAAAAGTACCACGTGCTCGGCATACAAAATACTTCCGGGTTTGATTGAAATTCTGCAGGGCCTTAACTTTGGTATTATCAAGGGAAGGGTGGGACATTCACCAAGCAATGCGTGTCTCGTGAAACCACTTATAATACTATTATAGGAATGATGAAACAAGATTGACTTGACTTTCTCTGCGGTACCTTGAAGTGCTTAAAATAAACTGATGAGAAGGGAATCGCTTTTCATCGAGCTTTAGTTTCCGCGAAGAACGTCATTCACCTTTGACTCGCAAGAAAATAATGGGTGCGCATCACCAACCATGCATTGCGTTTAAATCGAGATTTACAACTTGACACCTACAAATTGTACTTTGAATTCAACGCAAAAGCGTATTTATATTCTCAGGATAGTCTGATCGTATCTGAATACCAATAAGGAATTTGTAATTTTTGCTAGACTTTCCAAAAAGTTGTTTCAAATCTTTTAAAACTTGTTTTGGGTATTCAAATGCACTATTGCTAAAATTAATATTATTCGTCACTCATATTGTCAAAATTTATGACTGAATTTTATTCAATTGACAAACAATTATTCCAACATTGTGACTGAGTTGCAGTTTCCGTGACGGAGTGGAAATTCGGAGAGAAATAAATTAAGACCAAGTATACGAACGATTTGATTACGATCGACTTGTCTTTTTCAAACAAATAAGATCTAAAGTGTTTTTGAATGTTAATGCCTTTTACTAAAGCTTATTTTGTGGTCTTTAAGTTTAAGATTGAGAGTTCCGCAAATAACGTACATAAAATTTGGCCGGATATTGTCGAAAAAAAGTAAGAAGTGGAAGGTGCCGTCTTTTTATCTATAGCATGTGTAAGCAATCATTTCAGTGCTACTAGTTTCCGCTGTAGAGTCTGTTAGGGTCGGGGGCACTCAGTATATTCAGGGCTGCTATATTCAAGCTTGAAAGAAGAAACATAAAGAAGGGTCGAGTTTATGGATATAAACTGTAAGTGGATCTTAGAATTCTTCAAGTCGAGTGTATCTTGCATAACAAAGGCGGACAAAAACTAACATTTTTGAACCCAAAGACTGGACCTAGTCACTAGGTGATGTCCTAAAAACGAATCCGTTACCTAAACTTTTCCTATACGTCAGGATTTCCAAATGTCCTAACCCAAAATTGAAAAATGGCCATTTCCAGCCATATTTGAAACAATATAACATGGGTAGCGACCATCCCCCCCCCCCTAAAACTGCTTGCACTATCATTTAGTACTCCTTTTTACCTTTTTTTTCATTTTGGAACGTCCCCAAACAATTTTTTTCTCCGAGAAACAACCTTTTCAACCTTTTCAGTTTTATACTGAAAAACTAGGAAAGAAGGTGAAAAAAGAGCGAATAAAATGGTGTGATTGATAAAGTGTTCGGTGTCTAAAGGTCTTTGAGTTTTCTGAATCCGAATTTGAACTCAGATTTGTAAAATTTAAGATGGAGTTTTTAAGTGAGAAACTGAAATGGTTAATGTTCCATATCTCGGAGAAAAAGAATCGGTTCGGGATGGTCCAAAATGGGAATGAAACATAAAGAGGAGTAAATTCGGACAACGGAATCTTTTTTAGGACTTCAAAATCCTTCGGGAACACAATGGTGCCCCTCATCAGTGAATTTTATTAAATCTTATGATAATTTGTAACAAATGTTTGGCATAATGACGAGATTATTTTCTCGAGAGGAGAAAGGCAAGATTTTAACGTCTTCCTACTACTCAATGTTCACTGGTTTTTTTCCAGTGAAAATTGAGTAGTGTGAAAACGACTAGCGATTATTAATATAATGGTCTGCGAAATTGAGATAAATATTTCTTTTTTTTTCTTAACAGTAAGTTATTAAACGATTCATATATTAGCTGGGTAACCAACAATAAATATTGATACATTTCTTGATATTTAAAGTTTGTATTTGTAGAAAAAAAAACAAACAACTGTAGGTGTAATAGAAAAGATTCGACAATTCGTTAAATTTTAGTAAATTTGTCCATGTTTAATTGTTAATTTGTAATCAATTTCTTTTCTACTTACAATTCTCTTCTCTCTGCACCTTTGCATACAAAATCTAATTCTAATAAACTGGAATTTATAGAAGTGACTGCAGGAAAGTGATCTAAAAATCTGTGATCAACTACTATTTTGAACAGTGAGTGTTATTTAATTGAAGACTAGAAGAAATAAAGAGAAAATATGTTTAAAAAATCTGGATTTGGACGTCAGCACAATAACAATAAACAACCGAGAAAAGAAAGTGGTAGTAAATCCCACCACATTAGGACTTGGGTCTTTTTAAACAAAAAGAAAAATAAGGAATATGATCGAGCTCCTTCGATGATTGGAGCTGAAGGGTGAGTTAATTTGTTCAAAACGAATTTGAGGACAATATATTGTTTATTTAAATGAATAGGTAAAATAGATAATGTTTTTGCAAATATATGGAATTTTTAGGGAAAGCAAAAAAGATGACAAGAAAACAATTCGGAGTGCATTTAAATGTTCGTTCGGAAAAGTTCGTTGAGTAAAATTTGTTCGAGGACTATCTAACGTCAAATTCTTGTCAAGAATCATATTTTTTGTATTCAAATTCGAACACTTCCTATTTTAAATGATTACTAATTAATTAGTCATTTTTACATTTTTCAAATAGGAGGGAGTGGGATATGGTCGTAGGGTGGCGAACTTCAACTTAAAAGCCCTATAAATTATATTATATTTTTCTTCGTTACATTAAACAATGTTCATACTGTTTAAATAAACGGAAGTAATATGGCCTCCGCCGTACCTCGCACCCAGAAAAAATGTTGTTTGAATCAAACAGACATTTGTTTGACCCTATATGAAACCTAGAATTTGTTAGATTCAAATAAAATTGGGTTGAATGAAACCATGGTGTGTTTCGAACAAATAAGACCCTATATTAAAGAAAGAATTTGTTTCAAAAGAACACTTTAATGAGTGTGGGGTACGGCGGAGGTCATATCACTTTCGTTTATGCAAACAATATGAACATTGAAAATTAAAAATTATACAATGTAATAATTCTGGAGTGTTTATTGTAACAAAGAAAAATTACTCCAGACATTTTCAACACTAAATAAATGTTTCTCCATCAATCAAAGTAATGTATGTGATAAACCCCAGTTATAAAATACCTATTACTCTTTAAAATACATAGGGCGCGCCGTCGTGATCCGAATGTGATGTTGCAAGATTTAATTAATTTTAATACATTATGGTGTCAGTAGCTCAAAAAATACTGTATCTATAAAAACCTAACATTTGTACGCTGCAAGTCTTTCAAAATATGCTTTAAATACTTCATTTCTTCCAAAGACTTTTCCATCTGCTTCAGCCAAAACAGTTTTTTCATAATTACTCTTATGACACATATTTTAAAATAGAAATGGCATTATAGCACTATTTTTCCTAACAAATAAAGCTATTTCATGAAAAAAATTAATATAAAAATCAACCAACACGGGCGTTATTTGTAATATCCACTGTGTCCCGCACCGCCACCAAATAGCCGACTCTCCCCTAATATAAAAAAATAAATTTTCAAAATCGAAGGCTTCCAAATTTGTATTTCATCAAACGAATGTAATACATCTAAATTCTATTAGTTTTTAATTTGTTTTTTAAATTGGCTACCTTCCTTACCTACCTTCCTTTTTTTAATTTCAAATTTTAATAACTTTTTTTAAACGGAAAAAAATGTTAAGTTTCAAATTGAAAGCTGATAAATTTGAGAATGTCGAGAATCGCGTAGAATCGCCACATATGAAAACAATTATAATTTATATTAAAGAAGCTTCAAATTATTTGCAAAAAATAGATAGTACAAAATCTTTACATCTAAACATGCGACCTATTCGAAATTCTTCATTTCTCTGTCAAATTCTTATATCTTGTAAGGTAAATGCACCAATTGCCAATATATAGTTAAATAAATAGTTAATTCTAATAACAATTCAAATAAAATCAATATTATAATAATGTATGTACTCTAAACTATAAACTCTACAAATTTCACATTTTGAGAAGGGAAATTCATTCCGAATTTAATATTTGTAAGAGAGTCCCTCCTGTAATTGACGAAAAGTCGCCATTTTCTTAATATGTATATATTACATTGGTTAAATCAAAATTTGTAAACCAGAAATTCGGATACTTTCTGATTTATTCTTTATATTTAAAGGTTACTAAAATTATTGGGAAGAATCAAACGTTTTTTCAAATAGGTAAATTATTTGAAAAAAGTGCATTTAGTATTTATTAAACGAAGTGTCTCGTCGTTTCGTAATTCGGGATCAGTATCAAGTATTTTTCATTAGTTTGGCTATCCCGAAATTTTGGGACGACTAGTCTAACCCCTTTTCCAACTCACCAAATTTTTTGGAGTAACTATAGACACAGCCTTTATTTAAATGAAACATCGGATAATTGGGGACAACTTTTGTCAATGTTCTATTTTCCGAGAACAAGACTCGAGAAATGAACACATCGACATTTTCATTTATGAACCAATTGTCGATTATGGATTGCGAGAACACTTTATATTATTTATTACATTTATTTCAGGAATTTTGTGAAATAAAGCATTAATAATCATTGCTTTATTTAAATAAAGAAAACAAGAACAAAGTCTTTTTTATCATTTTTCAAATTTTAACTCTGTATTTAATATTTCTTATTTATAATTATAGATTTCCCTGCATTTGCTCTTTTAAGTGGAATTTGTAGTTATTTCGTGTAAGTAGTCAAACTTTATTCTATAATGCCATTGAACAAAAGGGTCTATAGAACTTAAATGATTTGGGAATGCAGCTGGAGGGATGGTGTTTTTGACACATTGTCTTGTTATCACAATTTTCATCTTATGTTTTAATTTTCTATATATAAAAATACATACAGAAATTAAAGTCGGATACATTTTTTGTACAGACAAACAAGTTTCAAAGTTGTAGGAGTTTTCGTTTAAGAAAAAATATAACAAAGTTTGAGGTTGACTATTTCCTCAACAATTGGTTCCTTTATCCTAAGTTTTCAATTTTTAATATTTTGGTTTTAAATAGTACAATTTTCAGGAGTAAATGTATTGAATTATTCGCCTTATATCCACTGAAACTTTCTTGAATTTTTTTGAATTTAATTAAATCCCGTTGAATTCGAGTGAATTCTCCTGAATTAGTATTAATTGATTTAAATTCATTATAATTTATTATTGTCTTAAATGTATTTACATGGATTTGGATTCAGTTGAATTGGCTTAAATTCAGAAGCTGATAAAAATCTTAATGACCCGAAAGTAACGTGAAAGTAACGCCTTACTTTTCACGAATAATGGTAAGGGTCACGCGTTACGTTTGAATGGTAACGTGGCGAAACATCGGAAATGAATGATCTTATGTAATTCGCTAAAAAAATTTGTTTCAGGGTATCTACTTGACCGGGAAATCGGGAAAACCGGGAAATGACCAGTTTGATTCATTGACCAGGATTTTTTTATCGATTGTACTAAAATTCATATAAAAAGTGTTTTCATAGGTATGTTATTACTCTCAGTTTTTTCGATCATGAAAGATCACGAAGCGTTGAAGCAAAGTTGAAATGGTTTATACAAATATTTACAAAAATAGCTTTTAATGCAGATTGTAATATATAGGGGTGTGCAAAAAACTTGAAGTTCGAACAAGTCGTGTCAAGCTTGTTAGCTTTCGAGTCGAGTCGAGCTGAGCCCGATCCGGTTCGAGCCGAGTCGAGTCGAGATCGAGCTTTCCAGAAAGCTTGAAACTTTCCGAGAACTCGAAACTTCCGAGTTCTCAAATTTCTTCGAAAACTCGAAACTTTCGAGTACTCAAATACTTTCGAGCTACTCGAAAGTTTCGAGCTGCTCGAAAGTTTCAGGTTCTCAAAATTTTTGATATTAACAAGAATTTTTTCAAACCCGATACTACGAGGTTTTTCGCATTGCTAAAAGCAATGTTGAAATAAAAATTCAAGATTTTTTGTCCAAAACGATGACCAAATTCTGTAAAAATTCAATAACCTGACGACATTTCTGAATGTAATAAATTTCTGCAAAATTTCAACTGAATTTATGATCAGAAACCCGAAAAAACTCTAGTATACTGAGTCTCATGGAAATCCGTCAGTTCATCTGTCAATTTATTGAAATTCTGAAAAATTAAT
>JAABKJ010001867.1:0-29311 GCA_011634705.1 Andricus grossulariae
ATATATATATATATATATATATATATATAACAGAAAAGGTTAACATTGAATTGTATGCGCGTGAATGCTCAACCGTTAAATCAGTCGATTTATGTGTCTTTTTGGAAGATTGAACGTCAAAGCAAGGATGAAGGGACCACAACGTATCTCATTTCGCGACATCTTAGCCTACTTGAAACCTCATGTCCGACTATTTCATGCCGCAACCACTGCGTGTAGCATACGAGTACATCTGTACACTCCGAAACAAAACTAATTAACACAACCGAATTGTTTTTATTATGCAAATAAAATATTTACGTACAATATCGTCAAAAATTGTCGTTACGATTAGCGTGAGTACTATTATAAATCACTGTTGACTTTGAAACGTAATTACTCGTTCCAAAGAGAAACGAATGACTTTCTTCAAAAATCGTTGAAAAACTTATGAAATTCAGCGTGGAATGACCCCTGATAAAGATTTTTTTTTTTACATTTTGAAGAGAATAACCACGTGAGAAGTTTGAAAAAAAATGCAAGAATTTCTGGAATATTGTACCTTGACTTTAACTCGTGGCATGACCTAGTCAAGTTGCAGCAAAAATCTAACATTTTTACCACACAGTGTTTGAAGTCTTGTCTTTAATTCAAGCTGATGAAACTATGAAAATTTGCATTAGTTCCCGAGTTATGACTAAACATGTCCAAGCGTTTCTTCGTCGAGTTTCAGTTGGCGATCATCGCTGTCGGCCAGCCTCGCTGCTTATGCGACTGAAACTGCACGCTGACACACTTGGACATTTTTAGTCATATCTCCGGAACCCGTGAAGATTTTTAAGGTGTTATTGGATTCAATTGAAGATAAGACTTCAGAGACTGTGTTGTATAAATTTCAGTTTTTTTCTACAACTTGCATAGGTTTTAGAAATGTTTCTCCCTTCTTTTTTGAGCGAGCAATCACGTTTCAATATCAGCAGTGATTTTTAATGGTACTCATGCTGATTGTAATGATAATTTCGAACATAATTTCCGATATTAAACAATTTTAATGAAAAATCATGAAAAGTAGGACATTAGAAATTAAGTGATGCCATAACAACCCTCCAAATTTATAATTATTTGACACAATTTTTGCGCCTTTGGTGTCAGAACCAAACATTGGAAGCATCATTCTGACTCCCAAGGCGCAAAAATCGTGTTGAATATTTATAATTAATAATGCTATATTTATAAATTCTGCTTTAATGCAGATAATAATATCGAGTCGTTTTATTATTTCATTGCAGAACGATTAAAAAATATAATAAAGAGCTTTAAAGTGTGATAACAATTTTTTAATTCATCTATGACATTCTTGGAATTTATGAAGACCAATAATTCAACTAACAAATTTGTACAACACTCTCTTAAACGTAAGGGGCAGCAAGTAACGAGGTATGAAACATTTTTCTTGAGATCTCCGAAAAGGTCACCCAAGAATATTGAATTGATAATAAGGCCTAGGGGTTCCTTTTTTACCCCAGATAAACTTGTTTGCTATTGATTCAGCAATACATCAGCTCGGAAGTAGATACAATTTTTACTTTTCAATTGCGAATTCGATTTTCCAAAATGTTTTTTTATTCTCCTGTAAAATTGTAATTTTGTCCCTTACCTCGTTAGGCACTGTCACCCTGCAAATATCTCAATTCAAATTTCAAAATATATTGAAAGTAGGCGCCTACGCCTACAAAAAAGTAGTGGTTTGTAGGATAATAAGACGTTCATTAAGTTCATTAAGTTCATTAAGTCATTCAAACATCCTCCTTTCATACTTTTCTCACCTACTTCCTCTGCATTCCCATAATTTTCTTCCCCAACTTCTTTCTTATCTACTTTCCTGTTTCCTCACTTCCCCAGTTAAAACTACCAATCCTCACTTCTCCACCTATCATTTCACCACAGATCCCCACATTTCCACTAGTTCCTCTTCTATCACTTCTTATACTTCCCCCTCCACTCGTTTCTCCTCACTTTCCTTAGTTTCCCTCCCATTATTTTCCTTTACTTTCCCTACTGCCCTTCTCATCATTTCCCTTCCCTTCCCCTCCTTGAAAAGAAATACGACGGGCGGACACCGGACCGAAACTATAAGGGTTTCCGCCCGAAACTACGAAACCCTAGAAACTGAAATAAAAAAAAAGTAAAAATTTTTTTGTCAAGTTTTGATAAACACAGGGTGTCAAGAATGGTAAAAAATGAGAAAAATTATAAGGGGTCAACAATGATGAAAAATAACGAAGGTAAGGAAAAACAGTTTTTCTTTCTTATTCTCTTGGTAGTCTGCTCTGACCTAGATAAGTTGCTAATTAGTTATAAACAGTGATGTACATGATGTGCAATCGAAAAAATTCGAACCGACTCGGCGCTGGTTTTATGAGATAAATTTTCCAAACAGACTCAAACTGTGCTCGGATCGGAAAAATTTTCGATTCGATCGCATCTTGGGTTGGATCATAAAACTTGACTCATGACTGCACGCGCTGAATTGATTCGACGCAGCTTGAGTAGGTTTGGGAAATTTTAGGACATTTTTTTAATTTCAAAAAATGTGCAGGATGTCCTAAATGATATAAAATGAGAAATTATCACCAGAAATATATTCTAGCTCAGATGAGGTACTAATAAGTTTTCCACAGTCATATCTAAGCGTCTACCAGAAATTTTATTAAGCTTTGAAAATAGACCGCGAGTATAAAATGACACCTGTAACAAATTAAGATTATCAGCACAAGTTTGTTTTTTCGTATCACCTTGATAGTCTGGTTTCACTTAGGTCCTGAGCTCATCAGCTTTACTATACTGAATCTAATTTTGTTGTAAGAAAATAAAATCAACAAAATGAATAAATAAAATTAGATTCAGTCACACTATCTAGGAGTGGACTAGCTCATACCTATTCCGACTATCCTTGCCTATGCAAAAAAGTTTCTGATTTAAGATTAGGTTATCTAAAGTCTAAACCATTCCTGACTAGAGTACATTGGGAATCGTATTTAAGTATCTCCTAATTAAGTCATTCCTAGAATTTCAGCCTCAGCGGTTTCGTGATAAGGGAGAAGCCGCGGGGCTAAAATAGAGGGGCTGCTCAGTCAAGCGTGACAAAGAACATGATGGCCGGACTCTCAGGGCATTAGTTGCATCAGGTTGCGTCATGCGTCGAAATTCAACAGAAATGATTTATGCGGCCCTACCTGTTTAAGTTCGGAGCGAGCAAATGTTATGTTCGATTTAAGTGAAGACCATTTAGGACCATGCCTGAAACCGCACTCAAATGGGATTTACAGTGTATAACTATTGTGCAGATTTACATAGTTGAAAATAATGAAAGTGTTGATGATTTTTTGACTTTTGAAATAGGGTGTACGTAATAAATAAAGCAGAAGAGAGGTCCCACGATGCATTGACAAGTGAACGGTGTTTTGCCCCATTCTAATGTCGCTGGGACGGTGCGATGTGGTTTTCACGTCTGTATTTCCCTTGAAAGTAAGCCGACACTGTCGTCTATTGCAGCTGTTACCAGTCATCGCTTCGGCCTGGGTCATATATCTTTGAAGTACTTCATATTCGTGACAAGTTTCATTCTAAGGATGTAACGAATTCACAATGCACCTGCAAAAATAACATTATTTTTATTTTATGTCATTGTACTAACGAAAGATAATTCTTACGTGCCTAATTATACAAATAGGTACTTAAAGTAATGAAACATAATTAAATATACTTTATTGCATTTGATTCTTATGAATTGAAATGACATTTCGGAATAAAATGTAAGGAATTTAAACTCTTACTAAAAAAAAAACATAAAAAAGAATATTTCATCGTCACTGACGAAACTAACGGCGAATTACCGTTGGCTTATTTTACGAGGCGACGATTTACACTCCTACGTTCAACACGGTACGGGCGATTCGAAAGACGTCTTTTCCAGGTGTGAATCTTGTAATGCGAGGATACCTTGATAAAAGGTTGAACATTGCTCTGAATTACTGGGCGTGTCACGTCAGTGGGTCGGGCAGAAAATATCGCGATAATGTGTTTTCAGGTCACTCACCGAGTCTTACAACCTCAACCCTTTCCACATTCCTATGCCCAAATTTCCATTCTCCCTTATCCAACCACCAAATTTACGAAGGTCTTAAAGTTCCTTCCTTGATAGGACCCCACTTTACGAGTTCGCTTCACAATTCCGCCAAGCTTAAATATAATCCGAGAGATTATTCTGGGTCTAAATTTAAAGGGTTGCATAAGTCAGACCCGATTTTTTGAAGAGAAAATAAAATTTTATATTGCTGGAGAAATTTTGTGCAAAAAGGATCTAGTGTCAGCTACTGTTACTGTCCGAAGTAAGGAGTCATCTTTTTTGGTCAAAAATTCAACAATTTGGTTTAAGGTTGAACTACTTTGTTGAATATTCATCTTTTTGGTTGAAGATTCATCTATTTGATAGAAAAGACTTTTTTTGTCAAAAACTCGTTTCATTTTTGGTTGAAAATCAACTTTTTCATCTGAAAATTAAACTATACTTTTTTCTGAACTATTCCCTTGTTATTTGAAAACTAATCCTTTTTTGTTCAAAAATTAACTATTCGTTTGAAAATTCATTTTTTTTGTAGAAAACTCAACTATTTGTTTGAAAATTCATAAATTACGTTGGCTTGAAAATTAAGAAATTTGATAAGAAGTTAAACTATTTAGTTGAAAATTAAGTTTTTTATTGAAAATACATTTTTTATGACGGAAAATTATTTTTTGTGAATGAAAATTCCCTTATTGTTTGAAAACTAATATTTTGTTGTTTAAAATTCAAATATTTGGTTAACAATTGATCCGTTTTAATTGAAGATTGAACTATTTGATTGAAATATCAACTATTAGATGTTTCGTGCAGAATTTATATCTTTGGTTAAAGAATACACTATTTTGTTAAAAAATTCATTTTTTTAAGATTCACCTCTTTCATTGGAAATTTCACTATTTTGTTAAAAATTTATCTTTTTTTTTTTTGGTTAACAATACATTTTTTGTATGAAAACTGAACTATTCCATTTTTTTGAATTCTAACGTTTTATACATTGAAAATTCATGTATTTTA
The DNA here is from genome assembly GCA_011634705.1 of Andricus grossulariae. Classification (NCBI taxonomy): domain Eukaryota; kingdom Metazoa; phylum Arthropoda; class Insecta; order Hymenoptera; family Cynipidae; genus Andricus; species Andricus grossulariae. The sequence continues at coordinate 5,120 of JAABKJ010001867.1, forward strand.
TTGAAAATTCGTTTTTTTGGTTTGAGAATTCATCTCTTTTGGTAGAATTTTTTTCTGTGTCTAAAAATACAACTATTTGGTTGAAACTTCATCTATTAGGAATTCAACTATTTTGTTAAAAATTCGTCTGCTTACTTGAATTCGATTCAAAAAAAATTAATTTTTTGTTGTTGAAAAGTAATTTTTTCCAACTGAAAATTTACCTATCCCAGTTTTGATTGGAAACTTATCTTCATCAGTTGAAAATTCAGCTGCTTTGTTAAAAATCAAACACTTTTGTTACACATTAAATTATTCTGTTAAAAATCCAATTATTTTGTTATGGTCATTTTTTTGTGGAAAATTAAACTGTTTCGTTAAAAAGACTTCTTTGTAGATTGAAAATTCATTTTTTATGATAGAAAAGGCATCTTCCATGGTAGAAAATGTATTTTTGTTGGAAGAAAATTAACCTTTTTTGGTTAAAAATGAATTATTGTCGCCTGAAAATCCTACTTTAACCATTCTGTTGACAATACAACTTTTTTGTTGAAAAGTCATCTTTTTTGGTCAAAAATTCAACAACTAGGTTGAAGGTTGAACTACTTTGTTAAATATTCATCTTTTCGGTTGAAGATTCACCTATTTGATTGAAAAAACGATTTTGTTAAAAAGTCCTTTCATTTTTGGTTTAAAATTAACTTTTTCATCTGAAAATTTAACTACTTTTTTTGGAACTATTCCCTTCTTGTTTGAAATCTAATTCTTCTTGTTCGAAAATCAACTATTTGTTTGAAAATACATATTTTTCAGTAGTAAACTCAACTATTTGTTTGAAAATTCATGAATTACATTGGCTTGAAAATTAAAAAATTTGGTAAGAAGTTCAACTATTCAGTTGAAAATTAAGTTTTTTTGTTGTTGAAAATGCATCTTTTATGGCGGAAAATTAATTTTTGTAAATGAAAATTCTTTTATTGTTCGGAAGGCTAATATTTTTTCTGTTTAAAATTCAAATATTTGGTTAAAAATTGATCCTTTTTAGTTGGAGATTCAACTATTTAGTTGAAATATCAACTAGTACATGTTTCGTTGAGAATTTATATTTTTGGTTGAAGAATTGACTATTTGTTCAAAAAATTCATTTTTTAAAGGTTCACCTCTTTCATTGAAAATTGCACTATTTTGTTAAAAATTTATATTTTTTTTTGTTAAAAATCAACTTTTTGCCTGAAAACTTAACTATTACATTTTTTTTCAAATTCTAACATTTTATAAGTTGAAAATGCATGTATTTTATTGAAAATTCGTTTTCTTGGTTTAAGAATTCATCTCTTTTGGTAGAAAAATTTGTTGTGTGTTTAAAAATGCAACTATTTGGTTAAAAATTGATCTTTTTTGTTGGGAATTCAACTATTTGGTTAAAAATTGATCTATTTGGTTGAGAATTCAACTATTTTGTTGAAAATTCGTCTGTTTCGTCGAGTGCAATTGAATCAAAATTAATTTTTTGTTGTTGAAAAGTAATTTTTTCAAACTGCAAATTTACCTATCCCAGTTTTGATTGGAAACTTATCTTTATCAGTTGAAAATACAACTATTTTGTTAAAAATCAAACACTTTTGTTACACATTTAATTATTCTGTTAAAAATTAAATTATTTTGTTAGCGTCATCTTTTTTGATCGATAAGTCAACTGTTCCGTTAAAAATACTGCCTTTTTGATTGAAAATACATTTTTTATTATAGAAAAGGTATCTTCCATGGTCGAAAATGTATTTTTGTTGGAAGAAAATTAACTTTTTTTCCAAATTGAACTGTCTTTGAAAAAATCCGTCTATTTTGCTGGAAAGTTCAAGTATATGGTTGTCAATGCAACTGTTTGTTTTAAAACGAATTTTTTTGTTTTGATCATTCTTTTTTTTCTGTTGAAAAGTCATCTTTTTTGGTGGGAAATCATGTTTCTTTGAACATCCAACTATTTTGTTAAACATGCAATGTATTTCAACTATTTTCGTAAAAAATCATTCTGTCTCCTCTGTTTGGAGAGCATTTTGAGCTGTGAAATCTGATATGTTAATATTTTTAATTATTCTTGATTTATTGTTGAAGAAGAAAAAAATAGCCCAAAATTGGTAAGGTATTTTACGAACAGTCCCTAACTTAAGATAACTTCAAAGTAATTTTTTTTTCATCTTCATCTTTTTTTTAATATTGAAATATCATTTCCAGATCCAGAAGGTTCTCCAGTTGGGCAAAATTATACGAAACACGATTTAGCGATTCTAATCCTAAATCTCTTTCCTGCAAGTGATGAGTATCATTTGAGAAATTTTTCAAGGCTTTAAGTACTCGTTCCTAGTTCAAGATCTAAAATCACCTAGAAAGCTAGATCTAATCTATCTTCACTTCGCTCCGATTTCGACTTTCGACCCATCGAAATTAGCGCCTCTCCTTCCGTCTCGGTCTTTTATCCTTACTCGTATGCAATTCAGTGCCAGCATACGATCTTACCTCTTATCAGTCAAGCCAAGCGATAAACTACTCAGAAGTGCGAATCAGCAAAGCTAAGGCGAAATCTTACCTTGGTTGAAAAACATCAGAGTAAAACAAATGGCTGTTCTCTTTAGAGAATAAAAATGTTGCCTCTATATTCTGATAACTTTCACTCTTAGTAGATTATGTAAGAATTGCTCTTTAAAATATTGTAACCAAAATATAATCTCAGAGAAAAGATTTGAAGACATGAGAATGACGAGTGGATAAGGAGCACTTTCTCGATATTCTGTATTCAACGATTTCACGTTCTTTAAGACAAAAGATTTTCTGTGAAAATAAATCGATTGTAAATAAAAAAAAAAAAAAATTTTCAAGAACAAATTAATTTTTAACTAAAAAGTTGCATTGATAACCAAATAGTTAATCTTTTAAGCACAGGTGACGAATTTCCAACAAAATAGTAGGACTTTCAATCAAATAGTTGAATTTTTAATCCAAGAAGACTATTTTTTCTAAATTAGTTTAACTTTTGTCAAAAAAATTAATTTTCCACCAAAAAATATGAACTCTTAATCTACAAGAACAAATTTTCAACAAAACAGTTGAATTCGCAACCCAAAAGGATGACTTTTACAAAATAGTTGAATTTTCAACAGAATGATCAATTTTTAACCAAATAGTTAAATTTTCAAAGTACAAAGATGTATTTTCAACCCAATGGTCAAATTTTCAAACAAAAAAAGTGAAAAATTTAACCAAAAAAAGTTGCATTCTCAATCAAATAGTTGCACTTTCAACCCAAAAAGTAGAACCTACAAAAGGGTTCAATTTACAACCCAAGAATAAAATTTAAAAAAAAAGTAAATTTTCTACCCAATAGATAAATTTTTAACCAGATAGTGGAATTTTTAACTAAAAATATAAATTTTCAAGAAAAAAGTTAATTTACAAAGAAATAGTTGAATTTCCAACTAAAATTATTAATCTTAAAACAAAATATACAATTTTTACAAAGTAGTTTGATTTCAAATCAAGTGGTTGACTTTTTGAACAAAAGAGATGAATTCTCAACGAAACACGTAATAGTTGATATTTCAACCAAGAAAAATTTTTATTCGATATCCAAAACGCAGTTTAATAATAGATTCATTTTTAACCAAACAGTTGCATTTTTTATCATACAGGATATATTTGATATTGAAAAAAATAAATTTCTACCAAAGGGACATTTCCAACAAAGTGAATGAATTGCCAACCAAATAGTTTAAATTTTAACTAGATAGAAAAGATCCATTTTCAACAAAAAAATTTTGTCATTAGAGATGAATTTCAACAAAAAGAGATAAGTTTGCAACCAAAAATGGAATCGTCAAATTTTCAGTTCAAAAAGTTAATTTTCAATAAAAAAAAAACGAATTTTCTTTCAGTTCAATTCAACCAAAACAGACGAAGGTTTAATAAGTTAGTTGAATTCTCAACCGAAGAGATGATTTTTCAACAAAAAAAGATAAATTGTCCATAAAAAAAGACGAATTCTCCAAAGAATACACGAGTTTTCAACAAAATAGTTCAATTTTCAACCAATGTGGTGCATCTTAAAAAAATGAATTTTTTAACAAAATATTTTAACTTTCAATCAGGTGATCGAGTTTTAAAACAAGAAATATGAAGTTTCAACCAAATATTTAAATTTTCGAACAACAATATGATTTTCCAACAACAATTTTAATTTTCTAGCAAACAGTGAAACTGTAAAATAAGAAGTTAAATTTTTCACCAATTAGTGGAATTTTCTACCAAAATAGTTGAATTTTGAACCACGACTATGAATTTTTAACAAAAAAGTTATTTTCTAACCCAGTAGTTCAATTTTCGAGGCGAGACCCGAACGAGTTACGCTTATCTGAAGAGGGATTTGGCTTAATGTTATAATGATTTAAAAAAATAGTTTAATTTTCTACCAAATTGTTGATTTTTCACCCCGTAAATATGACTTTTCAACAAAAAAGTTAATTTAGAACCAAATAGTTGAATTTTCAAGTAGAAAATATCAATTTTCAATTAAAAATATTAATTTTAAACTAGAAATTGAATGGTTACGTTTTCAATTAAAAAAATTAATTCTCAACCAGGAAAACAAAAATTTTCAACAAATTAGCTAAATTATAAACCAAACAGATTATTTTTTTTAAAAAAGGATTTTTTTAGCAGGTAGTTCAACTTTTGGACAAAAAATTATTTGATTTTCTTATCGGGTTCTATTATTTCAGTTCGCATTTAAGCAAACAAAAAATAGGGGAAAAAGAAGAATTCTTCAAAATAAGGAAAAATTAGGTGTCAGGGGGAAGAGTATGAAGTCCGAAATATGAAAATGATTTTTAAACTTATGTCCTTTGTTAAAATTTTAACACTTTTGTTAAAAAATCATCTTTTCGTGGAAGAATAATCATTTTAGTGTAAAATGTATTGCTTTTGTTGAAAATTGAACTTTTTTGTTAAAATTTAATCTTTTTTGGTAGAAAACTAATCTTCTTTTCCTTCTTGACTAAAAAATCTTTCTTCGTTGAAAATTGAACTTTTTTTCTTTAAAATTCGTCTTGTTTGTTGAATTGCACTTTTTTTTATCAAAAATGGAAAACTTACTGTGTGGAAATATTAACTATTACGCTGTTTATTGAAAATTTGCTTTTTGTTGGAAAAAATTAATTTTTCAGACTGCAAATTTAATGATTTCATTTCTGTTTGAAAATTTATCTTTTTCAGTGGAAATATCATGTACTTAGCTAAAAATTCGTCTTTTTTGGTAGAAAATTAATCTTCTTGATTCAAAATTTATATATTTTCGTTAAGAATTCAACTTTTTTGTTGAAAGTTAGTCTTTTTGGGATGAATTAATCTTTTTTGTTGAAAATCGAACTACTTGGCTACTTCTTTGTTAATATGTCACTTTTTTATAGAAGATTCATCATGTTAATGGAAATACTTTCAGAGATTAGAAATTAATTAATTTAACTATTAATTTACCTATTCCACTTTTCGTTCAAAATTAATCTTTCTTAGATGAAAATTCAACTGTTTAGTTGAGAATTCAAATATTTTGTTGAAAATTCATCTTTTTTGGAAGACAATTAATCTCCTTGGCTGGAAATTAAACTATACGGTTGAAAATTTAACTCTTTTGTTAGAAATTCATTCTTCATTTTCACCTATTTTGTTTAAAATTCGTTTTTTTGTGTAGAAAATGAATTTTTCAAGCTGAAAATTTAACTATTTCATTTTTTGTTCAAAATTGATCTTTTTGAGTTGAAAATTCATGTAGTTTATTAAAAATTCGTCTTTTTTTCTAGAAAATTAATCATCTTGATCGAAAATTAATCTGTTTTCGTTAAGGATTCAACTACTTTATTGAAAGCTCGTCTGTTCTGGTCGAATTCGATTATTTTCTGTTTAAAATGAAAACATTTTTTGGTTTTCGTGTCAAGTATTACATTCTTTGTTGAGAATTCTTCTTTTTTGGTAGAAAATTAATCTTCTGGGTCAAAAATCATCTGTTTGGTTGAAAACTTGACACCTTTGTTAAAGGTTGAACTTCTTTGTTAAAAATTAAATTTTCATTTTTAACTATTTTGGTGAAGATTCATTTTTTTCAGTTAAAAATTAATGTGTTCAACTAAAAATTCAAATATTCCAGTTTTGGTTGAAAATTGATCTATTTTGTTTAAAAGTTCAACTCTTGGGCTGAAAATTGATCTCTTTTAGTTAAAAATTTATATGTGCTGTTGAAAATTCAACGCTTTATAAAAAATGTTCTGGTGGTCCTACGAAGTTGTAAATATTTTCAATTTGAGAGTCAAAACTCGGTAAATCTAAAGAAACTGTTTTATAAATGAAAAAATTTATTTCCAGAGCTATAAAGATTTATATATAGCCCAGTATAGGAAAACTGTGATTTTTCTCCCACCCTATCTTGTAAAAATTAATTTTGGATCCACAAAAGTGGAAATATTTTCATCTGAAGCTTATAATCAGAATGATATGAAACGATTTGATATCGCAGGATTTGCAGTTTTCATATAAAGATAATAACATTTTAATGATTTGATAATATATGTGGGCGTCCGCATGAATAGGGCCCTTATGGTTGGCATGGAGTTAAGTATAGGGGCACATTTCCGGATAAATTCCCGGCATAGTAGGTCATAAACGAACCCTCCATGTTGAAAAACGAGACACCGGGGCATTTTTGAAGTTAGAACTTCGAAAAACCATTTTTGGTGACAAACGTATCTGAACTTGGCGAGTGCCATAAAGCACACATGTTATATTTTTTCGTAGAACATTAAATATACCCACTTCCGTTTACCATCTGGACGTGAACATACACCAAACCCTCGGCTTAAGGCCAGTGTCGGTGATTGCTTGCAAAAAGCCTTGACCCTAAATCGGGGGAATCCAAACGTAAGCAGTCAGGGCCGTGTGAACCATTTCTGTTGGACTTTTCTCCGTAGTAAAAAATATTTGTTTAATTTCGTCCACATTGTCATCTAATATACATAATAACTTAAACTTGAAGAAAAACTGCAATTGAGCAATCCGTTACGCGTACAAATAATATCTTTCCTGCCTACTTACTTTAAACGTTTGCGGACGTTGGCGGCCTCCGTCTCTCGCTCTCTTGAACCATTCTATCAGAGCATCATCCAAAACCATTTATTATTTGTTTTTGAGGATTTTTTGTTCTGGTATTGATAAACTGCAAGGGCCAGCAGTTCTAGGAAGACCTAAGCCGCGGGGCCCTAAATCGCGGGTCTAGTGTATTCCCAATTAATTCACTCTAGGTCCCAGCATCATCCCCCCCCCCTCAAAACCAAAAATAATAATTTTGACCTGAACTTAGAAAAACGCGAATATCTCCTAAACTAGAACTGATCAAAGGGGCCCTTTCCATGCGGACGCCCACATATATTAATGATAATAATAATATATTTCAATAACTTTAATCATTTCATTTTCTCAATTGCTAATTGAAAAAATACAGAGTAATGCAGATGTGTGAATTATGGCTGAGATAAAAATCTAAAATGACCGTCAGTGAAAGATGATTTGAACGATAAAAAATAATAATAATATTAGATTGCAAAATTCTTGTATCTTTAATTTATACTTGAATGCAAAGTAATTTTATAACTACTGTACAAGATTTTGCTTACGTCGGTTGTGAAGTTTAATAAACCGCCCTCATTTGGTTTCTTCGACCTTTCGATGTCCTTGGGGCTGTACATGCATTTATTGCATAAGTTTAATGTATAAGGCAGTGAGCTTTCTAGACGATCGGAAATGCTTTCTATGAGATCCCACCATGTACTTTCTACTATCGCGAACGATCTACGTTTGCATCTTCCCAAGAGCTGGGAATAATTTCAGTGTTACTGTCATAAGGGTCATTTATTACCTTTTGAATGGCATCAGAGCAGAAATAAATCATTATTATGTATAAAAAACCCTTACATTTTCGAGGAGAACATCAACATCTTATGAAAATTATATTTTATATATAATTTATAGTCGTATAGTGCAATGAAAGCTCTATTATCTAATAGATTTCTAACGTATTCCTTCAGGGACATAATGAAATATTTTTTCGTTTTCATTTAAAAAAGTGTTGACTGTTATTTGATTAATGAGAAGATTTAAAAATTTGAAGCATCGGCTCAAAGAACGCATGATCAGATATTTTGAGAATTGGAATCTATGTCCATTAAGGTGGTCCAAAAATGCATTGGATTTTAAAAATAAATTTTTTGCATATCGCCCGGAAATTCGCTCGAATCTACAAAAAAAATAAATGCATGAAGAAAAGAAATAATAATATATGGAGGTTTCGCAATCCCCATGCACATTAACACGTATTTTCCATAATGAAAAAAGATGTTTTTATAAATTTCAAGCAGAATGATCAATACTAGCTGAATCGAGTTGATATTCAACATTCCTTTCGAGAAATTAGTCATAAAATATAAATTAAAAACCTGGTTTTCAAATATCACCCCCGTAAGTCTTATTTTATAGGGCACTAAAAACAACCTGTAAGTGAAAAATTATGTTTTGCAAATTTTTGGTGCTAATCAGAATTTTGTGCGGATTTTCAAATACAAACTGTTTCTAATAGATAAAATACTACTTTATGTTGATAACTAGATGTTTACATGAATTGTTTCAACATTTTTTTCTGGTTTTTAGCATTTTTATCTTAAAATACAGTTAGAAACTCGCGGATTTTTCCGATTTATTCCATTATTTTCATCTTTTCAATTAGAATGAGGTAATAGTTAATTCAAGTTAACAAAAATAGTTGTTGAAACAATTTAGTATTATTTTTATTATTATTGTCTTTGAATGATGCTAGCAAAGTTTGCGGTTTTTTCTTAAATATTCCGTGGTAATAATCATTGAAATTCACCAAACACAATTGCTTAAACAAATTATTATTCTTTATAACTATCTTCTCCTATATTAATACTAGATAGTTGCGTTTTTTTTAATTTTAACCTTTTTCCACTTTTCACTTAGTGAGGTAAGAATTAATGCAAGGGTAGAAACATTATTGTTAGAACAATTTATTATTGTCTATAAGTATCTTCTCTTAGATAATTGCTAGAAAGTTGCGTTTTTTTCAAAATTTTTCAATTTGCCGCGTCTTTTCAATTATGGACAAATAATAAATAATGATTAGAGAAAATAATTTTTTAAACAATATCTTTCTTTTTTGTTATATATTTTTCTAAAATAAAACAGATATTTTTAAAATTGATATCTGACTGTAATTCCCTTCTGACTAGATACGAAAGTCAGAAAAAATATTTACATCAAGTGGTAATAGCGTGCTGAAAGCAATTTTCTGACTGCAGTAAGCCTACCTTGTTCTATGAGACATTAAAATTAATTAATTATTTTATTTAGACCTTTTTAATCTCTATAAATGTATATTATCATCGAGGACAACGTATTTTTTCAATTCCAATTTGTTCTTTTACTGTAAGATAACCCTATTATTTACATTAATATTTTTTAAATATTGGAAAAAGAGTGAAAATAATTCACTTTTAAGAAAATATATATAATACAATTAAAAATGGTTCTTGTTGATGTTAATTTATTATTTGTTCATAACTCAAAATTCAAAGCAAAACAAAAGATTGAAAAAAACTGTCTAGCATTATTCTAAAGGAAATATAGTTATAACCAATAATAATCAATTGTTTAAATAATTATGTTAGTTAATTTGCATTAATTATTACACTAGTTGAAAAATGGATAAAGAGTGGGAAATTATTTTGAAAACTGCAACTTTCTAGCATTATTCTAAGAGAATATTGTGATAAATAGTAATCTGTTCAAACGATTATTAATGTTAAATTTAATTCATAATTTTTTTGCCTTATATAAAAAGTTGATAATAAGTTGAAAAATTGGTAAAAAGCAACGACATTCTAACTCTATCTAAAGAAAAATGTGCTGAAAACAATAATAAATTGTTAAAATAATTAATATAATCATCTAGTTATCAGTATAAAGTATTATATTATGTGTTATAAACAATTTGTGTAAAGAAACAACAAAAAATCATAATCAGCGCAAAAAACTTGCAAACAATTACTAATGACACATCAAAGTTACCAACAATGTTTTGAATAATAATATATTTAAAAACATTGATTTAAATGATAAGTTATCATAAGTAGGTAATCAAAATAGTTTTAAGAAAACAATACAATGCATTCAAAAACGTCAAATAATTCCTGTTATTATAACAATGAGCTATTAGGCTATTTTGAATCGTTAATTTAAAATCCTGGAAATTTATAGATCACACTTACGTATCTCACAATAAAATGGTTTCGAGGTTTAAAAAATATATTTGTAATTTAAAATCATCAAAATAATTGTCTTTAAGTATATAGGTTAATGATACAACCTTACAAAGTATGCAAATATTCATGCATATTCACTTTAATTAATATTATTTTCCTGTCGACGAAGTTTAATAGAAGAAACTGTAATAAAGTATTTTTTACTAGGGTCTCCGTAGGTCAAAGGAAACCTGAACATCAGGGAAAAAGTTCAGGATTAGAAAAAAAAATATTACAAAAATGTCAGGGAATTTATATAAGTGGCACTTTAAATAACTGTGAAAGATAATAAATTTTTAATTTCAAATTTTCAATTTATGATTATTCTATTCCGTTTATAAAAGATTCTATGTTAAAAATGTTATAAGATTAAGATTCTATTCTTGAAATATTATTGACCAGGGATAATGAAAAATTGGTCACAGACAAATCAGGGGATTTTCAAAATTAGGTTTTGCGGCCACCCTGATATACTATTTTTGTTAGTAATATCTTTGCCGTGTATGTCTATTTCCATGTGTTTTTTTCAGTTGCTTCGTCCTGACGATTATATATTTAGTTAAAAGTTTTATTATTTGGTTGAAAATTCAAATATCTTGTTTTAAAATTTGACTTTTTTGGTTGAATTGAACTGTTTTTATTGAAAATGAAAATTGTTGTTTCTTGAAATATCTATTAATACATTATTCGTTAAATAATAATCTTTTATCGTTGAAAATTTAAAATTTTGTCAAACAGTCGTCCCTCTTTGTTGAAAATTTAACTTTTTTTTTAAACTAACTTTTTATTGAAAATTCCTCTTTTTGTAATAAAAATTAAGCTGCTTAAGCAGAATCATCTTTTTTTGTTAAAAATGAAACTGTTTGGTTGAAGATTAATCTTCTTTGGTTGAGGATTCAACTATTTTGTTGGAAATTCGACTTTTTGGGTGGAATTCAACTGTTTTTTATTTTTAAATAAAATCTTGGTCGGATAAAATATCTACTATTACATTATTCGTTGAAAATTCTTCCTTTTGTTTGAGAATGAAACTATTTTGTCGGAAGTTTAATTATTTTGTTGGAATTGCGTCTTTTATGGTAGAAAATTAATCTTTTTGATTTATAATTCGTCTTTTTTGGTTGAAAATGCAACTATTTTATTGAAAGTTAATTTTTTTTCAAATTTCAACTTTTATGGTAGAAAATTAACCTTTTTGATTTATAATTCGTGTTTCTTGGTTGAAAATGCAACTATTTTGTTGAAAGTTAAATTATTTTGTTGAAAATTCATTTGTTTCTTTTTGGTTGAAATATCAACTGTTTTCGGGTCAAGTTTAATCTTTTTAGTTTGAAAATTTAACCATATGGTGGAAAATTTTATATATATTTGGTTTATATTTTGAAAATTCAACAGTTTCGTGAAAAATTCAACAATTTGGTTGGAAATTTGATTATTTTTCGGAAAATTTAACTTTTTTATTAAAAAATAATTTTTTATGGTCGATAATTCAACAGTTTTGTTGAAAATTCGTCCTTTTGAATTGAAAATCATGTTTTCGTCCAAAATCCGATTTCAGTGCTACCGCGGACGAATGTCCGAATCAAACAAAAAAAGTAACATTATAAACATAAATTTCAGTGCGATAAAATCTCTATTCGTACGTTCTTTGAGAAGCTTCACTTCAAGAAAGTAAGATTATAACCATGACTTCTGTGAAAATGTAATTTAAGAATTTTATGCATAAGGTATTTCATATATTATGAATTAGGAAATCTTTCCCCTATTCCCCTGCGTTACCCTCTTCTTTTTTTAATTTCCCCTTCTTCCCCTTTTCTCGAACTAGAATATCCATTGTTTTTTTACATCTACAAAATATTCCTTCCAACACTAGAATAAATTATTTATAAATAAATAAAGTATAAAATGAAAAAAGAAGTATTAGAAGGTGAATACTTTTTAATTAAAATATACAAAAGTTAAATAATCAAAAAATGGGATATTTCAAGCCGATCAACTGCAAACTGAAATGTTCTATCTTGAACAATTTGAAGTCAAATGTTCGAAATAGGGCCACTTGCGTTTAAAATCTGTATGAGAATATTTAGTTGTCTCAAATTTTATTTTTAAATCTGACCAATAAAAAATGTACAAATATTTATTTGACCAATTTAAAACTAAAGTATTTAGGATTCAAATACATGTTTAAAGGCAAAATATATTTTCGCTGAATCTATATAAAAAAATATTTTTGAAATGTAAAATATTTTTCGGCGCTCAAATTTGAAGTATTTTTAATTTGAGTTTAAGAGTATTGAAGAGTGTAGTTTCAAATGTATATTCAAAGTATCAAATTGTAAGGAGGAGATGACAAATATTGAAAAGGAGTATTTGATCATACTTATAAGTATCAGGATTTATTTATTAATTCCTTTAAAGTGAAAATATTCTTGATTATGAGAATGTTTTTAAACGTTTAAAATTGGTTTATGTAACACATTTCATTTTTTGTCAGACTTTTTGTACCGCTGTGAATGGATTTTCAATGACCTAAGTGTATCCAATTTTTAAAAATAAATTCTTTGATGGTAGAAATCAATCAAGTCAGTATTTCACTGGCACAATATAAACTTTTTTGGATTGTTTCGTTATTGATTTTTGACTTCTAAAAAAAAGAATAATTGAATAAACAAAACAAAAAATATACCTACCCCATCTAATTTTTTTTTGAATTTTATACAATCATTCGAAGATTATCTGAAAATTCTCAAAAATGTAATGAAAGTTTTTTTCAAAATTCAGTATTTTCCCAACGAGCATAGGTATTTAGTACCTTCTTATCTTTTGTTTATTTTATCTATTTTTCTGAAGTTAGTGAAAGTAGATTTTCTCAAAAAGCCCACTTTAAATTTAATTTTGTTTAAAAATTGCTGGTAATATGTACCATGTATACCTCATCAGTTTCATTCAAACAATCATTTTAAAAAAATTGTATTTTTGAATTTTTATCGGAAACAACGAAAGGTATAAAAATATTCAGGTAAAGGTTTACACACCTAGAAAAGTTCTACAAACAAATATCTCTTGCTCTTTCGTGATGTTTTACATCATTTACGAGAAAAAATTATATTTAAAGAAAAAAATTTGTCCGGCCTTAAAAATGGTTAATTCCCTATAAAATTGATAGCATCTCTTTCTCATATAAGCAGAATCTGTAAAAAAATATTTGAAAAAATAAAAAAGGTAGAGCTTTCTGCTTTTTTTTATTCATCTAATTTTAAAAACATGAAAAGAAGAGTTACAGGAAAACCCCACCTTTTCATTATTTCTAATTTTTGAAAAGTTTCTGCTAATATGAAGAAGGCATCCCATTCTGTCCCATATATATTTTTAAATCAATTATATAATATTTAATTTTCAATATATAATATTAAAAAGGCATCCTATTCTATAAGTTTCATGCTGGCTAAATCATTTAGGCAGGGAACATTTTATTTTTTATACATATTTTTTTGCTTGTCAATGATGTAAGCTATTACAAAAGAGGTATTTTTGAGACGTATTTTTGAAGGTATTTATTTATTATTTATTTAAGGGGTATTTTTTGTTTTAATGTAAAGAAGTGGTTTGCTAAGAACGAAACTCACGAGATATGTAGTACATATTGCCAGCTATTTCTGAATAAAAAAAAAATTAAGTGGAGTTTTTGAGAAAATCCACTTTCAAGAATTTTAGAAAAATGTTAATTTTGTCATCTATCAAAATTATTGTAACAAATAAAAAAATAGTTAATTAACTCTGAAATACTGGTTTCTTCATTTTTACCATATAATGAATATTCAAATACCAAATTATTCTCACACCAAGACCTAGACTTTGTTTGCAATTTTTCCTTGAATGGTAAAGGATTTGGTCTCATTATGAACATTCATTAAATTATTTTTAATTCCGTTGCCTATTTTTTATTTAATTTTTTATTGTTACTCTTTCATCTGAAGGTTGCATTTTGAAAAAATGAGGTTTCATTTTTCTTCCTTACGTTTTCATCAAATTTGAAAAACATGAAAAGATGATTTTCAGGAAAACCCCATCTTTTCATTTTTTTTTTCGATATTTAAAAAAAGTTTCTGTCAATATTACAAAGGCATCCTGTTCTATCCTATCCTATCCTATCATATCCTATCCTATCATATCCTACCCTATTATATCCTATCGTATCCTATCCTATCCTCTCAATTTTATGCTGGCTAACCCATTTTTTAGGCCAGGAACATTTTATTTTTGAAATATATTTCTTTCCTCGTAAACGATGCAATCTATCACAAAAGAGTGAGAGGTGTTTTTTGTAGAACATATATAGATGTTACATCTTTTATCTGAAATTTTGGTTATCTTTTGTTGTTTCCGATACAAATGTATAAATTCGATTTTTCTAACAAAAATTTGTTCAGTTTGAAGAAGTGATTTACCAAGAAGGAAACTCACGTGATATGTAGTACATATTCCCAGCTACTTCTATCAAAAAAATCAAGTGGGGTTTTTGAGGAAATCAACTCTTGAGAATTTCAGAAAAATGACCACCATTTTGTCATTTTTCAAAATGATTGGAACGAAACCAAAAAAAAAAAAAATTTAATCGACTCTGAAATACTGGTTTCTTCATTTTTACCATATAATTAATATCCAAATACCAAATCATTCTCTTATCATGACCTAGACTTGTCTTGAAATGTTGCCCGAATGAAAAGGGAATTGGTCTTATTATGAATATTCTTGAAATTATTTTTAAATCCGTTGACTCTTTTGATATTTTATTGTTACTCTTTTGTCTACAGGTTGAATATAAAAAAAAGTAGGTTGTGTTTTTCTTCTTTATTTTTTTATCGAATTTTAAAAACATGAAAAGAAGATTTTCAGAAGAATCCCATCTTTTCGTTTCTTCCAATATTAAAAAAAAGTTTCTGCTAATATTAAAAAGGCATCCTATCATATCCTATATACATTTATTCTAAATTTAATACAATATATTTAATTTTTATTATATAATTTTTAATATATAATATTCAAAAGGCATCCTATCCTATCCTATCCTATCATACCCTATCCTATCCTATCATATCCAATTCTATCCTATGCTATCCTAACCTATCCTATCCTAGCCTATTCTATCCTATCCTATCTTATCCTATCGTATCCTATCATATTTTATTCTGTCAGTTTTATGCTAGCTAAACCATTCTTTAGTCCTGGAAAATTTTATTTCTTAAATATCTTTCTTTCCACGTAAACGATGCAAGCTATCACAAAAGATTAACGTCTTTTTTTGTACAACTTTGATAGATGTTTCATATTTTATCTGCAGATTTTTTCTGTCTTTTGTTGTTTTTGATACAAATGTAAAAATTCGATTTTCCCCACAAAAAAAATTTCAATCTGAAGAAGTGGTTTACCAAGAAGGAAACTCACGAGATATATAGTAAATATTTCCAGCTATTTCTAACAAAAGAAGTTTAAGTGGGGTCTTTGAGAAAATCCACGTTCAAGAAGTATAGAAAAACGGCCACCATTTTGTCATTTTTCAAAATGATTGTAACAAATTTAAAAAAAAAATCATATTTAGTTAACTCTGAAATACTGGTTTCTTCATTTTTACCATCGGATTAATACCCAAATACCAAATTATTTTCACACCATGACCTAGACCTTCCTTGAAATTTTGGCTGAGTTGAAATGGAATGGGTCTCATCATGAATATTCTTCAAAATATTTTTAATTCTATTGACTCTTTTTGATATTTTATTGATTCTCTTTTATCTACAGGTTACATTTTGAACAAATGAGGTCGTGTTTTAAAAATTTTGAGTGAAGAGTTTTAAATTAATTTCAAGAACGTGATCAAGCAATGATAAAGGAAAAAGAACATTTCTCTTGAGTTGTTACAGATAAGCAACAAGAATGTTATAAATCCCATATCGTAACAAATTTGAATGATGATACATTTACCTCCAAAAACAAGTTTAAAAAGCTTTTTAATCTCCAAACGAATGCAAATGTACCGATAATTTTTGTTTTTGTCGGCTTTATAGAGAAATGAAGCAGCTGGATAACGTCGAGTACCAGTACTTGCCAGATCGTAAAATTAGAACAGCATCTAGAGAACTTCTCAAAGTCGAGTGGTCCAATTGGAGTCGGCTCTCAGCGACGCCAAAACATTTGAACTGTCGGAAGTATCTCGATGTATTTTGTTATTTTATTGTTCTCCAGGTGGCTCGAGGCATAACTTTACGAAAAATTAATTTTGCATCGTTGTCACCAAAGATATAAATTTAAACTTTATGGAACCCAAATGACGCACAGTGGGTTAAAATCCCAAAAAGCTGGACCAAATTCAAAAAATAAACTTTTAAAATAGAATCTATAAAAAAAATTTACAAATGCGTATTTTTAAGGGTTTTTTAACTCACAAAGTTGAATATTTTAAAAAGCAGTTCGCGTTGTAGATATATCACTATTGGTTGATATATTTCATACTAATGCAAATGCGAAAGTAATAAAACTAGATTTTTATTCCGTCGGTTTTATATATTCAAACGAAAATATAGTTACAAAAAAGAAATAAATTTATTTTTGAAATCCATTTTTTTTAATAATACTTCTGGGTCGCAGAGCATTAAATTGTTTTCATTGTCAATGTTCATTTGAATTGCTTCGCCTACTTGCCCTTGTTTGGTTGGTAGCCCCTATTGATGTTGAAAATTGACTTGTATGTTTTAAACCATTGAGGATCAAGTCCAAAATAATTGACGCACACATAAAATCAATGGTAACATTGAATCACAAAAAATAGACCTGTTCGATTTTACGCAGAAAATTAAATAGCGTTCATTTTCTGTTTTTTTTTTCATCTATCATCGAATTCGTTTTCAACAATCAATTAACAATTTAATTCAACTCAGTTCTTATCGAAATTTACAAAAAAAGGGATAGTGAAGGAATAACGCAAATGGTTCCTGCGTAATCTGTTGTTTGCAATAGAATGACTATATCAGATAAATATTTTCAAATCTTTTTTCAATAATTCTTTATTTAATAATTTTTTCATACTTTAAAATATAATAAATATCTGAAGAAACATGATTTCATTTGCCGAAAATCATTGACGAGCTGATGACCAGGAAGAGCGTCGGAATAAAAAAAATTAGAAACAGATAGGTGAGAGACTAATATTATTTTTGTTTCAAAATCAGATTTGAAATCAGCGACTGGAAAGCCCCAAACACAAAAGTTTTCATTCAAAATAAGCTATTTTTTGGTCGCCATATTGGACCTGCTATTTTGTTTTTGAACTGTAGGAAAACGAATTTGAGACCAGCGTCTCAAAAAGCCTATACAAAAAAAATTGTATTCCAATCCAATCAATTTTGGAATTTTTTGGTGGCCATATTCGATCGTCCATTTTTTTATACTTTCAAAACAGATTTTTTACTGAAATTTTCAAACACGAACTTGTAATTAGCGACCTTGAAAACCTATACAACAACATTTTGATTCAAATTGAACCATGATTTTAGTTTTGTTCAGGTTTTTGGGATTCTGGCCAACTGTGAACATATAAAATTGTAGTCTGCACTATCAATTCGATTTGGACGTTTTTTTCAATGAAGTCTTCTTCCAAATTCAGAAAGGATTTGTGTGTTTGGATTTTTGATAAAAAAATATGGTCAATTTTTTATTTAACAAAAAAGTTGACATTTTTTATTTTAACTTTTCAGAAGTGCTATTTTTTAAAAGATTTTTAGATTTATAAAAAAAGTTCTCATATCTGTGCTCAAACTATCAATAAATAATTTCCAGTGGGTGAGAATAATGTTTAAAAAATTGTTAATTACGTTATAAACAAATTAATGAAGGAAATTTATTTTTTGGGATTAGCACTGATTAGCTCATTTAAATTCGAAACTTTGGTATCCAATGTGAGAGAAAGTAATCTTTCATTACGATTAATTGAAAAAAGATACTATTTGGCAATTATTTAACTAATTTTCATAAGAAAATTTAGAATTCAGCTATTTATCAATGAATAGTCTTAATTTGTTTACGGATTCAACTAAGAATATCTTTCCGATGACTGTTTCCTATGATACTTTGCAAATTCTCAAGAATGATTAATTATATAAACAATTTTCAGAAACAAATTCCCTTTTCGGCTATTTTCACAATAATTGATTATTTAAACAATATTCAAAACAAAATAAAGAGTTTGAATATTTTTCATTGAGTAAGCTGAATTTTTTTACGGAATCAAATAAGAATGTCTTTTCGATCACTTTTTTCTACGATACATTGCAATTTTACAAAAATTATTAATGATTTAGAGCATTTTCATTTTTAAAATTTGGAGTTTGGCTATTTTATAACAAGTACGCTCAATTGTTGTTTACGGAATCGACTAAGAATGACTTTCTGATGAATCTTTGCTATGATGCTTTTTTTTAAATAAAAATTGTTTAATGGATTAATCGTTGTTGTCAATTAGCAAAATATCATAGCAAATAGCCATCGAGAATACACTATAAGTTGATACCGTAAACAAGAATTGAGCATGAAAATGTTTGAAATAATGATTAATTCTTGTAAATTTGTAAATTATCATAGCAAATCGTCATCAGAAACATTAGTTGATTAGTTAATTTATTAGTTGATAGTTCATTAGTTGATTCCGTAATACCAATTGAGCCTATTCGTTGAAAAATGTCCAAACTGTGAATTTTTTTTTCAAAAATTGTTTAAACAATCACCAAATAGCATCTATTTACAATTAATCGTTATGAAACATTAATTTCTCTCACATTTTATACCAAAACTATGAATTGGACTGACCTAAACATTGCTAATTCCAAAAAATAACTTTCGTTCAATAATTTGTTTATAAGGTAATAAACAAATTTTTTAAATTATTCTCACCAACTGAAATTTATTTATAGAATACATAAGGTCTTTTTTGATAAATGTAAAATTCTTCAAAATAATGAAACTTTTGAAAATTTAAAAAAAATTTCAACTTAGATGTAAAAAATTTTTTTTTAAATTTATTATGAAAAATCGAAAGACACACATCTTTTCGAAATTAAAAAATCTAACAAGATATTTGTCCACAGAAATTTATTTTCCCGACTGTGCGACGTCCTGTGGACTTCCCTCTGTAACGAATATCAGGATTATTGAAGGTAATAAATAACGAAAACTATACGAAAAGAATTGTTTTATTTATTCGCGAAACATTGAATTCCAACAATTTCTATTTTTGGATTCATTTATTTATTTACAACATAAATTCGATTTTATGAAAAAAAATTCTCCTGGCTACAAACGTTATTTAGCCAGCATAAAACTTCCAAGATATCTTTCTTATGAACGTACAAAGACAAAAAATTGACAAACCATATAAGTGTGGGGTTTTTGGAGAAAATCGACTCTT
The DNA here is from genome assembly GCA_011634705.1 of Andricus grossulariae. Lineage (NCBI taxonomy): Eukaryota > Metazoa > Arthropoda > Insecta > Hymenoptera > Cynipidae > Andricus > Andricus grossulariae. Next base: position 24,965 of record JAABKJ010001867.1, read on the forward strand.
CATATTTTCAGAAAAACTGTCGCAGTTTTGTTAAATAATTTTAGTCATTTCAAGAATTTTCAGAAGTTATTTTTATAAAGGGGTAGATTGGAAACTTAATTTTAGTCTGGTCTGATATAGCTAATTATCTAAGTATTATCAAAACAGTCACATTCAAAATATCAATATTATTTGATAAATTTATACCAAGAAGCGTATAGTAAAAGAGATCAATGACTGAATCCCGTTTCAATCGAGCGATGTACTATTCAATTTCCGGGGTAACCACTCCCATTATTTTTTACTACTAGAAAATCACTTTGTTCCTCCCATATTATTAGTGTCTTTTAATTGTGGAAACCACTGCGAAAAATCTCTGATTCTGATCTAAATAACACTCTTCACGCATAAAAAACATTTTAAAAAATTGTGCAAAATAGGGATACATTCTTTACTTGTCGAATTATCATCACCAATTGAAAGATATGAACAAATTTCGAGATATATTAATATATATTAATTTAATACTGAATTTCAAAAGATATTTCAAAGTTTTGAAAAGATTCCAAAATAATTAAAAATTTGGAAATATTTGAAAAAAGATAAAACAAAATGTTGATTTTTGAAGATTTTGAATTAAAATTGTGCAGCTTTTCAAATTGTTTCAAAGGCTTTCACATAATAATTTTTTTTCCATTCTAATGAAAATTAACATTGATTTCTTATTTTGAGGAAATAATTTTTAAAAATATTTTCAAACATTTTAAATGATTTCCTTAAGTATCAGGAAATAATGTAGAAGATTTCAAAGGAACAGTTTTTAATTTTAAAAGATAACAACATTTTAGAAAAAAAACTCAAATAATTTTAAGAAATATTCAGAAGTTTTGAAAAGATGCAACAATAATTTTTAAATTTAAAAGAATCGTACAAATTCAAAACAATATGTAGATTTTTAAAGATTTAGAACAAAAAATTCAGAAGCTTTCTAAACATTTTTACGGTTTCAGGAGACTAACAAAAGGTTGCTAAGATTTCTAGAAAAATTTTTATGACTTTTTATTTCACAAAATTTGTTTTTAAAGAATATTTACAAATATTTCGAAACTTCACAAAATATTTCCAAAATTGTCAAAAAAGAATCTGGAAATTTTTTAAAATAGTTTTTCAATTTTGCAGAACTTATTCAAAGTTCAGAAAAAATTCGAATTATTAAGAAAATATTCAAAAGTTTTTACAAAAATTCAAAAGTAATTCAAAAATTAAAAAGATTTAAAAAAAACGTAAACCAAAATGCAGTTTTTAAAAAGATTTTAAAATAACATTATGAAGCTTTTCAAAGATTTTAAAAGGTTTCAAAATTGAAAAATCAATTTTGAAAGAATTTTTGAAAAGACTTTTAAACATTACGAAAGATTTTCACAAATTTCAAAAACGAATCTGGAAGATCTTGTGACAATTTTAGGAACAATTGAGTCAGTTTTTTTTCACAATATTCCAAAATTCTGTAAAATAAAAAAAAAATCTTAGAAATTTTCTAGATACTCTTTTGACATATCTGAAATCTTCAAAAATCTTCCTGAATTTTCTCGAGAAACTTAAGAAAATTATATTTATGTATAACCTGAAAGAAAATAAAGAAAGTAAACTTCCAAAATGAATAGGAAATCGAAGTTTTTTTGTAAACAAAACCAAATATCATTTAAATTTGAAAAAAATGTAATCGCCAAAAATTGTGATATAAAAATTTTTTTATCCTCAAACCCTTTAACGTTTTAATTATTTAGAGTTAATTTAAATCGTTAAAAACTTGACATTTTTCAATGGTTTATCAATTGCAAAATTAAAACTTATGACAGGGAAAAACGGAAAATTTAGCGTTTGAACATGAAAATTCAGAACTCCAAAATTGTAACCATTCAGAATTAAAAATACTTTAATTACTATGATTCAAATTTTTGAAATTGCTCAATTTGAAACATATCAATTCGAAATTGTTTTCTTTTTTAAGTTAAGCTTGAGATGTGTGATATACTGGAACAGTTTCAGGCTTGAATTTTACAAATTATTGTCCTATTTTTTATTTTTCTTAATTTATTGTGGAGGCATTTAATTCAAAATTCTTTAAAAGTGAATACTGTATACTGAAAATTGTGCAACTATGAAGTCTTTCAATTTGATGTTCAACGATCTCGAAGAATGTTAAAAATCATACAATTTTGTACGTTTAAAATCGAAACCAACAATTTTTTAATATTTGAATCTAAAATTATTCAATTTATAACTGACTGAAATTCGTAACTGACTGATTTCGAATCTAGATATTCTAATTTAAGATTTTAAAGTAAAAAAATTTAGTTTCAAGGCTTAAGGCATTAACCTGTCTAATAAATGTGCATGCAAAACTATAATTTTAAATCGAAACTATAGAAATTTAAGATATGACAAATATATTATTAACAATTATCACATCATGTATGTAATATCAAATGAAATTCAAAGTAAAAAAATTATTGTCCTTTCCACCGTTCAAAATTGAATAATTTTACGAATTGTGAATCTTTAAAGTAGAATAATTCTGACAACTTTGAAAATGATATATCTTTTCTAATTGGAAACTTTAACAATTCATAAATTCAAATCTGAATCCTTAAAAATTGAACATTTCCAAACTTTGTTTAAAAATAGAAGAATTCTTAAATTAGGGTCTTGAAACTAAGCCGTTCAAACATTTTTCAAAATGTGCATCACGATTTTTAAAATTCAATCATTCTAATCTAAAGTGAAAAATTAATAACTTGAAAATCAACGCCTGGAAATTTTTATATTTACTTTAATCGAGGTTCTGGTTGTTCGGAGCCCACCTTAGAGTGTATCCCCTCTCCCTATCATGTACTTAGCCGTATCCCAGTCAGTGGCTGGTGGGGTAAAAAAGCCAGGCTTTACCTAATGTGTCAAATTAGGCATACTGCTCTTATCAGATCACTTGATTCCATTACAAAAATGCGCCCGTGACTAATGATAATGGGCTGTTGTAACCATTTTAAACATGAGAGAAAGATGACTTTCCTCCTTTTATTTATAATTAATTCTCAAGTTGAATTTAAGAATTGCCGGAAACTAAACAGAAATGGTTGGGTTTCTAGTTGAAAGTTAAAAATTGGTCTTGTGTTGAATTCTTCCCCGAACAAATTGTTAGAGGAAGGTCATAATTTGAAATTGCCACCATAAGTATCTTGGGAATCTAGTAATTTGATCAAGACCAGCACGTAACTGCACTTTCCGCTGCAGCGGCGCGGCGGACCAAGAAAGTTCTCGACATCGAGACACACCTTTTGAACATTATAGATGCATTTAACCGTCCCTGGGACATCGTATGCGCTAGTCATTGACGTCATATCGCACCCGGTAATTGTCTAGCATTGTTCCTTCACGGCTCACAGACTACGCAAAACGTCTTTTCTACAATGTTCGTATTCGTAATGCTTTCACCCAATGTAAGCTCCAACCGACACATTCGTCATCTCCATCCGGAAACATCTATCCAACATTGAAATGTAAATTTCACAAAACATTTTCATCCTATGCATTTACATCTTATTATTTTTACCCTCCTGCACTACATAACTCGTCTAAATAAAAAACAGTCAAAGTAGGCAATGTGCGCCTGAAAAAAAGGGTTACGTAGCCTATTGAGATGTTAATTGAGTGGTTTAAACCTCCCCCTTTCATACTTCCCTTGGCCCAAACTTCTTCATCTTTTACTTTCCCCTCCCCTCGCTTCCGCAGCTGACAATTCCCTTCCCCTACTCATCCTCGTTTCTAATAATATCCGCTCACTCCCTCTACTTCCCTTCCCCTCATTTACCTACACTTAACCTACTTTTGCTCCCCTCATATCCCATTACTTCCCCTGCTCACCAACCCCTCATTTCCCATCATTTTCCCTGCTTTGCCTCTCTTCACTTCTCCTCATTTCCCGCATTTCCTGCACTACCCCTTCCCTAATTTCCCATTATTTCCCCCACTTTTTCGTCTATCCCTACCCTCACTTTCTTACACTTCCCCACACTTCTCCTACGTCCACTCTACTAATTTTTCCTCACTGCCTCTACTTTCCCTCCCCTCATTTTCTTCTATTTCCCTTACTTCCCCTCTACTTATTATTTCTTTCTTCCTCTACTGCCCCACTCCTCGCTTCCCCTTATTTTCATTACTTCCCCTCCCCTAACTTCCCCTCTACACATTTCACCTCCCTTCCGCTAATTTCTCTCCCCTCATTCCTCCTACTTATATAATAAACAAATATATATGTGTATAAAAATATATATATATTATATATACATACATATATATATATTTATATAT
>JAABKJ010001868.1:0-29309 GCA_011634705.1 Andricus grossulariae
CTTGAGATAGAGAAATAAATATGATATATATTTGATACAATAGTGTTGAACATAGTGTAGAAAAGTTCAGATTTTTGGCAAAATCGAGTGCGAAGCACGATTTACGTGATGAGAATGTGTTCGTTAAAGCCAAAGGAGCTTTAACAAAACAGAAGTCACAATCAACAAATTACGGTTGCCGATGATTTGACCTTTAATTTTAAAAGGTCTGGGCGCAAATTTGGGGGAAATACGGAGACCGAGCGCGCAGTGCGAGGTAAACACATCATCGAGCGCGAAGCGCGAGGTAAATATATTATCGAGCGCGAAGCCCGAGAAACAACAGTCGCGCGCCCCAGGTGGAGCAGAATGCGACAAGTGTTCCCACCTCAAATCATTGCTTTTTCTATTGGGATGCAACTTGGCTAAATCATAGTCCTAGTGGACCTATATCAATTCACCAAACCATCATCATTTATCAACCGGTTGTCAATATACAGGGACCTGGAGTTTTCACATTTTCAGGTGCTTTTTCACTTTTACGTTAGCGTTACTTCTCTTAGGATTATCCGATTGGACTTTTGTTATAGTGCTTTGGAAAGCTTTTTTCTTTCCTTGATCATAAATTGTTTTTTTACATTCTCATCTCAATGAGAAGGTATTGGTTTTATGTGAAAAATGACTTTCGCGGATTCAATTACATGTCGACGTTACGAGACCCCTTCAGTCAGAAAAAAAGGTTTTTACGAAGGTGTCTGTCTGTCTGTCTGTCCGTCTGTCTGAAGTCTGTAGTATCGTGTATATAACTTTCGAAAGATTGATCAGATTAGATTGTGCTTTGGCACACTTTTTGAAGGCTTAAAAAGAAAGAACAAGTTCGTTAACCAGCTATTTTGGATACAAATTCAATAAGTGAGTACTTTTTGCAAATTTTTAGACCACTTTTTTCAAGATTTAAAACTTCTATGTACGAATATTAGTAGTAATCACAAGGACAAACAATTTATCTCAATGACATTTTTTGATGAAAAGAAAATTATCAGAGTTATAGCATTTTCAAAATCCAAAAAGCAAACGAAAATTAATCGAGCAACCCAAAAAAGATCTACAAATTCGTTATTGATTATATTTTGACAGGATGCTTAGTTTTTGTTTCAGTCGTGAAAAACAACATTAAAAATAAAAAAATTTAATTTTTGGACAAACGACACAGGCTATGAAAAAAAGGAATAGACAGATGTTGATCATCCAGAAAACAGCACAAAATCTTTATTAACAATTTTTCGATAGGACGCTTAGTGTTTGTTTTAATCACAATGAATAACATTGAAAAAAATTTTATGTTTTAGAAAATGACACAAGGAATGAAAAAAAATTAATAGGCAGAAGTTGTTCACTCGTTATTTATAATTTTTAGAGAAGGCGAGTAGACGTTTTTTAATCGTCAAAAAATAAGAATGAAAATTGAAAAAAAATTCGATAAACAACACAAGAGACGAAAAAAAATGAGAAGGCAAAAGTTGTTCAACCAAAAAGTATCTACAAATTTGTTATAAACTCTTTTTATAAAAATGTATCAAAAATTAAAAATTTACTTTTTTGAAAAACGACACAAGCTGCAATAACTTTTTATTTAACAAAGTTTTTCGCCTAAATTATATCTACAAATTTGCTTAGAACTTCACACTAGTATGCGAATTTTCAGTTTAAATTTTGAAAAATAGCGTTGAAAATAAACAAATTAAATTTATGGAGAAGCGACACAATTTGCAATAAAATGTATAATAACAACATTTTTGGTATACGATGCGCACTTTTTTATAATTATAAAAACAAAACAATAAAAATACGTATGTTTCGATATCAATGCATATTATGAATTCTGATAATATAAATTTATTGAGATGATAGATTTTTCAGGGTAACTGAGCATGAAAATTAGTGCAAAATAAGGAGCAAATATTGAAGTTATCATCACAAATGAAATTTGTACAATATTTTGCAAAATCTGAATAAGCAGTACCAGCTTGAGATACAGAAATAAATATAATATACATTTGATATAATAGTGTTGAACATAATGTAGACATGTTCACATTTTGGTCAGAATCGAGTGCGAAGCACGACATACGATATGAGAATGTTTTCGTTAAAGCCGAAGGAGCTTTAACAAGAGAGAATTCACGATCTCCAAATTACAGTTGTCAATGATTTGACCTCTAATTTTGAAAGGTCTCTGCGCAAATGTGAAGGAAATACAAAGATTGAGCGCGTAGCGCTAGGTAAATATATCATCGAGCACGAGCTAAATATATTATCGAACGCGAAGCGCGAGAACCAACAGTCACGCGCCCCAGGCGCGCTCAAACTTCCGAGCGATGAGAATGTGCCCGCTCAGCGGGCAGGTTTTTTATTTTGCATTTTTAGTTTGGGGCGTAACTAGACATTTTGGATTCTTTTATATTTATGATTTCTAAAACGAAGTCATCTAAAATTTTCAAACTCACTAAATTGTGCTTTAATACAACCACATTATTGAAATATTTTCAGATAAGAATTATCAAACAAAATTTGGAAATATTCGAGACTTAAAATGGGGACCTTTCTACAATCCCTCATATCTAGGTTTATCTTATAAGATATTTTATTATTTTCAACTGTTTTCAAAACTCCTCCGCCTATTAAGTTGCAACCTTGTCTAAAAACGTTTCAATATATTGCAATAAAGAATTCTTAGACTTCAAATATAACCTCTTTGTGATTAAATCCTACTTTTCACTATTAAACGGACGGATATATGGATTCTTAAAAGAGAAAGCCACAAATGTATAGGCGATAAACTCCTGGAATTTTGAGTTGTGATTTTATTTCTTTTTTTTTATTTCCGAGCTGTAAAAAATGCTTTGACAACTCAGAAAAGGAACATAAAAAGGTTATAAACGCGGAGATTTCAGAGAGGCAAAATCAGAGATTGTAACTTTCATGATTTTGTATGACTATAAGGGTTAAACTTTGAAATTCGAAATTATACGAATTTAATAATTTAATAACAAAAATGATTTTAGATCAAAATGAAACATATTTTATATTCATGATAATTACAATAAGTGTAAAAATAATAATGTGTGAGATAAAAAAGTGCGCTCTTATTTTATAAATATAATTTTTTTAATTTATTGACAAACTTTTGATCTGCTTCTTCAGCCTTATAATAGGCAAATTATAATTTTTCGAATTATTTTCCAATATACAATTAATTCAAATTTCGACCTATAATTTGTAAATATTATTATTGCTCTGTAAATATAATTAGATACAAACATAGGTTTTTATTTTGTAATTTTGCAATTAATTCTATGTGTAAAAAAAGTTATATATTGAGCTTTCTTTTAAATAAGTAATAAAGGTATGCCACGAGGTAGCATTTACTCATATTTTATCGAATTTATTTTGAAATGGTGTAAATTAAAAATAATTGGTACATAGTTTATTGTTGTAAAAAAATCGCCTAATAAAACCTTGTGATTAAAATAATCATTCCTCCAAACAGAAGCATATAATATTCCAGGGACATAATATTGTAGACTGTTTATCAAACTGAAAGAGTTTACAAATCTCTCCCTTCAAAATTAGTACGCATTTTTATTTTGATTTCCTTTTATAAAGAACCACCTCTTACACCCTTTCTCAACAATCAAAAATCGGAATCAGCTAATTGTTGACAATAATTGACAGCACTGAAAAGATTCATCAGAAACTATAGTTTCGACGTTGGATGGAATAAAACTTTTTTCCAGAGATGGACTTTTCTTTGATAACTCAGTGGTCTATCTGGATAATGAATTCTTCTTTGGACGCAAAGTTACAAACCAAAGTAGGCAACTATTTAGTAAATAAGAACGTAAATTGCCATGGAAGCAAGTTTCGCAACTCATCCCTGAATGATAATACTGCCGGAAGCTGTGCATCATCACGGAGAGTATCGCAGTCGCTCTTTGCAAAATCCGAAATGTGCATGAATCCTTTTACTGCTATACGGGGAGTAAATAAAAATGCCATTGTACATGGGTGGCTGCTCGAGAAATGAAACGTTTGGCAATCGCATCCCGCTTCTACTTGCCAAGTGGAAAGGATTTTTGTAGAGATGTAGGTTCTCAGCCAGCAGAAAGAGAGCTTTCCGAATGATTTCATTCAGCCATGCGAAGAATCTTGGATTTTACAAAGTTTCTCGAAAAATAAAACAGAGGAAAGGGGAACTTTATTATGAAAGTGAGGGCTTTAATGCATTAACAATAAGGCAAAAATATAATCTTGCTTCTGCTACGAATAAAGAATCAGGGTAGGAAATTTTTTTTAAAATTCAGAATAAAACTTCAGGAAGATAAAAGCGTAGGTGGACCAGTACGAGGTGGATACTAGTACGATCTGAATAATGGGAAAAAGTGACTGGGTTTAAAATCAAAATTTCTGTAGTCTTTTTTATGAGTAGCGATATTAAAAACGAGTTTTACAGTCAGATTTTTCACCACTTACTTGCTATTTTTGAATTGAAACTTGTGGTTTTGAAATGTAGATGAAAATTGTTTCCATTATTAATTTTCTCTATTAATTTTCATCCAAAATATATTTAATGAGTTTTTATGAGAAGTTTCATTCGGTACGAGGTGAAAGTATGTACTACCAATCGAACAACTTCAGAATAAATAAGCAAGCCTTTTACCAAAATAACCAAATAACACTATTCGTAACTTTTTTATCTATGATAGTTGGTAGTATCACTGTCATGGTTGCATGATTAATATAACACCATTGGAACTCGTACGATTTTTATAATATATTGAAAAATAATAATTAAATAAATAAATGGAAAAATGTTTATGGATAACAGTTTTGTATTATTGTTTCATGAAGTTAAACACAGTATCCTTTGCCAACTGATCGGAAGGGCCTAAAATCTGAATGCTTATTAGTACCAGAAGAGTATAATCGGAATAAAATTGATCACAGCCTACTTACATTTTCAGAATTCACTTATTTTTTAATTGTTCTTTGTAAAGTTATGTACAAAATAAGTTTTTCCACCTACCTCGTACTGGTTTGCTCTACAATACGTCTTTTTACTTCAAAGACAATTTCTAAAAGCAATTTAAAAAACAATTTTGTACATGATTTAGAATAATCAAACTCGCAATAGTGTTGGAGAGCAATTGTTAAAACTTTAAATTCTGAATTGTATAGCATTGAATAACTCTACTCGAATCAATATTTCACTACATGCAATCATGCATTTTGTATGACTCTCTTTATCTTAATTGGGCCCTCGCTCTATTCATTGCGATGAGCATAACTTCAGCACTTGAGTACAATGCGTACTTGGACGTGCAAACCGCCAAGTGCCTTGAAAAGTGAATCTACCCGCTGCAGCTAATGCACATTTAAACTTCCCCAGAAGAAAAAAGTTTTCAGCCTCCATTTCGCTTTTCCCTCCATATATTCTAATGAAAGATTCGCGCGGGAAATCCTGCAATATCTCGCGAGAGTGATGTTTAATTTAAGTGTGTGGAAAAAGCATACCCGTCATATACGGGAGTAAGCCGAGAAAAACAATAACTGCATTATTAAATGCAATATTGTTATCTGACTGTGATAGACCGAGAAGTTACTGCTATGTTCATAACTTTAGTTGTATTATTGTAAAATATTATTGTAGATGGTGAAAGTTGTTTCCTTTTTTCATACTCTCTAAATCTGAATTAGTAGTTTTCTACTAATTAACTAGTGAGAAGTTATTGAATTATAAGCATTTCTATTCATATTTAGCGTTAAACTACCAATTTATTTAGTAAGCCTCACTACTATAAGTGGATTAGTAAGACTTTGTAAGTAAAGAAGTAGTAAAGCTTATTAATTCAATTAGTAAGACACACTAAGTGAATTAGTACAGATTTTTGTTGTGACTTCGTAGTTTTCTACTCAATATTTTAGTAGAAATTCTTATCAAAACAATTGATGAACGACTTGTTACTATTTCATTGGTGAAAAACAACTTTATAAATCTAAATTATTTAAATGTAACTGATTGTTAGTCAATCATGACTATTATCTGGCTTTGCCAATTAGTTTAACTGGAGTAATTGTTAGCCAAATTTAAGTAATTATAATGTGACTGAATATTAGTACCTATTGACTAATAATTAGTTATTAATCGATCTTAAAAGCAATCCTTTATATTTTATTTCATTAGTAGTATCATATTATATACACTTTTTGAATCATGTTCTATAGTTTTGACAGTTGTGTTCAAATCCTCTGAGGTTACATATGCTTCAATACTTGGAAAGCCACTGAAAGTATGTACTAGATCACTGGGTATAACGGAGTTATACGGTTTTACGATTCAAATGGCCCTTTGACCATGACTTACAGCGCAGTGGGTCGTTATGGGTTAAAATAAGGAATATAATTCAAAACATGATTTAAAAATATAATATATAATAATTTATAGCTACGATGTAGTTTGAGAAACATATTTATTTTCTTCAATAATTGAAAATAAAATAGAACAAAAAGGGATAAGGTTTCTGTATATTTCTTAAATATTCATAAGATATACCAGATGTCACAACTGAATCAAAGCTGTACCTGCATCCCTGTCTAGAAGCTTTTTTTAACGCTAACTTAATTTGTGAGGAATGATCATATTTGGATTAAGAAAGAAAATATTGTGAGAGAAAACTCTAGGTGAAAAATTATTTGGGGGTCTACATAAATGATTCTCCACAAATTGATCTTATCTTGTAATTGAAGAATCTGGCTTCATTCCGTCATCATTTTCCACTTTAAGCCTTCATTATTCACACTCATCTTTATTTACTTATACTATTCCAATATTAGTTTGACATAATAATAGTTACCTGCCAAACAAAAAGTTTATCAAATTGAACCAAAAAAGGCCTTCTACCGGAAGGCTTAGAATTTAATCAACGGTAATTCTCAAGCTAATTGAAAGCAGAACGCAGCAATTAGTTTCAGTAATTCTAATCCAACCGGAAATTCCAGGCGCATTAGAAGTTATACATACGATCCATCATATTTCCAATGAAATCTTCGTTAAATTGTTAGCGAAAAATCTTCCATAGTTATTCACGATTTCGTGGCCAACGTTTTCCTCCTTTCAACGTCCTTTCTCTCTTTTGACGGAAAGCCGAAAAATTGGGTAAGCCGAGTGGCGCCACAATATTGCCATTTCGGTCCAATCATGTGACGGAGTATAACTACTTTTCTTCTCTTTTCTTACCTCATTTGAAAAAGATACCATTCTTTAAATTATCTATTTCAGAAATATGATACGTAACTCGTTATTAATTGGAATTATCAATCAGTTATTAATAGTAATTTTATTATCAACTGGTATTTAATTAGAAAGACACGAGCTACTGAAAATTAGTATATCATGCCGCGTTTAATTTTCTAATGAACTTTTAAATTCGAGGGTGCAATTCTCAATAGACAGAAGGAAGATTAGTCACCCATTTATCATGTATGATAAACTAGCGACGTGTTGGCAACCAATTGTATCTAATCACACCTGACATTCGTGTTAGTAATTTCCGCTGCAGTAAGTCAAAGTCTCACCCTTCTCGATTAATCTTGCATGTCCTTCATCTCTATTTTACAATTTGATGCTAATATCAAAATGTTTACTTTAATTAGGAAACCTTTACATCAATAACCTTAATATCTGGTATGAAAATATGGGACCTTTAATTAAGAACTATTTTTAATCAGGGACCTGTCTAACGCCTTCACTTAGAATTCGTTACCAACATGTTATATAAAGATAAAGGTTTCTCCAGCCATTTTAAATCTTAATGCTATTTTACGGCAGAATACATTTTGGGAAAAATAAATACCTACCACTTCGTTCAATGAACCTACGCTTTTGTTTTCGTCAATTTCCATCAATATTGATGATAACTCACAGAGTATAGGAAAGAGAAACTAAAAGGCAAGATGGAAAGTTACAAGAGTCATGAGACGAAAACTTTAAGAATTCAAGCCACCTACCAGGCTAAGCTTTTTGTAGGCTTTCCTTCGGGCGCTACGGTCGACACGTCGAATAAGTCTATCGAACGTGGAAACTCGATGAAGGAAAAGATCGATCCACTTGATTTGTATACCAGATTTGACCATTACAGAATTCTGATCAATCCTCTTAGAACATGGGACAAACCCTTTTTACATTCTCATAATTTATGCTGGAATTAAGGTATTAGATTTATGTGGATTTGGACTTATCCAGTTTTCGTATATTCTCGACATTTTGAGACCCCTGAGCCAGAAGAAATGGGGTTTATCGACATGTCTGTCTGTCGGGATGTATGTCTGTAGTCTGGCAGCAAGATAACTTTCGAAGAAATTTACTAAACAAACTTTCATTATGTACACTTTTTTGTGGTCCAAAAAGACCGGCCGTTTTCGTCAGCCAGCCTTTTATCGCCAATATTTATGGTTTTAGCCATCAAAAATAAAAAAGGGGAAAATTTTAAATTTAACTTTTCTACGACACTGCGCTTGATACGATGAATAATTTTGAGGCAAATATTATTACTTTCGGGAATCTCTACAAAATTTCCTTCAATGATCCAACATCAAAGTTTCTTTCTTTGAAAAGACGATTCAAAGACTATGATTTATCATATTTTGGCCGTGAAATTAGAATTTTTACATTCGTATCATTTATGATGGAAGGTATTAGATTTGTGCGAATTTAGATCCATCCAGTTTGCGTCAATTCTCGAAGTTTTGAGACCCCCCCCTCCCCCCCCCCAGTCAGAGATGTTGATAAACCCCATATTTTCTGTCTCAGGGGTCTTAAAATTCGATAGACGTATCCGACGTGTCGACCGTAGTGCCTGCAGGAAAGCCTATAAAAATAGTAGCCTGGTAGGTGGCTGAAATTCTTAAAGTTTTCGTCTCATGACTCTTATAACTTGCTCTCTTCTCTTTCAGTTTCTCTATCCTATACTCTGTGAGTGTTTATCAATGTTGATGCAAATTGACCGAAACAAAAGCGTAAGTTCATTGAACGAAGTGGTAGGTATTTATTTCTCCCAAAATTTATTCTGTGTGTCACGACGAGTGTGAAGTTTGCCACACGAGGGGAGAGAGTGTGGCAATCACACGAATCGTGAATCACATACGCGCACGTGCATGACGTACTATTTTTTGAAACACCTGTCATGAGAAGTTCCTTCTCAAAATGATGAAAGTCAAGGGTGAGACGGCACAGTGAATAAGGAACAAACTGGGATAAAGATAAGTGGGGTCCAGTGACGAAGCCCGCGAGAGGGGTGGGGGTGGACACCCTACTAAAGAGATTCTCGTTGGCCCTAAAGTTTCCAGTTTCCAGTTAGGTTTCCTGATCTGCCAACAGTGAACTTCGTCAAAATCATGTTGTCATGACAACATCTGTTGTCAGAGTCCTACCGCGAATGTGAATGCTGTTTTGTGATTGGCCATCAATAGTGTGCGAATATCCTATGCGATTTTCTTCGCACACTCTAACCAGTTTGCGAATAACATCCCCCAGAAAGTGCGTGAATCGGACACTTTGCGCCTGCTGCGCAGCCACGAGAAGTCGAACTTCGCATGCAAGTGTTTCAAAAAATATTTTTTACGAACAGGTATGTCTGTCGGACTGTCTCTCAGTCTATCTGCCTGTCTGTCTGCTGTGTGTATATATGTATGTCTGCATGTATGTTCTTAATCTAGCCTTTCTACTGACAGTATTTATGATTTTAACCATGAAGAGTAGAAATGGGAAAATTAAATATTTAACTTTCCCATTAAGTCATACAAAATTATTACTTCAAGGAAGTTGTACAAAATCGGATTTCACTATTTTTTTATGAGGATAATGGTTTTTGTTCTAATGTGCAAAATTTCATGAAAAAATAAAAAAATAAAATGTATAGCTAAACAACGGAAACCACGAAAAAAGGTCCAATAGCAAAGTTTCTTACCTCAAAAATACCGATAAAATTGGCTTCAACCATTTTTTTATAGTACCCATATTTTGACCATGAAATTTTACTTTTTGCATTAACATCACTTCTCGACGTTTTGAGAACACCTCAGTGAAAGAAATTGTTTTAAGAACATTCCTGTCAATTTTTATTTTATTCTGTAATGTGGACGTTGATTTGTCAAACTCAGCGCAGAGGGCAGCACCGAGAGTAAAAACATGCCTTATTCGCGGACACAAGGCATTATCAACCGTTTCCTTTCTTTTCTTACTATTTGTAAAGCAATTTTTTCCTCTATTTTTAGACCTAAATGCCACACACATACCTTTTATTCAGAAAATAGAATTTTAAGTTTGTATGTAAGAAAATCAATCTCTGGTAGAATTTTTTAAGAAAGGAGCTATATTTAAATAGAATGATTATTTATATGCTAAATTAATTTCAAAATTTTCAAATGTACCGATGAAGAGATAATTAATGTCAAAGCTGACTATACTTTAACACGTAATTCATGGGTAATGCATAGGGACTCTCCACATTTTAATATGTAGTAATTAAGCGCTCTGGTAGAGAAATTTAAAAAGTTTTGGCATTCGTACTGCTTGAAAATCAAATGTAAGTCTGAGTTTTCGGGGGGGGGGGGCAGTGATGCATATGTGACAGCCCTCTTGGATCCGCGCCTACTTAGACATTTTATCTAATTACAACTTTCATCTCATAGCATACATGTAATCGAAGTCTGATCATAATTCAATCAAGAGAATTAAAGTACATAATATTGTCGCAATTAGAATAGATATAATGACTTGACAAATATAATATACAGATTATGTAGCAAACTTGTAAACATAAAGGCGTATTCATATGCAAAAAACTTTTCGTCTTAATATGTCATCGGCCGATAACTATGAATCGATCAATAACTCACCAAGCCCACTTTGTAAGCGGTTTGTTTGTGAATGCTCCTTCAGGTTGCTCTGTTCGATGTCTCTAAAGTCTAAAGGAATCTTTTTGAGTATCTACAGGCTTCTATTGGAGCTCCAGTTCTGAAAGACATCAACTTTCATTCAGACCACAACTTCAGTAAACCCCTAGTTTTTTCCGTGTATCTGCAAACTTCTTTTTAGAAAAACATAAAAAATTGACAATATTTTCACGATTTTTTATTCGCTCTTACTACTTTGTATCAAAGCCCTCGTGTAAATAAGGATCAACTTAATACCACTTTAAGATCAGTTTCAAACAACGTTTGGTCATTTTCTGGTCTGTACTCTTCGGCCCATACCTGCATCATTTTTAGGGCATTGAAATAGACACCACTCTCTCTCTCTCTCTCTCTCTGAAATAAGGATAGCTGTCTGTATCAATAGACTAGCTATACCTAAAAGTCCTAAAGAAGCTGTGCAGATTTATGAGCATTTATAAGATCTAGACTCTAGAGGCTTCAACCAGTTTCCGTTATATTTATGGATATTAGGGGTTTAAACTGCTCACTAGGACAAAAGGACTGTGTTCTTCTGGGCACCAGAAAATACCAGTTTCAGATCACTTTAAGACAGGCATATACCTTCCTATACTGCAGTCTTAATTTGTTCTTTCTTTTCACGAGCGAGGGCCTGTGTTCTCAATAAAAAACGAAATTTCAGTCAATTCGCCGCTCCTTTTGGCTTTTTTACTTTTGAATGTCAAGAATATCCATATTTTCATAAAATATGAAACAAATCCACGTGGACAGAAGAGCCGGAGGGGGGGCACCAAAAGCCCATGTTTTTTCACACAATAATTTAATTTCTATATCTCAAATGGAAAAGAAGAATAAAAGACAGGAAGTATGTACTGAACGATGGGCATTTCTCAGAGGGAAAGGAGCTCTAAGGCTCAGGATGGTACGATGTCATCTAAAATCTTAATTCCTCATCTGGGACTTGAATCCGTGAGATCATATAACATCGAATCACAAGCAAGGAAGTGGAAGGATCCTAGCTCAATTCTCCCAACCCAGGAGTATGTCCAGTAGAAGCGAAGCAACGTGATGCATATCAATGTTCTCAGGGAATAAGGTCTGATCGTGACTTAGACAGGGATGCTGGCAACAGTCTCAGAGAATGCTAATGGTCTATATTCCAGTGCAAATGTCAAACAGTATCTTAACCTCAGTCCTTGCATATTTAATCTATAGACAATTTACGATTGATAACTGTTGGAACATCCAAACAGAAACTTCAATCCACTCTATCTTATGATTTTGTAGATGTCATTCAGTTAGTCCTGTTAAACTTTTATAAAAGTTCAACAATTTTAGAGAAGTGGAAACTACTTTGTTATCAGTTAGAACTTAGAGTCTGAGTATCAGGACAAAACTTGGGAAAGTTGAAGTGAGAAAGAGATAGAAAACAGAAAAAGAAACCAACGGAGCGAATCGAGAGACATAGCTGGGCAGAGGTGAGGAAATATTTACTTGCTCGTCTGAAAGCACAAATGCCGTGTTCTGCCTGTGAAAGACGACCGATCGATAAGTTTCCTTCTGGGTAAACGCTGGAAACTTCTTGTTGACCGGATGTTTATGTTGGTCTTTGCATTTGCCTTAGTTCCTGCATCCGCTTAATGAGATTCCTCGTGATTATGTGTATCTATTTGTGCAAAGAAACACTCGTTAACAAGCAGGCACAAACCCTCTCGGCGAAAATGAGGGATCAATGAGTAACCTTTGATGAGCCAATAAACTCTCCTGGTACCATTACCTAACCACCCAGCTAACGTCCCTAATTGGTGGGTGAATAAGCTAGTATTTAGGTACAGAGTATTCCAGATTTAATTCTCATTATATACCTTCTTAAGAATAATAATAATAATTAAATTTTTTTATTTGAAATCTAGATAATATTTTTCATTTATTTTCTTTCTTTTGATATTCTTGATTCCTTGTAGTTTTCAGCTATGCACATGCGCTAGAGTATTTTTTCTTCACTGCGCATGCGCTTTACAGCTGACGTGAGTCAGTGAAGCCAATGGGAGTATATGCCTAGACGACAGAAAGTAGTGAGTGAAGTGTGATAAAAGTGAGTGACTCTCAGAAAGTAAAAAATGAACTCCATGTAAGTAGTTAGTCATTTCTATCAATTTTACCGTGTTTAATACTGCGCAACATTCTATATTTGTTTGGAACAAAAGTCTTTAAAAAATATCTGATCCAAAATCTTAAAACAATTATTAATTAAATAATTAATTTCAAAAAATGTGTTCTGCCCGAGTCAATGAACTTGACACACTTGCGTTGTTGCAGCGTCACAGTTACCTGTTTTTGTTCAGAGATTTTAATGCAGCATATAATTAAAAGGTAGGATGCAATAAGAGCCTTTTAGCCCGCAAATTTTACAAAATGAGATTATTAGCTCAATAAATTTAAAAAAATGCTAATGCACATCCTGACGAAAGGATTTTTTATAATCTCAGTTTTTAATGTGTTTCGTTAGCGTGCCATTAGAGCCTAACTGTGAATTTGCACGTAAGTTTTGGAGCGGAAAGTAAATTATCTTTTTTTTTTAAATCAAAATTGGGTTTTTCATCTCCCTCAATTTTCTTGAAACCTAATGATATTTTTCATAAAACTTTCTGTGTATTGATTCAGCAACGCAATGGCTAAAACATGAATTTACACTTTTTTTCAATTGAAAATTGCATTTTTTATCACCGTCCAAATTTGAGAAAATGTGTCCCTCGAGCAAGAAAATACTTCTACTCAATTTTCTTGAAACCTAGTTCTATTTTCAAACAAACCTTTTTCGTAATGATTTATCAACTCTATAGCTGGAAAGCAAATTCTCACTTTTCTTCAAATTGAAAATGGTATTTTTTAACTGAGGAAAGTTGAAAAAAACATACGCTTCATCGAATAAAACGAAAAATTTCTCACTAAATTTTCATGGAACCCAATAATATTTTCCAATGAGACATTTCAGGGTTCAGCTCGGCACTGATTAATCTCAAAAGTACTTTTGCATTTTTTTAAAATCAAAAATTCGATAATTGGGAAATATAATTGGGAAAAATAACATTTTTATACGTTATTGGGATCACTGAATCCGAATCTGGGCTTGGTGTGACTCTTGTCAGATCGATATTCGATGCTAGCTAGGTGGTATCTGCTATTTTTTTAAAGATATCGTTATTAATTGACCCAAGTATCAAGACTGTAGAGAAGATTTTTTCAATAGGCATCAGGGTCGATAGTATTTATTTTTGTTCTGCAATAAATTTTTAAGAAATATATAATTTTCCTTTTTAAAGATTAAAATAATATTTTTGATTTTCTATGTTTCGTCCTGGACTGACTCACCGAACTCATCAGTAAGGCTATGTGAATCAGTCCTGCCTTAGACAATACATTTTATAATTTAAGCATTTAACAGTTTAAATAACCTAAATTAATTGTAATGTGTATTATTTCAAAAATTGCTATCTTCGTTTGTAAATTTTGCAGTTAATAATATAATGCATTTCAACCGCGGATACGGGTTAAAACTTCATTAATTTTATTTTTTAAATCGCAAACAAAATGTTTTTTAATAATACTATTTCGGCCACGAATAGGGGCCAACATTGAAGTAAAAAAGCAAAGTTCAATCAATCAATAACAAATTTTTATCAATATTTATGAACCAACAAAATAATTTTTAAAAACTCATCCTTCGAAATTTTCCTTCCATCGGAGAGGAAAGGGATTTACTCCAATACTTCCTTCCACTCCTATATATTATTCTGGTTACATCTGCGTGAGGCTTTGTTCGAACGACACTGAGTAATCAAATAATGAAACTTTGAAACATTGACACAACTTAGACACCTTTTTTTATTTTAATAATTTTCATGAAAACAAAATTAAAAATATTTTAAGAATTAGAAGAAATTTTTATTATTGGGTTGCAGAATGAACCTTCTGGTCTGAGACTGCCAAGAGACTAACACGTTTTTCCGAGTTTACCTGTTTCTGTAATATAAAACTTTCAATTTTTCAAGGAGAGGTGATAGCTATAAACGCGACAACGTCGCCTTAAGTGTGCTTGTACCTAAGGGTCCAATATGGGCAAAATTATGTGATTTCCCTTCGCTCTTATTTGTAAAACCGGTTGATACATTCTGTAAATGAATTTCTAAAGGGATATAATATTTTTCTTTATTTTTCAATTGTAATGGGCAAGATGCAATATTCTGTATTACAGTAAGGTTTAAAAAAGTTTTGTCTTATTTCTGCTAAATCGAAGCTTTTAAGCACTCTCGATCTAAGAGAACAAGACAAAATTAATAAAAATTCAACACTTCTTTGTTTGTTTATTTATTACAAAATGTTTCTTGTTTTACGGATTGAAATTTTCATTTTATTCCTTCAATCCCCCCCCCCCTTTTTTTGTGGGATCGAGAAACATCTTTTTTTTTATTTAATTATAATTTGATATTGATATGGGCAGCAATCATAATGAAATTGTCTGGCTAAATACCGTACTCAAAGATAGAATTGAAATTAAACTTATTACTCTTGACGAACAGAACACCATTCCCTACGCAGTGCAAAAAGAATTAATTCATCAATCAAGTAATTAGTTAATCAGTCAATCAAACAATTAATTAAGCAATCAATCAATTGAATTATTTGGAAAAACAGTGAATTATTTTCTCATTAATCATTTAGTTGATTGTAGCTTAGGCTACGAGAAGTTTAGAGATACGAGACAATGCTTAAATCATCCATGGATGTGTCAAGAATATGGAAACCAAGAACCCTCCCCTCCCCCCGCTTACCAGAAAAAAGTGATCCGGCAGGCGCGCGTCTCTTTAAGAACGCTGAGGTTGAAAAGTAGGATTTTAATTTTATATTTATGAAAATAAGGGCTCTTCTAATGGCGATAAACAAAATTTTGTGCAGTTCAGTTTCGATAAATTTCTTCACGCCCTTTCCACTAATCATAAGGATTTTCTAAATTATATATTTAGCCTTAAAAAATAAAGGGTTAATATAAATTTTGACTTTTTTTACAGAACGACGCTGTTTTAATTTTTTTTGTGGCTTTAAAGACAGCTTGAATTTTTTCCCTAATTACTTAGAGATTAATATTCTTTTTCATTGGCGAAAATAAGTTTTAAGTGTTCCGGTTAATCGAATGACGCTTTCGCACGCGGGCCGATGTTCTGAACGATTTTTCTACAAATAAAATTTTTTATTTTATTTCTCACAGTTCTTAATGAAAATCCCCCAAGGTTTCTTTTTATCCCAAAAATATGAAAGAGCGTCGTTCTATGAAAACAGGCAAAATTTTTGTATCGTTATTAAATTAGTTACAAGTCGCCAAAACAGCTGGTATAATCTCAAAGCCCATTCATCGCTTATATTCAGAAATAAAACAATAAAAATCCCACTTTTTAAGCTCAATATCCTAAAGGAAAGAGCCTAAACTTTCTTTCGAATTAAAAAAAATGCAAAAAAAGTCTTTTTCCAAAAAAAGTAAAATTAGCTTTTGACTTTCAATTTTGAAAGTCATATGTGGGCGTTTGCATGAAAAGGGCCCTTATGGCCGGTTCTAGTTTGGAAGATATTCGCGGTTTTCTGAGTTGAGGTTAAAATTATTATTTTTGGGTTCAAGTGGGTGATGATGATAGAACCCACAGTGAATTACTTGGGACTCCCTCCGTAAATATTTATCCAAATAACAAAAAAAAATTCCTATGGACACTACTATCCAATATCACAACACTTTGACTTAGGTCAGACAACTTTGATTCTTTGAGTGTGTACACAAGATAAATATTGGCCCATATGAATTATATTCTTTATAATTTTTCTCGATTACCCGGTGAAAAAGTGAAGGTAATTCAGAAAATCTGGGAGGGGGGTTGCCGTTCCCACCAACCTGTAGATCCACACCTGGATTACAGATTGAAAAATAGACATAAAAAAGTATTTATGTGGTTAAGCCAGACATGGGTAAAAAAAAATTATT
This sequence comes from Andricus grossulariae, assembly GCA_011634705.1. Lineage (NCBI taxonomy): Eukaryota > Metazoa > Arthropoda > Insecta > Hymenoptera > Cynipidae > Andricus > Andricus grossulariae. The sequence goes on from JAABKJ010001868.1 coordinate 17,000, forward strand.
GAAAGACGTTGGATAAAGTTGAATACATTGTTTGTTTCCATTTTATCATTAAAATTTTATGACTAAAAGTCTCTTTTATTATATTGTTAATAGGAAGAGAATGTGGAAATTTATTTTCGGATCAAATAGAGAGTCAAGCGACCAATTGGAGGTGAACAAAAGCTTGAATACTTACAAGAGTAACGCATCCGTAAATTCACGCTACCTGAAAGTTAGATACTTTCACCTCGCTGGTAAAATAACTAGTGTGTCTAAGGTATGATTTATTACGTTCAAAATTTTTTCTTTTTTTTTATATTGTTTCCAAGCCTCATTACCTTTTTAATTTGTGCTTTGCAGACTTCTTCAGAAGTTTGGGTGCGAGCTACATCAATAATTGAACATAAATACCTGAAGGAACGCAATTTGATATATGTGTTCAACAAAACGTGGAAGAATTTGAACAACAAGGGTCCGTATCTCGGTTTTATTGCTGATATTTCGGAAGATACACTTTTATTCAAAATCCAAATATTTCGCTCCGGCCCCAGCAGTAATTTGGTAGAAGTGGGCGATGAAGCTTATTATGATGATGATCAGAAGCTTTGTCGCCTTCAACTTCAAAATTCTTATGCAGATTGTGCAATGGCATTTCACAATATTGCATAAGTTGATACTTTCAATGAACATTTACATCATATATATTAAATATTACTTTGAATATATTGAGATTAATAAACTTAATTGCAAACAAAATTCTGGAACATCTAAAAAAATATCCTTTTAAGAAAATTCTTTCTTGTGGCGAAAGTTGGTGGTCGAAGATACATTGCTAAGATAAGAAGTGAATCGAGGACCTTCTGCAGATAAGAAATAAATCAAGAAATCGATTAAGAGAGGATCCAATGGTTGAGCAGAAGGAGCTCATCAACTAGTGGTTAGTTTTCGTGCACCCCAATACAGAGGCACTAGGTTAGAAAATCGTTTCCACCGATTGTCCACCTACTTCCTTCGTTCGCGGATATGCCAAGTACTTGACCTCTTCAATGGGAAAGGGAAGTAGAATAAAAAATCGATGCGACACTTTGCGATAAAGTTTCGCTCATATTTTCTTGTCGGCAATTTCTCCTTTAATTTGTCGACCATCCCGTGAAATTTCTGAAATATATAATTTCGACAAAAATAGAATATTCTCTGCTTTCATTTCAGAATAAATACTATTTTTCGTATAAATGAACAACAGTTAATGAAACTTGACAGCATATCCCTCTTAACATATAGTGAATTACTTTTTGCAAAAGAAAAATGTGACATACTTTTGTAGGGTGGAAACCTTATAGGGGTGTCAACCAGAGAGCCTGTGATTCTGCCGATGGATTAATGAAATATTCGCATGACCCATTTTCCGACCTTTCTTCTTATTGCAACATACTTGAAATTCATGCAGCAATGTCTACGTTCGAAAGTGTAATCTCATAGTTATAAGTCTTCCGTGAAAGTCACAGCCACTTTCGAAAGCAGCTTTACACATTGAATCAGTTATTTTTAAAACCTGATACTGTAATCTGTGAACTCGATTTTTTTATACAATCCTTCGAATACAATTATGCGTTCAAATGCGTTTTGCATTATTAAAGTAACCATTCTTCAAAATTCAACTTTTACAATTTACTTCCGCAAGTACTTTTTACTAAAACAGTTTTTCTTATGTAAAACACATAAAGATATAAACTCCCTACACATTTAAAAAAGAGATACCTCCACGTGATTCGTAATTGGAAGTGAAATATCCATTTTTTCAGCCTAGGTAATGAATTTTCTGAATATTGAAATGTAAATTGACTGTGCGGGAGATGGACCGCACGAAGCCAAATGGTCCAATTTGTGAATATTGCAAAACTAAAATCGTTTCAGAAGCCTTCACCACAGAAAGTTAGTCGTACTTTTGCAAAACGTTAATTATCGGATTTGTGTGAATCTTCATAAAAGAGAAATCTTTAGAAATACTTCGTATCGAGAGTTTGATACACAAGTTTAGCTTAACAATGGTCAATGTACGGAGTAAACATTTTGTAAGTCGATGGTCGAATTTAAAATCCATCCGTCTTCGGAAAAGGATGTGGATTGAGCTTCGTCAGTTCTGGCATTTTGCATGCATCTATTCTTCGAATACGAAAACGCGAGCTGGAAGAAAATGATTATGGAAATGGCACCGTGAGCCAATTCAGGGCATATTACCATGAAGCGAAGCCACTACTGCTTTACTGGTTTCCAACAAAGTGTATAAATTTGATGTTTCTGTCACAAAAAGAAGGCACAAAAATGTTGTCGCATTTCGACTGCTCCAATTCGGAGTGCAAAAATCGTCTTGGCAGTTTGTGACAACATAAATAGCCATAGCGAGTTACGTTTTTTATTCGCTCAAATGGTGCTTCATATTGTTACAAGCATGCATGACGATTTATTGTTTTTCGAATCGATTTAAGACTGGTAGAAGATAAGAATTTTTCGAATTTTATTTTTATTAACTTGAGGCGTTTAATTTATTCTATTTGTGAATAACTTAAACTTTTGAAGGATAATAATAGCAGCAATATCGCGAGTATGTTGATTACTAGTCCGAATTTCTGAGAAAACTCCCAGTTTATTATTTTTATTGTCACTTAGATGTCCATCGACAGCTATTTTAAAGCCAACATATATTAAAGATCTATGGAAAAATTCACGCCGTGGCTACCTTGAAATTCGAACCCAAAATTTTTTCATAGACCTTAAATATTCAAAAACCTAGTTTTGAGTTCTGGCACAGTCATGGCGTAAATTTTTTCACATACCTTAAATATATGTTGATTAAGAATAGCTGTCGACGAACAGCCAAGTGAAAATAAAAATAATCAACTTGGAATATCCACAGTAATTTAGACGAATAATCAACATACCTGCGATATCAAATATCATCAATAACTTTATGTGTTACTCTGGTCGGCACTATAGCATCCAATTATTTATAGCGATTCAAGATTCGGTTTAAAACTGGAGGTCTGTGAGAAAATTTATTGCAAACAAGCGCTATGTGAATTTTTTCACTGATCTTGAATATTTGCCGCTCAAAAATGGCTGTCGTCGCACAGCCAAGTGACAGTGAAAATAATAAACTGGGAGTCCCCCAGTAATGAAGATACTCGCGATACTGCGTATCATCAACAACTTTACGTGTTACCCTGGTCGACACTGTAACGTCACATTATCTATTGTATGTATGATTTATAAATCAGCGTCATGCCTGAACTGCACTCTCTAAAGGAAAACTTTGCACATCATTTAGAGGCATGGAAGTACTTACTTTCAAAGTAGGTGCTGTAAAAAGAATGTTTTTAAAGTTCTGGGGTAGAAAAAACTATTTACCGAATTCGTTTATATTAATAATTTTTGCATTTTTACTGCTTCCTCATAGAAGGAATTTTTTAATGACGTAACTTACATGTTGTGTGTACATTTTTTTTGTTAACCATGTCTCAAAAATAAAAATAACTATGATCATGAAGCTTAGACGAATTGTAGATCCAATTAATGTCCAGATCTGTTAATATTTCGTACTGAATCAGGCAATTAGAACTGTTTTCTTTCTAGTTAACAATTTCCTCAAGAAATTTTTATCAGCTATTTCTTAATTTCTACTGTGAGGAAAAATACCTTCATATTGGAAATCCAACATTAGTGTATTTGATGAATTTGTTCGTGTGTCACGACCGATTTTCTGAAAATGAGATTTTCGATAGGGCAGAAACATAAGTTTTAATAATGTTGAAATTGTCCCTTTTTTAGGGTTTCGTAGCCCTATGCTAAACCACTTGTATTTTCGGTTGAAGGTCCGCCAGTCATACATGTTTTTCACCGATAAGATAGGATAGGATTTTAAATACTATACTAAATAGGATACTGAATCCTTTTCGGTAGGCACATGTTGCCTAGCTTGAGCAATTTCTTTTTTGGTTGTTAATGACAAAACTCGCTCTATGAGAAAGGAAAAACCAAATACACTCATAGTTCTTCGCAGCAGTATTTTTTATTTATTTAGTGTTCCATTTTTCGTGTTAAAATTTGGAATTTGAAGTACAAAAATTGTTGACAGGCTATTCAATCTGATTATTCGAGTCACAGAATCTGTTTCGCAAGAAAAATATGTTGTTTTTCAAAGGATTTTAGACGACACGTATTTCACCGATTTGATGAAAACAATTTTTTGCGAAGTCCAAATTTGAAGCAAATCGGAGCTAAACTAACGGAGATATGGAGTTTGGAAGGATAGCTGCTCCCCTTCGGTTTTGTGTACCTGTCCGGCAGCAGCAGGACAGGTAAACAAAATTTAAACCGTCACCGCAAAGTAACTTTTTTTCGAGGCGCCTTCGGAGATTTGCTGCCAACGGCCTATTTGTTAATATTTTGCAGTGAAAATTAATGAGAATATGGTTCAGATTTTCTATTATTATTTACAAATTAGAGAAATGAACCAACATAACCTGTATAACTTGCGAAAATTCTTGAAAATGTGCCTTTTGTTGTCCGAATGTACTATACTCCCCTCTTAAGACTGGTGTGGCCGTTTATCAAGAATTTAGAATTTATCGAAAATTTGTTTCTAGTATTGTAGTACTTAATCTAATATAAATATTTGACATTTCCTTATCGATTCAAATTTACGTTTCCCTTCGCTTTTGAAATCCTTTAGCAATTTAAAAACTTTTTAAATTTACAAAACGGCGGCGTTTGTTCTGAAAATATTCCAACTCAATTTTCTCCAAAACCCGCCGAAAAAAGTCGATAAAGCAAAGTGATTCTTTCAAAAATGTTCTACAATACAATTCTATGGCATTTGTTCTGTCTTCTGTTATTATTGTAATACTCTCTAAAATATGAATAAATTCAATTTTCTACTACCAAATAACCGAGTAGGGTGTAAAACTGTAAGCCAACTGAAAGAACAAATTTTTCTTCAAACCTTTACCTTATAGTCTAAATATTCAAAGCTAGTAATCAATATTTTACATTTTTCAATTACTTCATTTGTGTTACAATTGTTAGTTTGCACTATTATCGACTTTTTTGATATCTTGTCATGTTCTTGAAAGAATAGTGAATTTTCATTTTTCAGAAGAAAAAAATATATTCGCCATATTATAGTACCAACTTTTGAAAGAATCGAGAAAAAAGCTGTTTGTTTTAGAAAAATGAGCTTCAAAAATCTCATAAAAACGGCCACCATTTATTCAATTTTGAAAGTTTTTAAAATTTTCCAATGGATCTCAAAATAAAATGGAAAGCTAAGTCAGAATCAAAGAGAAAATTTCAAATATCTATAGTAGTTCAGATACATCACTTTAAAAAATAGATAAATTCTTGATAAACGACGTCACCAGTCTTAAAAGTTCAAATACTCCCAACTTTGTCGACAAAAATTTTTCACTCAATCGGTGAAATATGTGTCGTCTAAAATCCTTTGGAAAATATTATGAGACGCGAGCACGCACTTCTGCCCGACTGGAGATGAATGTTGCCGCATATTCTTTTAACGATTTAATTATATATTGAAACTTCTTTTTTCATATTAAATAAATATTCTGCAATTATTTTGAATTATGATATCAGAACAGAAGAAACAAAGATCGATATTAAGGCAGAGATATAAAAATATTGGTCTGGGTGAGATAGCTACCACTTTTTGCTCACGCACCAGAAGGCAAGGGCTGAAACGCCCCGAGTGATGGGTTTTTTGAAAAGGATGCAGATAGCGGAAAACTCAGTCGAAACTAAACACGCTGCATTTTTTGTCCTTCAAGTTCTTCCTACTTTCGCATTTCGGTATACTTTATGCATACTCCTTTGCATACATGGATACGTAATACGTACGGTATTCGATATCCATATCCACATCTCCGAATGATTACTTGAATTGTTGATATTTCATGTTTTAAAACATTTAGAAAATTTCTGAATGTATTTGATAAAACCTTTTGAAATACGTCTAAATGAAAAATTCCACAATAGCCACTCAATTACAATAATTTGAATTATTTAAACCATTTTCATAAACCATACCCATTTTGACTATTATTCAATGAGTAGACTCAATTTTTTGCAGAATTAATTAAAAATATATTTTTAATGATTCTTTCTTATGATACTGTGTGCCCATTTTTTATAATAATTGTTTGAGCAATTGGTAAATTGAAATCTTTCTCAATTATTCGTAATTGAACTATAATTCGCCTCACATTTTATACAAAAACTATAGATTTCTATGAGCTTAAAATTGCGAATCCCTAAAAATTACACTTGTTCATTAATTTGTTTGTAACATCAAAACACTTTTTTGATTCATATTTCATAATTATTCAAAGTTATTTTGATATTAATATTGACGATTACTGGTCTATTTTTTTGGAGAAACGAGAAAAAATCTATTCTCGGCCCGGGTTTGAACCGAAAGCTCTGCCGATGTTCTAAATGTCGATTAGAGTAATTATTTAAAATAATTTCAATGTTAATATTGAGGATTGCTGGTCTTTTTTCTGGGGAGGGGGGGTCATGAGTCAGCGAATTAACCAATGATATAATAATTTTCTTCTTATTCAATAGCGTATACTTTTGAAAAATACATTTTTCGACAAACCAGTAAAAATGTCACGGAACATTTTGAATATAACATTCACAGACAGGCCAGTATTAAACTCACAAGTTTATCAATACAGACGATGAAAATTTCCGTCATCCCGAACGGAATTCCGAATGTCAGAAATGCGATAACTGTGGCAATATGACATCATATAGGAGATAGTTGAGGACAAATGTGCGAGCAACAGAATACCTAGAATGAGTAGCATAGGTACTGCAATTTGGCCTACAGACCACAGATGCTTCGCTCATTCTTATAAATGTGATGAAAAAAAATGGGAAAAATGGCAGGATCCAGAAATGCACTGCCAGCAAATTAAAGCAGAAAACTTTCATAGTTAGAAGACTCTTAATTTATTTTCAACTGCACTATAAACGCATTTTACGAAGTGCTCAAGTTTATATCTCGTAGTAGAAGATACATCGCCTACATCCAGTAATGCATTCAATGCAAGTTCCATACGAGCTTTCCATTTGGCCCTGAAATACCCTCTGAAAAAGAGGCTTGTAATAATAATAATGTACTGTCAACTGGGGGGAATCACTACAACAATTTTGAGAAATTCGTGAAAGGCTTAATAATTATAATTTCAAATTGATCTTAGGCTCAATATTTCATCAAATATCTCTACTTTATCATTACCATGTTCGTTATTGAATTTTCGATATAATCCGATAAGAACATCACAGCCAAGGAGAATGAAAAGCAAGATAAGTCATCGAAACGCTAAGACACTTTCGGGGAAAACGCAGAAGGCGATCGTCCTTGGGTCGCTCTGTGTCCTCAGGATGCACGAGACTTTTGCCGGATCGTTATATTAAGTCTATCGCAGACAGTAACTATCTATCACGATCGTGAAACGTGGTTACATCTGAAACGTTACCGCGATTTCGTTGAGAGCGGGTGCAATTTTGTAGAATGGCTGACATAAATTATATGTAAATTTGAAGAAAAAAAAAGTTCGGTGGGACAAGAAATGTAAGAATAGGAAAATTTAAGTTAAAAAAGTGTGCAAATATTGGAGCGTGGGAACGAAGGATTATGTCGCAGTCAGGAAATAATACAGTTATGTAAGCAAGAAGAGGGAAATAATAAGGGATACTCTTAGCATATATGAATAGGGAAAGTATTTTAAAGAAATGTTTCAAGATTCGAGCGAAAATAAAACGGATAATTGGCAGAAAATAGAAAGTAGATGGAGAGATGAAAGTGCAGATTAAAATATGAAAGAATTGCCAAACAGGAGGCAGTGAAGGGCTTTGGATAATGAGGCGTAGAAAAACAGCGGGGAAACAACAAGGAAGTTTAATGAAGTAGTATACGGAGTATGGGACAGTGGAAGATTCCCAGAGAAGAGGAGGAAGGGGTTAATGACGCCAATACATAAGAAAGAAGGGAGAGTAGAAGTTGAATTCGATTCATTTAACAGTTTTATTATAGAATCTGCAATACATGCAATAAACTATTTAAATTTTAATCGACATTTTTTTCAATTCATTAACCTAGATATAGTTATTTACACTTGTATGAAGGTTGCCCTGTAATAATATTTTTATATTAACTTTCCACCTCAAATATTTTCGTAAGGGAGTTTTTCTATCTGTTTCAGAAAAAAACTTTCTAGTACATTGTCGAAAGATTCAAGGCTTGAGAACCATAATACATTGACTTTGTAATGTAATTACAAGTTACTTGTAACCTTTTAATCCGTCTTCGAATCGCAAATAGTATTTTATTTTAATCTTACATTTTTTCAATAATGGTATATAAGTTTGGTGATTCCAGGTACTGTAACATAATTAGGTAGGTCAAATGTGTGGGATACAGTAATTTGATCGCGTTCTTGTTTTGCAATTCGAATAATCTTGCCGGTTATCATGTTCGCTGTCACTCTTTTTTGCTGTGAATTATATAGCCCACGAACAATCTTCTTAAGGTCCACTATTCCAAGGATGTTACCATCGGAGTTTGATATTGTAATCAATGTTTCGTTTGGTTCTATGTAGCGATAATTTTTATGTCCTGCCATTCCCACTTGAAGAATTGTTTTTAATGTATTAGGAAAAAAAGTGACTTTATGTAATCTAAATTGCTGCAACCGAACAGGAGGTGTACTAGAAGAGGGAGCATGTATTGCAAGAGAATTCTTGACATCATTATAAGGACTGGCATCAGTAGAATGCTTCCCATAAATAGAATGCCTGGAATCAGGAGAATACTTGACACCACTAGAATGCTTGACATCAATAGAATGCTTGACATCAATCGAATGCCTGGCATCAATAGAATGCCCGACATCAGAAGAATGCTTGCCATCAATAGAATGCCTGGCATCAATAGAATGCCTGGCATCAATAGAATGCCTGACATCAGAAGAATGTTTGCCATCAATAGAATGCCTGACATCAGAAGAATGCGTAGCATCACTAGAAAGCCGGACAGGAGAATGAGATGTGTCAGGCGAAAAAGGTCCACCGTAAAAAGATTCATAATTAGTACGTTTTCCATTAGGTAAAGTGTCGAACTGCGAACTTAATCCTGCGAGAGAAAATAGAAATGCAAATATATTTTAATAAGAACTATTAAATAGAGGCATGCAGTATTATAAAAAGCTACCTTATTATGACTTGAATATCTACAACTATGCGACAGACAAATTATCAAAAATATAGTATTAAACTACTATAACATAAACAATAAATTTGATAAATAATTCTGAAGGGAGCCTTTACATATGACGTCACACATATGACGACCCCGCTCTCCTAAAGCGTGAATTCATATTGAACGCTCGACAAATAACAAAATAAAATAATGCAACTTTAATAAATCAATATGCAAAGATGCTACGTGCAAAGTCAACCTCGTACCAGAATTGAGACCTCAAACTTTCCCATCTTCTTTTTTAGCTTTCTGATATATAATGACTATTACGACTTATAACTTATTAGAACTATTACAATAACTAAACAACTTATTTTTTTGAACAGAAAATAATGCAAGTTTAATTCCTGTAAATGTGACGTTTCCACAAGGAAAGGGCTCACTTTGTCGATCGTAAATGAGAAGATATTCTCGTTTTTGTGAACAAAGGTCAAAAGTATCAGTTTTGGGATTTGAATGGGAAATTGCACTTTAATCTATCCCCTATTTCGTGATATTATACTGATGTTCCTGAAGCTACCAGAAGTTGGCATATTTTATGTTTGGACAAAAAAGATCTACAACTTTGTAAATAATCATTTTTCGATAGGACGCGTTGTTTTTGTTTTAATCGTAAAAAATAAAATCGAAAAATCAAATTTTTGGAAAAACGACACAAGGTCTGAAAAAAATGAATAACCTAAGTTTTTTACTCAAGAAAATCTACAAATCTGCTAATACTGATTTTTTGATAGGAAGCGTAGCTTTTGTTTAATTGAAAAAAATAACATTAAATATTAAAAAATTAAATTTGTGAAAAAACGACACAATTGAGAAAACGAAAAGATAAAAGTTATTAAACCTAATAATATCCACCAATTGTTTATCAATCATTTTTGCATAGGACGCGTAGTTTATGTGATGATCGTAAAAAATAACATTAAAAATCCATTTTTTTTATAGAGCGACACAAGTTACGAGAAAAATTAATGAATAACAGTTTTTTACCCAAAAAAGATCTACAAATTTGTTATAATTATTTTTTTATATGGCGCGTAGTTTTCATTTTAATCATAAAAAATAAAATAAAGTATAAAAAAAAAAATTTCTTGTAAAAACAATACAAGTGCGGTAAAAAAATAAACAAAAAAAGATCTACCAATTTGCTATGAATCATTTTTTGATAAGATTCGTAGTTCTTGTTTTAATCATGAAAAATAACATTGAAAATAAACAAAAATAATTTTTTGGAAAAACGAGACAAGACGTAATAAAATGTTAATAACAAAATGTTCCGCCTAAGTTAGAAGTCAAAATTTTCTTCCTACGACTTTTTGATAGGACGTGCACTTTTTTAATTATAAAAACAAGACAATAAAAATACGTCTGTTGCAATATTAATGCATATTATGAATCGTAATTTAGTATTAAAATGTAATCAAATATTAAAAAATTTCAAAGAATTCAAACTAAATAAGATAATTATACCAAAATATTATTAGGTTTTTTAAATTCGACAATCATTATAGAATATTGACAAATATTTAACAATTGAAGTTTTATTATCAAAATTGAAAAATATTATGATAATACTGCAAATGTTCCTTTTTCATTTATATAGTGTTCTTTTTTCTAAGAAATGAATGAAAATATGTATTTCACATTATTTTCTTGACGATTTATGAACTTTTTTATTTATAATACCAGGGAAAGCTGAACGTTGCTAAGTCCGCCCCCATTTCCATTAGATTGTTTCACGCACATTTAGCGCCATCTATTTCTTTATATAATAGTTATTCAACTGATCCATCCACATGAGAGAGTGAATCTAATTTTCCAAAGTGGTATCAATCTCTCTATGTATCTTACTATGTGTGAATAAACCTTCAAGCTTTCCAATAGTCGATCCAGGCTATCGACAGGCAGCGCTGGTGTACTGCTGCGTCTTTGCAGACGCACCTGTAAATTAAAAGGTTCTCTCGGCAGCCTGCTACACCTTTTTTCAAGCCACGAAAGGTCAGCAAGAAATCGTTGATTCTATCTGACCCACCCCTCCATCTTCTGTATTCTCCTCCTTAGATCAGGTAACACCAGTATTTTGTCAACAATGTGCTGCTTGATTTTTCAGCAGCTTTGACTTGTTCAGTGTGTGACTGTAGATCCTCAGTTCGCGGGCGAACTTTCGGAACCTTTCCATAAACGGCCAACTAAATTTTATGTAGTCACTCACACATTGAACACGGGACGCAATCTGTCTTGTCCATTCAATCTTCTTGTTCAGTTGATGCAAGCAGCTTTCGGTCTTTTGATCCATCATCGGTTTCAGCCTTTGATATCAATCAGCCAAAGCTCTCGCAGCACCATAAACTGAACAATTGACGGTCCAGAGGTCGGACTCTTGCACGATATCCTCACGAAGGAAGGCATCCATTTGCAGCTTGTTCAAGCAACGGTCGAGAAAGCGCCCCACTACATATCCATTTTTCGAGAGGTAGGCACATTGATTTCGCAATAACTGATGCGAAACTTGCTGAAGCTCTGGGTGTTTCTGGCACCACAGAGTGTGCATACGCGCTATGAAGCCTCCGTAAGCAGTGACACTGCTGGCATCGTAGCAGTCTATCAAGTCATTCGTGCCTAACAAGTCATTCGAGGTGTTGATTCGTCCACTCAATGCGGGCGTTTAGCCGGTTCGTCGTCGTGTAGAGCCCCGCATGTAAGGATAAGGCTGCATACTTTGAGTGGTCGCCCGGTATCCCAGAATCACCGTTAAGGACACCTCACCGAGGTGTCATTCAGCTTTCGGTACGCTTGTTACGCTTCCGCTTAGGAGTTTATTAATTATTGTAACCATATTCAGCAGAAGCCCTTGGTACAGGGACCCTTTATCCGCAACCCGAGAACGCGTTCGGTGGCATTGTCATAGGCCCTTCGGTTCAATTTCAAAGGAATCGAAACTATATAAAAGTCGAAAAAAGTATCCAAAATATATATATGTATATATATATATATATA